>CM056495.1:54951376-55351876 GCA_029783415.1 Anisodus acutangulus
ATTGGTCCAAGAGATTAAGAGTAATATGTAGCAATGTTTTTGTTATCTTCCGCGATCTGAGCTAATCACAAATTGCATGTGCAAACTGTGAACAATCAGACACTGAATTGTGCAATCAAATGTGCAGAAATGAAGGTTCAGTTCGAAGAAGAAGAGAGGAATTTTGTGGAAGCTTTTCTCATATATTTCTTACCCATGAAATGTGGATTACTACACTTATTTATACTAGTAGTAAGTAAGTGTAAAAGACTAAAAAACATGCTCAACAAACTCCTAACTAACTACTCCAACAAACTTTCAACAATATAAACTAAAATGGGAGTGGTGCTGCATGCTATGCTGCTGTGCTGCACTTCAACACCCCCTGCAAGCTAGGTACTGAGAACAAATTCTTCAGACCTAGCTTGGACAATAAATGAACATGATGACCTTGTGTCAAGCTCTTGGTCAACAAGTTTGCAGGCTGTTCTGCAGTGGCTACATACAAGGTAGACACCAAACCTTGTTGAACCTCCTCGTGGATAAAATGACAATCAATATCTATATGTTTTGTATGCTTATAAAGCACTTGGTTAGCATCAATCTGTATAGCAGACTTGCTATCACTGTATACTGAAATAGAAAGTTGTAAACATACATTAAATTCTGCAAACAAACCAGAAATCCATACACTTCTGCTACCACTGAAGCCAAGCTTCTGTATTCAGCTTCAACTGAACTTTTGGATATGGTGAGTTATTTCTTGGACTTCCAGGAGATAAGAGAAGAACCAAAAAATACAAGATATCCTGCAACTGACCTTCTAGTATTTGGACAAGATGCCCAATCAGCATCACAGTTTGCCGTCAACATGTTAGTCCCCCCTGCAGGCATAAAAATGTCCAAACCTGGTGCCTGTTTGACATATATGACTACTCTTTCAACTGCCATCAAATGTGATACATTTGGTGCCTGCATGAACTGGCTCAAACACTGAACTGCAAAGAAAATATCTGGCCTTGTGTTGGTCAGATATAGAAGCCTTCCAATAGCCTCTGATAACTAGTGGGATCTTCTAACAATGGATCATTTATCACACTTTCAGTGCCTCCGGCAGCTGCTACATCATTCACATGTTGATCAAACACAACATAAGTCAATTTGATATTCAACTCCATTGGTAATCCAACAGGTTTTGCTCCTGTGAGGCCCATGTCAGCTATTAATTCAATGACATACTTCCTCTGATGCATCACAATACCACTTCTATTTCTGGAAAAATTCAAAGTCCAAGAAATATCTCAACTCCCCCCAGATCTTTGATTTTGAAATGCTGCTACAGTGCAACTTTAGTCTCAGCAATCAGCTTGACATCATTCCCAATAATAAGTAAATCATCCACATAAATCAACATTATCACAATCATGTCTTTGTCCTTCCTTGTGAGAAGAGAATAGTCCAAATGACTCTGAGTAAAACCAGAAGATAACAAAGTAGTGGTCAACTTAATGTTCCACTATCTAGAAGCTTGCTTGAGTCCATATTGTGACTTAAGCAACCTACATGCCTTCCCTTGCTTATGGGCAAAGCCTTGAGGCAAACTCATGTATACTTCTTCATTAAGATCCCCTTGTAAGAATGCATTAAACACATCCATCTAATACACAACCCATCCTTTTGCAACAGCCACAAAAATAACTGATCTTACTGTCACCATTTTCACTACTGGTGAGAAAGTATCCTATAGTCAATACCTTCCCTTTGGTTATATCCTTTTGCCACTAGCCTTGCTTTGAACCTTTCCACTTCACCTGATACTTTACTTAATTTTGTATACCCACTTGCAGCCTATTGCTCTTTTGTTATTTGGTAGATCAACTACCTCCCAAGTCTTATTTTCTTCTAAATCCTGAATTTCAGCTTTCATGGCTTCTATCCACTTCTCATCTTTAGCTGCCTCATAGTATGACTTTGGTTCATGATCTTCTGACATCTTAGCAATAAAATGTGATAAGATACAGATAATGCAGCATAACTAACTACATTAGACAAAGGATATAGACATGTCATCCCATTCCTTGTATTCACACTATGCTGAATGAAGTCTTTTATCCAAGTAGGTGATCTTTTGTCCCTGGTAGACCTCTTAGCTTCCAAGCCATTCAATGGAGCATGATTCTGTGGGGATGACATAATCTCAGATTGGTTCTGTACAAGAGGCTCATCATCAGTTTGTGAAGAATCAATGGCATCAGACCCTTCAACTTCATCAGTGTTTGAACCTGGTACTACTTCAACTGATAACTGATCACCAATTGACAATCCCATTCCTCCCTGCTCAACAACATTCTCAACCACAACCTATTCTTGTAGGGACATATCAATATGTGCATCATGAGTAGGAAATTAATTAGTATCTGAACCTGCAACATGTGTGTCACCATCACACTATCTGATCTGTCCAAAAGGAAAGATATCCTCATAGAAAGTAACATCTCTACTGACAAAAACAACTCTGTTATCTAAATCAAGTAGTTTATACCCCTTTTTTCTAGTTGCATATCCAAGCAACACTGATTTAGTGGCTCTAACATCAAACTTGTCCCTTTTGATCAGGTTAGTAGCATAACATAAACACCCTATCACTTTCATATGAGACAATGAAGGTGTCCTTTTAAACAACTTCTCATAAGGTGACACATTTCCTATCACCACATATAGAATCCTGTTAATCACATAGACTGCTGCTTCCACACAGTCTCCCCAAAACCTTGCTGGCAAATGGCTTTGAAACTTGATGGCTCTAGCAACTTCCAAAATATGTCTATGTCTCCTTTCCACCACTCCATTTTGTTGTGGAGTGTATAGACAAGAGCTCTGATGTACAATTCCATGTTGATTAAACAACTCAGCACATGAACTGTTAATGAATTATGTACCATTATTTGTTCTGACATTCTTAACCATCACAGTAAATTGTGTTATGATTAATGCAAGCAAATTCCTAAGAATAGTGGCAACATCAGACTTAGCATGTAATAAAAACACCCAAGTCCATCTGGTGTAATCATCAACTACTGTAAGAAAATACTTCATCCCAGAATAAGTGGGAATCTTATAAGGTCCCTATACATCAAGATGCAACAACTGAAAACCAAAGTCTGACTTACTACTACTAACATGAAAAGGTTTCCCTGTTTGTCTAGCCAAAGGACAAATGTCACAATGGTTTATTATAAAACTAGATTTGTCACCAATGCTATCAATCTTCCTAAGCACAATCATTGGTACATGTCCCATACTTCTATGCCACAGCCCTGCCTGCATCTCAGATGTTGTAACTGTAGTTGACATATGTGCTTGTACTTCTATCAATTTAGGACATCCCTTCAGTGACTCCAACATGTATAATCCATTTACTTCCCTACCAATCTCCTTCACCTTCCTAGTAAGAGATCCTGTAGGACAAAAAAATCAAGGAAAAACCTTGCACTGCAATTTAACTCTCTTGTCAACTTTGAAACTAAAAGTAGATTGAACTTAAAACTTGGCACACATAACACATGTTTTATGAGATCACCTCATGTCAACCTGCTACTTCCTGTTTGAGTAATTGATGTTGTATCACCAGTAGGCAATTGTATTTATCCTCTATTTTCAATGAAATCAATTTTTTCAATCATGCTCTTGTTGCTTACCATATGATTCTGAATCCACTATCCAACTACTATTTTCCTTATCAAATACATGTTTACCTGCCATGTGAACTCTAGGTGCTATTGCATTTCCATGATGTCCACCAGCAGGTACTATTGTATTGCTATGATAACCACCAGCATCTGCTTGCTGAGTTAACACTGTAAGCACTTTGTCATATTTATCTGGAGTACAAGTTCTCAGCAAGCAATTGATCTGATCATGTTGTTCTTGGGATAATTGTCTCAATTCTCCTACATTCCTCTGGTTTGCCTGTCCCACATATCCACCATATGAATGTTGCTGTGAACCATCAAGGTCTCTGTGATAAGCACCTATCATAACCATATTGGCCTTGTTCTTACCTTTGAAATATGGAGGATAACCTATGAGCCTAAAACAATTATCCCTAACATGTCCCTTGTTCTTACAGAAATCACAATACATCAATTTGTAGCATGTATCCCTAGTGTGTCCCTTCATTTGACAAAAATAACAGAATATATTAGGAGAGTAAGGTTTTTTCTGCTTAAACTGTGGTGACCTGCTGAACAAAACAGTGGGCTCAACTGGTTTTCCCATACTTGTATACCTTCATGTAATCATCTTTTGACTTGCATCCTGAGCAATCATAGCATAAGCCTGATTTACACTAGGAGTAGGTGATATTAACAGAATGTGACTCTTTGCTTGATTGTAGCTATCATTAGTCCCATGAGAAACTCTAACAACCTCTGATTTGCTAGATGTTCAATGTACTCTCTAGAACTGTCATAGTTACATGTTGGAGGAGGAATGATTGAATCAATTTCATCCCATAGATCCTTCATCCTCGAATAGTAACTAGACACATGCGATACACCTTGATGCAACATAGCTAGTTCTTTTTTCAGCTCATACACTCTAGACAAATTAATCTTATCAAATCGTTCCTTCAAATCCTTCCACACTGCATGTGTAGTAGATCTATAGAGTATTCTACTAAGTAGATTCTTATTCACATTTCTCATAATCCATGAGATGATCATAGCATTACATCGATCCCACTGCTTTACTTGATTAGCACATATGTATCTCTTTTAACAGTTCCATCGATAAATCCAATTTTGTTTTTTTGTTAGCAGAGTCAATTTCATAGCTCGACTCCACTGGGTATAATTCTCCATGCCTATTAGTTGAATTTCCACTTGCATTGCTCCGGGTGTATCAGATGCACTAAAAATAATGGATGATTGTGGACGACGATGTTCGAGTTTGAGCTCGAACTTTCATCAACAATTAACGATGCATTTGGCGATGTATTTTCCATGTATTACAGTTACACTATACTACGATGATTAGGAAAGAAATTCGAACAGAAAATCGACCAGTATACCTCACTGATTGAAGACAAAATCAGCTCAGAACCACTGTAGAGAATCCCTCGATTTCCAGTCGTGTTGCGCTGGCAAATCCCTCGATTCTCACTATTGTTGCTCTGATACCATGTTATCTTCCGCGATATGAGCTAATCACAAATTGCATGTGCAAACTATGAACAATCGCACACTGAATTGTGCAATCAAATGTGCAGAAATGAAGGTTCAGTTCGAAGAAGAAAGGAATTTTGTGGATTTTCTCATATATTTCTTACCTGTGCAATGTGGAATTACTACACTTATTTATACTAGTAGTAAGTGTAAAGACTAAGAAACATCCTCAACAAACTCCTAACTAATTACTCCAACAAACTTTCAACAAAATAAACTAAAATGGGAGTGGTGTTGTTGTGGTGCTGCTGCATACTATGTTGCCATGCTGCACTTCAACAGTTTTGTTGATGAATTAACATTAAGGATCTAAGTAGTTGGTTTTTATATAGGACACAAGAACATAATAACAACCTCTATACATTGACAATGTAAAATATTTTTTACTGTATCAGGTCACTTAAAATGTAATTAATTACCAGTAACCTGAAAAATAAAGAAAATAACCGTCCATAGCAGCTTAAATTGAACTGATTATATAAAAATTTCATTACAATATCGATGGATATAAGCTAAATCCATCTAATATTTGAATTACTGGTGTAATTAACTCTACCACTCTCCGCCCACCTACCCTTCTATGTAGAAAACATGCCTTCGTTGTACGGCTAATACTTTATCTAAGGACAAAAATTCAGCCAAAAGTTTCTGCAGTCGAGTTACTGATAATATTAAAGAAGGAAGGACTAAGGGTGTTTTTGGTATGGAGGAAAGCATTTTCTCCCATACCAACCACACTCTAAGAGTTAAAAAAAGGTAATCACATACAAAGGGGTAGTGGCGGAGATACATAAATTGAAGGGTGAACACCTTTTCTCGAAAAATTATATTATGCGTATAGAAAATTATACTGCATATATTGGTCAAATTACTTTTTGCTGATATATAAATAAAGAACATTCTTAGCGAAACTTCTAGCTTTGCCACTGCAGAGGGGTTGGTGGGGAAAGGAGTAGAGACAAGTAAAACAAACAAAACTTTACTTTCCCAGTGAAATACCGAGTTACAAATCCACAACTAGTGCAAATCAAACTCTAAAAGTATCACCAAACTTCTGCAGCTATTAGTAATCACTATCTCATTAAGGAAACAATTATAACAGCACTCATAAGAACCAAGAACATCACAAGTTCCCTTTTCATTTTTACTTCCTTATGTCGAGGTGATTCAACAATTTATATAAATCCAAAAAATATATATTTTACCCTATTAATCTGCACACGGATTTTCCTAGATGGGAATTCAATTGAACCCCATTTGGACCATGTAGATTGTAGTCAGGGGAGGAGATACAACTGTGGCTATGAGTTCGGTAGAATTCAGTAGCTTTGATCTAGGTGTTTAAAATTTCACTATATATGTAAAAATAACTTATCTAGAATTCAGAACTCATAAACTTAAAATCCTAGATCCGTCTCTGATGGTAGTTCCACCTATGTCTCCTTCCCTTCCCAAACCAAAAACAGGAAACATAAAAACAAGAAAAGACAAGAAAGCATCAATCTTTCACCTGAGGAATTTGAATAGCAACTCTTTCACTAGCATTACTTCTAACATATTGATCATACACTTCAGCCATGGATTTATCTTTCTCTTCACAGCTCATGATCCAAGATGAAAAAGACCCAATTCAGAGAACTGATAAACAGTACAGTTGATAGGAACAAGATGGTACTTGTAGTAACTCAGAATTAGAAAGTTTTAAGGTAAGTGGATGAAGGCAATTCTTTTTTATATTATTATAACAGAACGTTGGTTAGTTGGTACTTGGCAATAAATATAGGCTAGTTATTTCACATCAATGGAAAAGAAAGAGTAAAGAGACTCACACGACTGGCCTACTATTATACATATTATATGTATGTGCCCTGCTAGACACGGGTCTAATTCACTCCTCAAAGTGCACTCACTTCACTCATCACTCACTATGATTTGAAAGGGGTTAGTCATACAACTTACAGATAAAGCCACCTCCTAAAAATTTTATCACTTTTCTTTGATTAATAAGTTTTTACTTTTAATATTCTCACTTTACTACTAGTACATGTAGAAATTATATGACATATTTAAAACGATAAGATTCTAGTAATTTTAACATATTATATATTATATGTTTCTTTAATTTAAAATTACAAGATTCAAAATCCCTTTTTATAATTCTTAAACTTCATGTATACTTAAACTAAGACTAAAATGAAATAGAAGGAGTACTGTATGTGTTAGGATCAAACGTTTATTATCGTTCCAAAAGTTATAGCTGATAATAAAGATAATAATTTTATTTTTTAATCAAGCGTCATGTTCGGCTATGACTCCGGTCTGACTCATCTCTATCCCATCATTTGGGCCTTGCCACAAGCAGTGTCACACGCAACATGTTGTTTCTGAAAATCGAACTCATGATCTCGTGACCTTTTCATGAATTCTCAAAAAGCTTTTGCCGCTTCATCTTCGCAGGGGCAAAAAGTTTGTCATTGTCTCGAATGTGCTATCAAAGGCTCTGGAGAAGTCGGAATAAGAGAACACTCATCTTGGGGGACTTACTTGTTAGATTTTATCAGCAGTTATTTGCTCCAACTCTGATACCACTTAGGATCAAGCACTTATCAGTTATCATCGTGTAAAAAGTTATAGCTTATAACAGAAGCGCAACTTTATCTCTTAACAAGCCCGTCAAACAAGTGTCATAATCGATAATGACTCCGACGCGGGCCATCCCCGACCTATACAAATAGAATTTCAGCGGATTAAAAAGTTTCAACATGTACTTCATTTCAAATATATTTTGAAAGTCGACTTAATGAATTGTCAAAAGGAAATTAAACATGAATAATTATTAGTTTATTTAAAATGTGTGTCGTAAATACACTTAAAGTTGATAAACTGATATTCCAATTGAATTCGTCAAGAGGTTACCATTTGAACAGCAATACACAAGGCTTGGATTCCAATTATCTCATGAATCGTTTGGTTTATAAGCAAATTATGTAGATTTTGTAATATAAGAATCAGGAATTAGCAATTCATGAATCATAATGCAAAAATACATTTTAGCTGGATTGATATATGATTCATTGCATTAAAAATTAAAGGTGGAATGGCTTGGCAGGCCCTTGTATTTGTCCAAGATTAATTCCTTAAGTATTTCATTTCAATGATAGCAAATATATACAATATTACAATGTAGTACTAATCTAACTTTACCTAAAATATAAGATACTAATCATCCTAACTAATTGATGACAAATTAATTTACACTTCCTAATTACAATATTACAATCTTTTTAATTAATAGTGATTGGAGATAATTATGGGATTGTCCCATAATTATTCTTACAGTTCCCTGCAGTCTTAGCGGGAGGTTCTCGGATGCTGAGACTGTCCCTGAAATCATCAAAAAGTACGCGCGGAAGACTTTTTGTGAAAATGTCTGCAATCTGATAACATGACGGTACATGGAGAACACGGACTTGTCCACGGGCAACCTTTTCTCGGACGAATAAGATATCCATTTCGATATGCTTTGTGCGTTGATGCTGAACATGATTACCAGATAAGTATATCGCACTCACATTATCACAATAAACAAGGGTTGTCTTCTCAATCGGACAATGGAGCTCTAAGAGAAGATTATGGAGCCAACACGATTCAGCGACCACATTTGCCACCCCCGATATTCTGCCTCAACACTTGACCGAGACAAAATTGGCTGACATTTGGATGACCATGAAATCAGAGTATCTCCCAAAAATACACAATAACCGAGGTGGAACGTCGTGTATTCAGGCAGCCACCCCAATCCGCATCGGTATAAGAGGAAAGAGTTGAGATGGAGGATTTATACAAATGCAATCCAAAATGAATAGTACCCTGGATGTACCACAGAATCCTTATGAGAGCCCCATATGTTCTTCTTTCGGATCATGCATATGTAAGCACACCTGCTGAACAACATAGGAGATATATGGTCTCGTGAAAGTGAGGTACTGCAAGGTCCCTGCGAGACTGCGGTAGTGAGTAGGATCACTGTATGAAGTCCTTGCAGTGTTACTCAATTTGGCTTTTGTATCCACTAGAGTGTGCAATGGCTTGCAGGATGACATACCAGTTTTTTCAAGGATCTCCTCGGCATATTTCTTTTGACTTAGAGACAGACCACTTGCATATTGAGTGACAGCAATGCCCAAAAAATAATTTAAAGGACTCAAATCCTTCATCACAAATTCTGTTGCGAGAAGGGACATAATAGACTGGCGAAGTGAGATAGATGATGAAGTGAGAATGATGTCATCTACATATAGGAGGATATACGGCATGTCACGTCCCTTCTTATAAATGAATAATGATTTATCAGACTTGCTGTGGGAGAAACCAAAAGTGGATACAAAACCCGCAAACATGTTATACCATGCCCATGGAGCCTGTTTCAAACCATATACGGACTTTTTCAGCAAGCAAACATAATCTGGATGTGTAGAGTCTCGAAAACCCAACGGCTGGTGCATGTAAACTATCTCTTGTAGATGGTCATGCAAAAATGCATTTTGACATCTAACTGATGAATGGTCCATGATTTGTACAGTGCCAGGCTAAGAACCATCCGGATAGTTGTTGGATTAACCACCAGACTAAAGGTTTCTCCACACTCTACGCCAACCTGTTGAGACCTGCCATCACCAACAAAATGAGATTTGTATCTCACAAAAGATCCATCAGAATTCTTTTTATGGCATAAAACCCACATAAACTTAATAATGTTCACAGTAGATGGATGAGGCACTAAGTACCACGTCTTATTTTCAATAAGAGCATTAATTTCGTCTAACATGACAGCTTTCCAATTCGGGTGTAATAAGGCTGCTTTGGGATTTTTTGGTATGGGTGATGGTTGAACCGAAGATAGTAAGTTAAACTGACGTTTGGGCCAAAAAATTCCATGTATGGCACAGTTTTCAATGGTCCGAGGTTGTACCGTCATCGATTGGATAGTAGGGATCTCAGGTATGGCAGGGGGTGGAGTGGAGGTATTGTGGCCCAAGTACAAAGGAGTGTAGGAGTGGGTTACCGAGTGGTTATTGGGTCGGGGTAATAGGCTATCTCGGTTTACCGGTGAGGGAGCAGTGGGCTCCCCCACATGGGCCTGGTTGTTACGGGAGCTCAACTGGGTCGAGACCACTGGTCCAGTCTCGTGTAGTGGTGGGGCGGGGGTAATGTCGTTATTGGGTTGTGGGGGGTCAACTGGTGGTTAACTATTGAGATAGTGGTGTAAAATGGGATGTATTCCATTGTCCAAAAAATCATATGAAGGTGAGGATGGCACATGAGACCTAGCAAAAGGGAATTTAGACTCATAAAAAATGAAGTGACGAGAGATAATAAATTTCTCTGTCGCCATATCATAACATTTATATCCCCTATGATTTAATGGGTATCCCAAAAACACACAAGGAATTGACCTAGCCTGCAACTTGTTAATGGAAGTAGAAGGAAATAAAGGATAACACAAACACCAAACACCCGCAAATGTGTAAAAGATGGAAAACGATGATACAACATTTGTGTAAGGGACACATTGGAGAGCAGTTTACTAGAAAGAATATTTAAAAGATACGTTGACATTTGAAGTGCATGGTGCCAAAAATTCGGCGGTGTGAAAGAATGCACAAGGATGATGCGAATCATATTATTAATTATTCGAATTTTTCTTTTGACTTTCCCATTTTGTGGTGATGTATGTGGACACGAAATACGCAAAGACATCCCATTTTGGTGATAAAATCTTTAAATTGGGTATTTATGAATCCCCCCCTCCCATTGTCACACTGAAAATATTTAATGGATTTGCCAAATTGATTTGATAAAAACACTAAATTATTTTAAAATGATGTAGGTTTGTGATTTATGTCCTAAGGGAAAAGTTCATAAAAAATTCGAATAATCATCTAGAATTAGCAGGTAGTACTTATGACCTACAGAACTCAAAACAGGTGATGTCCACAAATCACAATACAAAATGTCAAATGGCATAAAAGTATGAGAAGTAAAGGACGCAAAAGGGAGCTTAACATGTTTACCAACCACACAAGATTGGCAAACAGAAGAGTCCAAAGTTCGGTTACAAGAAAACAAATTATTCTTGAGAATTAAAAATTGGTGCTCCTTGGGTGGCCCAACTGATTATGCCAGACAATAGGAGAAATGGCAGCAAAGGTGGATGGTTTGGTTAAGAGGTTGTTGGAAACATAGGTGATGGGATACAGGTCCCCCGTGCTATTACATCTTATGAGTGGCATCCCCGTCTGAAAATCCTTCACATAAAAGCCAAAGGGATCAAAATTCACAGAAACATTGTTGTCAATTGTAAAACGTCTAACATATATCAAGTTCTTAATTAACTTTGGAGCATGTAGGACATTTTTCAAGTATAATGGAGGGTGTGGAGAGGGTAGTGTTACCTGACCAATACCATGAATTGGAATTTCCTGACCATTACCGGTAACAATATTTTTATTATTGCTCATATTGAAATAAGACGAGAGATTACCTTCAGATGTCGTCATGTGTGACGTATCCCCTGTATCCATGTACCATGATTCCCCTGGAACACTTAGATTCATATTTTTCATGATTTGTTCGATATCAGTGGGCGCATAGCCTACCGAAGATGGTGCCTGAGCCGCGCATTTTGTGAGTAGTTTTCATTACCGAGGCAATTCAAGTATTTTAAATACTAAACATCAAATCACTTATATTATTTAATTACTAAAAAGTATACCCCAATAATAATCAACTGCACTGAGATTTGATGGTAGGGATGTTCCGGCATGATTCCTCCATCCGGACTGAGAGGATTGCCCAATATTACTTATATCATGTGTATAACCCCTAAAAAGATACAAAAATATTACTATTACCATGCGTATAATAAACATGTGCTACTACACAAAATAATAATGAAAAAATTGGATATTTACCAATTTTCCCCGTAAATTTAATTAAATTGTTGGCTTAAGTTTCCAGCAACATTTGACCAGTCAAAATATCTTCATAAGAACTCATGTCCGGATAAGTGTTACCATGAGTAGGCTGGACTTGAGGGATTTGAGGACGAGGTACAGTCGGCATTTATGGGACTTCCTGACGAGTCCTGACCAAGACTTCATTACGACTGATAGGTATCTTTTCAACATACATTTCAAGAACATTCAGGGTGTTAAGCCCATATATTCTTCCGGCGTCCTCAAATATTCACTCAAAGACTCATCATCAATGATATTTCACTCGCCATAAAACACTAAACCTTGCGATGAAATGGATATTGGATATCTGCCTATTACAGATAATGCAAACTCTCCCATACTAACTTTCATTATTTTGTGTATGGCAGTGAGTAATGTTGAGTAATCTAAGTTAATTGAAAATTTAATATGGTATTTTGGTGGAATACTATAACGAACAGTATTATGATCATGTAGAATCTCTCCTTTCCAAAATAAAGAAACTTTAACAGTTGAAGGAGGAGACGCCTTTTTTTTAATGAATTTTGGAGTTGGATAGTTTTTTCAAGAACTTGAAATTTTGATGACTTAAACTTTGGAAATGAATGAGTCTTTACCTCATCTTAAATAGAAAAACGGATGAGTTCTTGCAATAATTGTCATAGTAGTACAAATATGACATGAATAATTGATTGTAAAACGCAATAATTTATTGCGGAATTGAATAAAAGTGACCTTTTAAAAAACGTGGGCTGCTAGGGTTTATAATACCCCTATTGCGCAGGAATTTTTTGCGCAAAAGAACTTAATCGGGCAGTTACAGTTAAATACTATTGCGCAGAAAATTTCTGCTCAAAAGGTACTTATGTTACTTTTTTGGGGTATTTTGGTTCACTTCCTCAGTTTTTAGGTCATTTAAGTTCTGGACTCATTTTATTTGCTTCGGTAAGTGAACAAAAAATAGTATCTCAAAAGCATTTTACATAATCTATGCAAGCACTACAAGGGCGGGGTGGAGGGTAGTGTGGAAATGTGGGGGGTGGGGGATGATGTTTTAGACCTTTATAAAAAAAATTATTTTATGGTTTTTTTATAAGAGATCTTCATTCTTTACACATAAGAAATCTTAAAAAAACATAAGAGATCTGAAATGACTATTTTTTTCTGATTCAAATTGTAATAGGACAAGAGATCTTATTTCTTCTGAAACGTGAAAGTCATTTTTATCATTCCTAAGAAACCTTTTTGTTTCTAAATGTAATATTTTCTGGAAATTTTAATCTACCAAACATTGAAAAAATTCTGAATACATCGTTAATGAAATACTTGAAGTGCACACAAATGGTCAGTACACCGTAATTATTAGAATTTGTAAATATAGGTGGTGACTCACTACTCACAACTTTATTTTATATGTTTAAAAATTGACCTGCTGTAGATTTGGCTGCAAAAGGCTATTTTATCAGATACTACTACAATTTGTGTTGGTGAATGATGACTGGTAAGTAAGGTCCTAAACAATGAATTCCATTTTTAAAAGAAAAAAAGAAGTATGTTGGCCCAAAAGATTAGGGATCAATATTTAATCCAAATTAAGTGCCTCGTCTTCCTTTCATGTAAGTTTTATATCTTTAAAAAATTTAATTCAACATATAGTGCTTAATGACCTTCTCTATTATTGTCTAAAGCAATAGGAATTAAAGTCCTACATTTAGCAATGTTCATGAAGTCATTGAAATTCAAATTCATGATGGTTCACGTTGTGGTTGTAAATCATTAGACAATTAGTAAGTAATTTTTCATGATATATAAGAAATAAACAAAAACAATACATATTAAATATCAGTAAAAATGTATTCTCTTGAATATGATATTCAGCTATACAAAAAGTTTCGTTACAAACAAAACGAGAGAAAAGGATGACATTTAATATGAGACTCACGAAAGGTACATGGATAGATAAGATTATTTTTTTTTAAAAATCACAAGTGGGAATGTTTAAATGCAAAGCAATTAAAAATCAAACGTTTATTATTTGAAGAATTCGTGTGAGGCCTGTTTCGTTTTATAATTAATTGAGACTCACTTAAGGATAATAGAGTCCATATGTTAATGGACGTATGATATTATATAAGATTTAGCGGAAGTGATAGGATAACTTAAAATACTTACAATGGACAAAATCAAAAGAGTCATGAGTTGCTGACCATAGCATGTGATAAAACAAAATAATTTTCGCATTGTGACACTATAAAAGATTGTGTTGCACTTGGAGAAAATCTCAAATTAGCCTTATGTGGCTGTGAGTCGCACATAATTTAGAGGAAAGTCCAAGTTTGCCTATGCGACGCGCAGGGTGTCTCTAGGCTCAGAAAAATTGTAGAATATAGAAAGTACGTACGAAAAACAAAACTTTATTTCTTTAGAGTATGTTTTGAAAGCCACCTGGTAATTGGAATTGGTGTAATTACTAGGGTAGTAATTACATAACCTAGAAATTACACAATATTGTAATTACAACGACATGTTTGTTTGTCATAATTTAATTAAAGTGTAATTACAAGCGTGTTGTTTGGTTGCACAAATGTAATTACACAGTTAGTTTAATTTAAAAATAAAATTTAAAATTAATATTTTAAAAATATGTGCGTTTATAAATAATATTAAATTAGTTATTTAATAACACATTGTTTCTTGAAAATATATTATTTAATAATCATATATTTGTAACTAATATTATAAAAAATATTTGATATATATATATATATTTCATGTTAATAATATTTTAATTCTAATTATTATAAAACTTAAAAGAAGACTTTATTTGTGAGAACATCATGGATTGGATGTTTGACTAAAAATAATATTTATAAATATAATCCCATAACATTATTCAAATGTTTGGGAAAAAAATCTATCAGCGGTAAGTAAAAAATAAACAACATGCAATGTGAAATAACAAGTCAATAGTACTAAAGCAAACAAATTAAAATCGAAAATATAACCTAAATTCAAAATTCAAAAGAAAAAGCTTAGCATAATACTCTTATGTCAAATTTCAACATTATATAAGTAAGTTCCAACGTAACTTAAGTAAATAATTCAAAAGAAAGGAAAATATAAGTTTATAACCTCATTCACAACGAAATTCTACTTTAATAATGTCACTCATTATATGTCAAGTTTGTTAATGACTTATTATTTCTAATATTAAGAGGTGTACTTTTAAAAATTAGAATAATAACACAGCTATGCTAAATGAATAAAATAAAATAAAAAATATGAGCAATTACATGGAACCACGAGAAGTAAAGGATAGGAATTAGAAGAAAGGAAATGAAAGATAAATAATATAAAAATAAAAATAACAAAAAATAAAAAAATTAAAATAATAGAAATAAAAAAAACTAAAAAGTAACCATGTAATTACAGGTTATAATTACACTCAATTCTCAACCCCCCCACCCCCTAAGAATTGGAGAATGTAATTACACCCTCTCAATTACATTCAATTTTCATCTAACTGTATAATTATTTGATCAAACAAACAGGTCAAACTATGTAATTACAGCCAATTACACTCAATTATAATTACCTGGGTGGCTTTCGAAACAGACCCTTAGTGTTTTAGAGAGTTTTTGAAGAGAAGAACGACCTAGGGCTTCACCAATTCACTCAAGGTACGAAGCTAATCATAACTACACTAATTCTAGTCGATTAACGCAAGAACTTACAACAATTAACACAAAAATTTACAAATTTTTCATCCAATCCTCAAGAATTCATCAAGGTGAGATAAACCTACGTTTCTTCAAGAAGGTAAAACTTGACTCTTTAATTTATTTTCCTACGAATTATGATGGAGTATAAGGGACATATACCACGAACTAGTGAACTATCTAAACTATGAACTGCATGCACGAACACTATTCCCATAGATGGAATTTGGTTAAGTTATGATGTTAAAGTTTAAACAAACATTTATTGATTTCTATTGACCTCAAGTGTCAGATGAATCGCAAATTGAGTGTTGGAATCACTTGAAGAACACTTCAGAATTAGTAAGTATTTTTCGTGATATAGAGAAATAAACAAAATAATACATGCTAAATATCAGTAAAAATGTATTCTCTTTAACAGTGGGAATGTTTCACAAGAAACAAAATGAGAGGAAAGCATAACATTTAATATAAGGGACCAACATGGTTGAGATTTTTGAAAAAATTCAAAAGTGGGAATGATTAAATGCGCAAAGCATTTAAAAATCAAACTTTTATTACTTTGAAAAAGTAGTGTGGGAACCTCCACTTTAGCTTTACACCAAAAGATACTACTGTACTATAAGTTTGAACTCAATATTTTGAGGAAATGATTTTTTATAGCCATTTACAAATTAAATAGAAGAAAATAGTTTTATCAGATCTTTTATGTGTAAAAATGAAAATCTCTTATAAAAAGTACATAAAATTAAAAATAAGTTTGTAAAGGACTATGTACAAAATCATTTCTCCGCAATATTTTTTACTCCAATTATGTATGCACGTACAAAAATAATTAAAACATATACATACCGTACGTAATAAGGTCAAAATACTAGTGCATATACAGTGGAATCTGATGTGTGCCTAAATGGAAAGAATTAACTTGGAAATTAAGAAGTTGAACGGAATAAGCAATATTCATTGTCACTTGGAGAGGTCATATACATGTAGAGATACAGATATTCATCCACAAAAATAAATGAGAAATTGAGGTAGGTGCAGTATGGATATAACATTTTCTTTATCTTTTTTTTCCTTTTGGAGGTGGTGGAGTCATTACCTGTCAGTGATAGGAAAAGATGAATAATGCAAGGAAAAGCAAAGACAAGTAGGGAAAAGAAAGATTCATCAACACTAAAAGGTACTCAATTCACATATTTAGGCTTAAATACGATTAGGTGAAGAATGCAAATGAAAATTAAGTAGGGTCGTGGAACATAAGGACATTGATGCGAAAGTCCAGGAGTTAGTGAAGATTCTCAAGAAGAGGAAGATTAATATAGCTTGTTTTCAGGAAATCAAATGGGTTGGTTCTAAGGCTCGGAATGTGGACGAGTTTAAGTTGTGATACTCGGGAGATTCGAGTAATAAAATTAGAGTAGGCCTTTTATAGTAGATAGGAAGATAAGGGAGCAAGTGGTAGAGGTTAGGTGTGGTGTTTACCCCCAAAAAGGTACAGTTGAATTTGTAAGTGGTTTTTAAGGATATGTGAATTGATTTATAATACAAGATGATAATCAGTTAACAATAAGTACGCAGATGAAAGAAACAAATAAGAAAATTAGCCTGAAATGCTATAAACTTCAATGAATCTTCTCAGCAAGATTAGTACGGGCCTTAACTAAGTTGCTTCGGTTACGAGCCAAAAATGAGAGCTAGTGATATATTCTTAATAAGATTGAGCGTACAAATGTAAGTAGTGAAAACTAGATGTCCTTCCAACATGAAAGTTGGGCTCCTTTTATAGCAATGAAATCAAGACATTGATGCCTGAAAATCTCTCTACAATTAAGTATAATTAAGCTAATAATACCCTCTTAATGAAAAAAGAGTAACGGTTGGCGCCATATCCGGAACATGTATACAATGGGCGCCTCTGATACTTCATCCGGTGTCAACTGACTCGGTTTAATCCAAACTCGTCTTCAACTCATGTCTTTCATGGTGTTACTAGTATCCGGCTCAGAACTCAAACCGCCTACCTCGAACTTCTCATTCCAACCTTGCCACATGTCATGACGGATTTTACCATATATAGATAGTCCCCATACCTTCCGGATCAAAGTATATCGAAGTGACGGAAAGTGGAAATAATTTCTCTATTATCTTCTCTTGGAAGTTTCTTTTCAAACTACTCCGAAATGAGCGGGAAAATGAAACGTTTCCTCTTCTCGAAACACTGACTCACGTCCCATCTTCCTGCAAATCCGGACATGTGTCACCTTCTAATTGCGCTGTCTCTTTGGTCTGTATATCGAATCATTTCGCAATTATGATTGAGCCCTTATAAAACATTCATCTTCCTCTTTATTTCACACTTATGCAAAATTTCTCCCTAAAATTCACTTTCTCGTTCATCTATTCTGTGAAATCTTCCCATTACTTAATTCGCAACCTCTTTCCGTTCAATAAAATCACCAAGAACTTATCCTACTTACATCATCGTGGCCAAAACTTCCATTCATACATCTTCAACACAGTCCTCACCATCACCTTCTTCTCCGCCGGCCACCGCTAAAGCCACCGGCGCTGGCAAATCTCCTGACGCTCAAGATTCCCCTGAGCCTATAGCCTTTGATATGATACCATCTACTTTACATTTTAACAACGAGTTCGCCATTCGTGTCGTCACTTTGAAAAGTGATCGGGGTGAAATGGTAAAGAATGACCCAACTTCCATCAATCCCTCCGTTATTGGCAAAGTTCGGACTGATTGTGGCTGGGAAAATCTCTCTGGAATCATCATCCCCGGGCCTGATAACGACATCACTACTCATAAATCAGGATACTCCAATATTTATACCTACCCCTTCACCTTCAAGCTCGATCCTCTGATAGACGACGTGATTCTAGAAACATACAACTTGTGTCTTGCACAAATTGGTCCGTCCGTTTGGAGAGTCGTTACTTGACTCTAATTTTTGTCCAAGGAGGTCGATGAAATCTTTATCTTGGATCATTTGATCCATTTATATGTCCCTAAATTTTTCCATGGCGGGATCGTCTAGATCTCCAAACGAGGAAAATTCCCCATTCTTTCCAGCTTCGATGAAGATCGAGATTGAGGTTGGATGGAGCGTTTTGTAGCCGTTCATACTGCTGAAATTATTCCGGAGTGGTTCATGTCTTTCCCGGAGATATGGAATTTGAATCGTAAGTACAAAATTTTTCTTCTTGTTCTCTCATATGCCTTTAATTGGTGTTTTATTTTCTTCTTTCGCTACCTTTTTAGCTACCCCCTAGATTCTGGCCACTATCGAGACCCTCCACACATGGGTTAAAAAATCTTAAGTGTTGTCCGCATAAATACCAGACGTGGAAAACGATCTCCAAAGACCGATGGAAAGCACAGAACCATGGATTGTACTCTATGAACTCTTTCTTTACTTCTATCACTTAACGCACATATATTCTCACCATCTATTTATTATTTATTTTTTAATAACTAGGTCTGCCAAAAGGCAACTCACTCCCGAAGACAACTCTGGCTACTCCGATTTTTTCCAATCAGGTACTCGATCCGGTTGCAGCCGCTCACCGCATCGCCCAAGTATAGAAGAAAAATAAATTTTCTTCAAAACCTCCAAGGTCTCCCTCGGCTTCTCCAAAGAGGAAAAGAACCCCGGAAGAAGGTGGCTCTTTCGGAGTAAAAAAATAATAACTGCAGAAGAAAGTGGTTCTTCCGAACCCAAGAAAACTGCAATTGCGGAAGCTATCGTGCCTCCCTCCGGTATCATTCCAACTTCTGCCACAATGCCACCACCTACTGATCAAATATTTGTCATCATTGAAGATGATGATAAGGCAACGGATGAAGAAACTCCATCGTCGAAGAGGTAGAGAATTTCAACTCTTCCGCCTGAATCATCATCGAACCCGGCCTCTGACTTCGGGCAATAGGACTTCCACCGCCTCTTTGACGAAGCTAATACCTCTGCAAATTCGGTACCGCCAATGAACACATCCGTATTTGCACATTTGTTGATCCCCCAGAGGCTCTCCAAGCTGTCTCGCCCTCCGAACAATCATGTTTCTTCCTGGGCAAAGCTTGTGAACATATTCCCAGCCCCGGGTGTGGATATGAAAAGGATAAGGACTGCAACGCTCTCCTTCTCCGAAGATACGAACTTCTTATCTCAGCCAGTCGAGATAGCAAGTTATCTAAGGTCTCTGATATCATAGTCCGATAGAGACAAGATGGAGAATGTCTCATGGAAATGCATCTTCAACACAGGCATGCATGCATCTAACCAGGTACATTTTCCCAACCTTTTATTACCTATAATCAGACCTTTTTATATACTCTAATTCGAGCTCAACGTATATTCTTGCAGTCCTCCGTTCTGGATGGAGAAGGCTTCCTCTGATGCCTCGAGGAAAATGAAGATAATAAGGGCCATGTGGATGCCCAGGAAAGAGAAATCCAGCACCTCAAGGAAATCCTCCAGCAGAAAGATGCTCAAATGGCCGGTGACGTGTCCATTGTTAGGGTAGAATTAGATCGGCTAAGGGGCGACTACATCTGAGCCATGAACAACCTCGAACTCATCAACGAAGAAAATAAGTCTTTAGATGAGGAGAATGACGACCTCTACAATGATCTCCAGACCCTCACCCAAGAACTTAAAGAAAAAGAATGTCATGACCAAAAATCACCTAGTCGTGCGGGCACCTACCATTTCCCACCTCGGTAGGCGAACCAATCCCTCACTCCTTAAGTTCAACAACCATGAGTAATAAAACAATTAATAGAAATTCTAAATCATAAATAACGTAAGTACGGAAATACAACAACACCCAATGAGTCTGATCTAAGGCAGTACAAGAGTCACTACTAAATGTGATAAAAGTATGAATATGAATACATACATATAATTAAAATATTGTCTCAAAACGCTAATGAGACAAGTAATAAAAGAGACACCAGGCTGCGCATCCGTCCATGCTTCACGAGAGGAGAAAGTAATCACCGTCACAAACTCTGCACTCATAAAAGAATGCAGTAAGGTAGTATCAGTACAACACCATGTACTGGTAGATATCATAGGCTGACAACAGTTAGCTAACATATATATAATAAAGAACTGAAAGATAGACATGTTCACAATCAAGTACAAGTATTATCACAACCCAAGAATAAATACCCAATCACCGAAAGACCAATAGACAGATTATAGTCTATAGTGAAGCATATAAACCCAAGTCTGCCAAGTTTCCCACAATTCTTCAGATTAATCACAACACAAGTACATTCAACAATCCGATCTATAGAAGTAAAATAAAATGATGAGAATGCATGCATATGTAATGCAATGCACTGGCCAAATATAATCGTTGTACACACATACTCTGAGCGGAATATCTCTATGTCCCAGTAGTCATGACCCATGGGAGACCCGCAAAGTCCATGTACCAGTCACTCTGTATCACACAATCTAGAGTTGACTTTTCCACCAAACACCCCGCTAGCCACTCCATATCACACATCATAGAGATGCTATGCAATCAATATGTCATAAGAATCATGTTGTTTCTTTCTCATTTATCACAATCACGCCAATCATAGATAATATTAATATATCATGGAAATAAGGATGAATGCAATGATAATATCAAGTGTATCAAATGAATCCCCAACTGTGCCACACATGGACACCTATCACAATATCAGTATCAAGTTAAGTTCCTTCCTCTAACCATGATAGTATCAAGATAAGTGTGAGACAATTATATCTCAAGTACGGTATGAAAACTACGTACAAATCCAGTAACTACAAGAGGCAACAAGTCACATTCAGTCAACAATAACTAACCTAAGTAAACCATATCAACTCTGTACCCGAAAACGTACATCCTTTCTCCAACAGAATCTAACTATACATACGCTTCGATAACCGAATTCTAACAAGAAGGTAAGTCATAACATAACTGGATGTCGAGCGGGGCCACAATGAATGCACTTGAGCCTTGCTTTTCCGGGTAACGCTTAATACTCTAAGTCTAGTTAATTATTGAAAATCTAAGTTAGAGACGGACACTAACCATACTCTTACCTTTAGACAATTCCTTTATTCTAACCCAACTATGGCAAAAGGGTAAAACGGTAATTTATTAGCGATATAGGTAATCCCACATTTTAAACGGTCACATCTACTTCTCAGATTCTAATTTAGCTAAGGTATTGATCAATTACACTATTCAATGTGAAAAATCCAATTTAGGCCTAAACCATAGCTTTCCATAACCAACTCCATAGACATGAAAGATTCAAGCCCTTAGATTATTATCTAGAGAAATTCCAAGCTTACATTAGTCAAATCTACCCATAATATTCATTTATAACCATTAAATCCCAAGCAGGGAACTAAGCTCTTAAACTCATCTTCCTACAACTAGTCTTCTAGGTTCTCACCATGATGAACATCCTAAGCTTAGGGTTCTTTAGTTCGACAAGTCATACCGACCTTCATTCCCCAAACCCTAATCTTAAATATTAGCCAATTTTCCCCGCATATAACTTTACAAGTTAGTACTTCCCATTTTATTTAACCCTAGAATCAAGCACCACTAAATAAAGTAGTTAATTTAAGGAAATGAAGATGTTGAGGTTTGGAGTTTACCTTCCCTAAGGTTCCATGGGATTCACTTGAAATTTTTCCCTAATGGTCAGTCTTGAAGTGTGTGTTGGGTGAAAATGAGGCCAAATCATGATATGGTCTTTAAATACTAGGTCTGCCCAATAATTTCTCGCTAGGGCGCGCCTTGTCCACTGGCGCGATGATCGTTGTGGTGTAAAACTGTCTGTGGTGGCAGACTACAAAGAAATCCACTTCCTCCGCAGGGATGGATGGAGGATACGCTGGGGTGCAATTGCCGGTGTGGTCAACCACCTGCCGGGGCAAGAGTTTGGGTTTATTACACTAATTTGATTTTTAATCGCTTTTTAACTCGGCTAAGGGTCCACTTAACTGAAATTTTCCCTACATACGATCGTCGGACACAATTAGACAATGATGATTCAAATATGAGGTGAGGAATTTCCCATGACGACCGAACGGCCCGTCGCAAAGAAAAAGCCCGACCAAGTGCTGAAGAAAAACTTTCTCAATGTCGAGGTCAAACGCCTTACTACCAAGCTTGCCGTGATTGATGCAGAGCAAGTTGTTGAACAAGATGCTTTGAAGCAAAGCATTCAAGAGCTGAAGACTGAGATCGAGTGCCCAGAGGAATGCCGAGATTTTTTCACAACAGAATCAAGCCTTAGCTAATTGGGACCAAGCTCTTGCTAATCTATCAGTCGGTAAATATCAGACGGTGCTAATGACCGAACACATAACTTAATATGTTCGAAGGTTTACCCTAGAGCAGGTTCGTGAGGGGATCCCAGATTTGGACACCAAAATTGTTGAAGCCAAGGCTCTAGAGATTGAGGCCTTCCGCCGGATGAATGCTGAGAACTCCGAGGAAGACCTAGGAAACTCCAAATCTGAGCCCGAGTGACTTGTAAGCTGTAAAGCTCTTTTGTATTCTTGTGTTCTGGCCATTTTTCGGCCCTACTTATGAATGAATATATTAGAATTTCTTTTGTCTGAATTGTTATTCTCCAAAATTTTATATATGTTATTGATTTGTTGTTTTTAATAACATAACAAAACAAACTTAATTCAATTCGAGCTAATTGCCTCTAACTTCATATTTTAGATTATAACAAACCATCACTTAGTTTGCTTCGAACCGGGTAAAATTTCCTCCGGTTTTGGACTTTAAATAATTTTTAAGCAAACAATTACTTAGTTTGTTTTTTGTCCGAGAAAAGGGGCCTTATTTTTATGCTTATAAACAAGACATTTCTTATTCATTTCGGGCATGAGTGTTGGAATTTTTATTTATTAACAACGTTTTAGACAACTCAAGTGTACAATAGGTTGGATTCATTTAACCCGATGTCGTAGAAGCATGTCTTAGAACATTATTCATTTTATTCCGGCTGCTTTTGTTGACGACATTCCCTAGTTAAGGACTTAACAATTTTTAACTCTTAAGCTTTATTGACTTCGTCAATGATCCGGAGAAAAAAATGAAGTCAAATCTTCGAGACAAAATTGCAAAGCAAAATCTTGGAAGAATAATATTCTTATTCATCTGTAAAAACTAACGCTACTTGAAAAAGATTCAATCGATCTTTAAATCTTACAAAATTTCAAACTAAAAACTCAAAAAAACTTTGAATTTCTTCACTTCTCATCCGAGGATATGGCATTCCCCTAGTGTTTGTGTTCGAAGCATGAGAACTCAAACACTATTTATTTTCAACTGACGAGCAGTCCTCGGTGCTTTTGTCCAATTCTCATTCATTCACTTAATAACACACTTTACATTATTGCCACTTTAAAAACCTTGTCGGAAAACCCCTTTTTGAGGTAAAAACTGGATTAGGGGAAAAGAGTGCAATACGTGTTTTAATACCTAATTCTAGCTTTCCGAACATCACCTCGTAACTCCGGTTCCATTCCTGCAAAATTTAATGATCTCGAAACAAATGTAGCTTAATTAATTGACAAATAAGTAACTCAATAATAATACCGCTTCAAATGGCTTATGTTCCAGTTGTTCGGCAATTTTTGTCCGTCTTCGGCTTCCAATTGGTATGAACCTTTTCTGGTTATTTTCGACACCTTGTAGGGTCCCTCCCAGTTTGGACTCAACTTTCCTTCATTGGGGTTTCTAGGTTGAGGTTACTTTTCATAGAACTAAGTCCCCTGCTTGAAAGTGCCTCAGATTAGTCCGTCGGTTGTAATATCTTCCCATCATTTGCTTCTGAGCCACTAGCCGTAGCAATGCTAGCTCACGATGTTCCTCCGTTAAGTCAAGCTTGACCACCATAGCTTTATTATTTGACTCTTAATTTGCAATGCTGAACCTTAAGTTCGGCTCCCCAACTTCCACTGGAATCAGAGCCTCTGTGCCGTAAACCAAAGAGAACGGTGTTTCCCCGATGCTACCTTCCGGCGTCGTCTTGTACACCCATAACACCTCCGGTAAAATTTCTCTCCACTTGACTTTTGACGTCTTCAGTATTTTTCTCAAGTTCTGAATGATTGTTTTGTTTATTGACTCTGCTTGCCCATTTACACTTAGATGGTACGGGGCCGACACTATTTTTTTATTTTTAATCCATCAAGAGAATCTGTCACCTTTTTCCAATGAATTGGCGGCCATTGTCACAAGTAATTTCCTTCGATATTCCAAACCGACATATGATATGGTCCCAAATAAAATCGATGATTTTCCTTTTCTCTAACCTTTTTGAGAGCTTTTGCTTAAACCTATTTAGAAAAATAGTCAATCATAAATAAAATAAAGCGTACCTTTTCGGGTGCCCACATAATTTGTCCTACAATGTCCATTCCCCAATTAATTAATGGCCATGGTGACAAGATCGGTTGCATTAATTTAGCCGGTTGGTGAATCATAGGTGCATGCCTTTGACATTCATCACATTTCTGAACAAAATGATTGGCGTATTCTTCCATTAGTACACGACTCTAATCAATTTTTGGACCAATAATTCCGCTCCTGAGTGATTACCACAAGTTCCTTTGTGAACTTCACGCATCACGTAATCCATTTCTCCGGGCCCTAAGCATTTTGACAAAGAACCATAGAAGGACCTCCGGTACAATTGGCCATCAACCAAGCAATATCTAGCTGCCTTCATATGAAGGGACCTAGATTCCTTCGAATCACTTGATAATTTGCCATCCCGAAGATAATCGACATACTTATTCCGCCAGACTCAAGTTAAGCTTATGGAGTTACCTCGCCATGGCCACCATCAATTGCGGAGTTCAAGAGTTGTACCACTGTTCCAGAATTAAATTCCTCATCTTCCATGGAAGATGCCATGTTTGTCAAAGTATCCGCTTCATTATTTTTCTCATGCGACACATGCTCCATGGTCAATTCTTTGAACCGATACAACAAAACTTGAATATTTTCTAAGTACTTATGCATTCTTTCTTCTTTTACTTCGAACATATTGTTTACTTGATTCACAACCAGAAGTTAGTCATAATTTGCCTTGATGACGTCTGCTCCCAAACTCCTTGCCAGTTCTAGACCTGTAATCATAGCCTCATACTCAGCTTCATTGTTAGTTAATTTCACTATTCTTATTGACTACATAATAACATTCCTTCAAGTGTATTAAGTAACACCCTTAATTCGGACCCTTTTACGTTTGAAGCTCCGTCTGTAGATAAGGTCCAGATTCCCAAAGTTATTATAAGTTCTCTTTTTACCTCGGGGGTGAAATTTGCTACGAAGTCCGCTAAAACCTAAGACTTTATAGCCATTCTCGATTTATACTCTATATCATATCCATTAATTTCTACCACCCATTTACCTAACCTATCAGACATTTCAGGTTTATACATTACATTCCTTAACGGATAGGTTATTACCACACATACAGGATGACACTGAAAGTACGATCTTAATTTTCTAGCAGTCATTATTAGAGCTAATGTTAATTTCTCTAAATGATGGTATCTAGATTTGGCACTAGCTAAAGTCCTACTTACATAATAAATAAGGAATTGTGTACCTTTCTCTTCTCAAACCAAAACAGAACTTACAGATACCTCGAATATTGCCAGATACAAGAACAGTTGTTCATCCATCTTCGGTTTATGCAATAATGATGGACTGGACAAGTACTTATTCAAATCTCTTAACGTGTGTTGACATTTTGGAGTCCACTCGAAGTCATTCTTCTTCTTTAACAATGAAAAGAACCTTTGGCTTTTCCTCGAAGACTGAGATATGAATCTACTCAAGGCAGCCAACCGTCCGGTGAGTTTTTGTACCACCTTCACATCGTCAAGCACCTCTGGAATTTCCTCGATAGCCTTGATTTTGTCTGGATTGATCTCTATTCCCCGACTGAAAACCAAGAAACCCAAAAACTTGCCTGAGCCAACTCCAAAAGTGCACTTCTCCGGATTCAACTTCATAATATATTTTTGGAGTATGTAAAATATTTCCTGCAAATGCTTTAAATGGTCCTCTGTATCTAGGGACTTAACTAACATATCATCAATGTAAACTTCCATCGTATTACCTATTTGGTTTTCGAGCATGTGATTAACTAAGCGTTGATATGTTGCTCCGGTATTTTTTAAACCAAATGGCATTACGTTATAACAGTAAGTCACGTATCTAGTTATAAAAAGAAGTTTTCTCTTGATCCTCTGGATTCATCCTTATTTGGTTGTATCCAGAGTAAGCGTCAATAAAACTTAGCATCTCATACCTTGCTGTAGCATCGATCATCCGGTCGATGTGTGATAAGGAAAAGAGAATCTTTTGGACAAGCTTTATTTAAATCCTTAAAATCTATGCACATTCTTAATTTGTTACCTTTTTAGGTACAACAACTATGTTTGCTAGCCAATTTGGGTACTCTACTTCATGGATTGAACCTATATTTAATAACTTTGTTACCTCTTCCTTGACAAACATATGCTTGTAGCCGGCCATAGACCTTATTTTATGCATTACCCGAGGGAAATTCAGGTCTAAACTCAGCTTGTAAGTTGTAATCTCCGACGTAATACCTGTCATGTCTAAGTGGGACCAAGCAAAGCAATCGACATTAACTTTAAGAAATTATATTCATTTAAGCCTGACCTTGGGGATAACCCGGTGCCAAAGTATACCTTTTTATTTGGCAGATGAACGAACAATATCATTTGCTCGAGTTCTTCTATGGTTGACTTCGTGGCGTCTGAGTCATCCGACAGCACGAATGACATTGGGATGCGGTAGTAATCCTCTTCTTCCTCGTAATTTTCTTTCTCCCCTTCTTTTTTCTTCGGACTTGATGTTCCTGAATCCTGTAATTGCTATTTTATTATTTTTCCCTTTTTCATCCTTCACCTCTTTTGCTTTTCAGCCGATTCTTCTACCACAAACATTTCCCTTGCAGCAGGTTGTTCTCCTCGAATCGTCTTAATTCCATCTGGAGTCAGGAATTTTAACATCATATGTAACATCGAAGGCACCACCTTCATATCATGTATCCATGGTCTGTCGAACAATGCATTGTACCTCATTTCTCCTTCGATAACATAAAACTTTGTTTGCCGGATTGTTCCGGGTGCATTGACTGAAAGAGTGATTTTTCCCTTCATAGTCTCACTAGCCATATTGAACATGTTAAGAACTCGGGCCCCCGGAACAATTTGATCCAGCAAACCCATTTGCTCTACCACCTTCCACCGGATGATATTGTCCGAGCTATCTGGATCAATTAAAATCCGCGTAATCTGAAAATTATTAATGGAAACAGAGATTACCAGTGCGTCATTATGCGGTTGAATGATGCTCTTCGTGTCTTCGTCGCTGAAAGAAATAGCTTTCTCTGTTGCAAGTTATCAATACTTTAGTCTTATTTATGGTCATAATGAATCCTTTCGGAACGTCTATTCCTCCAATTATCATATTTATGACATGTTGAGGTTCAATCGGTTCTGGCTGTTTATTTTACCTCTCTAATTTTGAAGTTTCCCTTTGCTCAATCACACAAAATTTCACGCAGATGACCATTTTCAAGAACCTGGCTAGTTCATCCCTCAGCTGCTGACAATCCTCCATTCGGTGACTATGTGTTGCATGATAATCACATAGTAAGTTTGGATCTCTCTGAGTTGGATCTGTCCGAAGTGGTCTTGGCCATCTTGTCTCCTTGATGTGCTCAATAGATGACACAAGTCCGGTTGCATCAATATTGAAATTGTATTCGGAGAGCCTTAGGCTCTCCACACTATTAAAGGACATACCACCAGTATAGTTTTGAATTGCAAGCCCCTACTAGTAGACCCTCGATCATTGTGCTTATCTGCACCTCCTCTGTCCGACGAGAAATTGAGATTGTTGTGCCCTTGATCTGATCTAAATTTTGATCTTTCAGGTTGTCTGTAGGGTTGGTACCTATCCTTTAGAGACTTTAACTCCGACTCATCTACCCTCTTCGACTTATCAAAACTTTTATTCCGTCTAGCTGATCCTGATTGAAGTTCAAACTGATCATAATTTAGGATCTTAGACTTGTACCTATTATATACGTCTACCCAGGTTACTGTCAGGAATTTCAAAAAGTTCTCCTTTAATTTCAACGACACACTAGAACTCCTAGGATTTAACCCCTTAGTAAAACATTTAGCTACCTATTCATCTGGTACCGAAGGGAGGAGCATCCGTTCCTTTTCAAACTTAGTGACGAACTCTCGCAACAACTCCGTATATTTCTGAGCAGTTCTAATATGTCTGCTTTCCTTGCTTGGACCTTCCTTGCCTCGGCATGCGCCTTTATAAACGTATCTGCAAGTATTTCAAATGAGTTAATAGAGTATTCGGATAGTAAATAATACCAGGTCATTTCCCCTTTGAACAATGTTTCGCCGAACTTCTTCAACAAGATCGATTCTATCTCGTCCGGATGCATGTCGTTGCCCTTTATCCCACAAGTGTACAATGTCATGTGCTCCTGTGGATTCGTGGTTCCGTCGTACTTCGGGAGATCTGGCATCTTGAACATTTTTTGTATCAGCTTCGGAGCCACGCTTAGTGGGAATTAGGGGTGTTCATGGTTTGGGTGAAAACCGATCCGAACCGAAAAATCAAGCCAACCCGATACTATTTTGGTTTTTGTTTGGTTTTAAATCTTTAAAAATCGATAATATTTGGTTTGGTTTTATTAAAAATAAACCAGAAAAAAAATAAACCAAACCGATATTATATAGACAATTCTTATAATTATATATAAGTAATATATTATTTTCATAGATAATTTTAAATATTTTGTGTAATTCTTCATCAAGAATTTACTTTTACCATTAATTTTATCTTTAATAGACTAATGAACTTTAGGTATTAAGTCAATTTCTTAGAAGAAAGACTTTATGTAAAAAGATAACTATGAAATTTTCACCTAGACCTTTTTTTATATTTCTTATAAACCGTATTCAACAAATTAAAGCTTATAAATCTCAAGACATTTTCTCAACGACCCAATAAAATTATAGTCACCATAATAAAGGGATAGTAAAGGATTATAAGCTAGCAAAGAATGAAGAATTCTTCTAATGGCAGGGGAATAAAGAAAGATACAATTAGATTTCTTAAAAACCGAAAAACAAAGTCAAATCGAACCGAAACCAACAACAACCAAACCGATAAATATGTATTATATTTGATTTGATTTGATTTTTAATAGTTAAAAAATTAATTAAATTGGTTTGGTGTTGGTTTTGACCAAAAATCAAACCATGAACACCCCAGAATCTGATCTACCCATTAATTGAAGGGGTCAACCTTCTTTTCATTAGTGTCCATACTCTTAGTCAAAGCTTGGAGCACTTCAAGACTTCAGAAGACTCATTTCTGAAGACTCATTTATCCCCGAACCATTCCCTTCAACTCGATCTTCTTCTCGGACCTGATGTTCATCCAAGACGGGATGAGTTTCATCCGCTTCCCTTGCTTCGCTGCTCTTCTTCTGTAACTGAGTAATAGACTCCGGCTGTTTCTCCAGCATGATAAAAATTCGAGCTAAATCAGACCTGGCTACCCATACTTCGTCATTTCCTTCTTCATCATCATTTGGTATTTTCTCACGGGATTTTCTATATGCCTAGGGTGAAACCACGGGGTTATTATGATACTCGCCAGTTATTGGGTCGACGGGCAGGACGTTGTTGTTATTGATATTGTTATTACTATTATCGTTGTCGTTGTTGTTGTTGTTGTTGCTAACCTCAACTTGGATTTCACTAACCATTTTGCAAGTGTTTGGTATTGACCTGTTTCACAAAATCTCAAAAGAAACAAGTGAATTTTGAGTTTGAATAAATCACTACAATTATCCTTAGCCCCACGGTAGGCGTCAAACTGTTTGCTCCAAAAAAAGTACAGTTGAATTTGTAAGTGATATACGTGAATTGATTTATAATACAAGATGATAATCAGTTAATAATAAGTACGCAAATGAAAGAAACATGTAAGAAAATTAGCCTAAAATGTTGTAAACTTGAATGAATCTTCTGAGCAAGATTAGTCCGGGCCTTAGCTAAGTTGCTTTGGTTACGAGCCAAAAATGAGAGCTAGTGATTATATTCTTAATAAGATTGAGCGTACAAATGTAAGTAATAAGAACTGGATGCCCTCCCAACATGAAGGTTGGACTCCTTTTATAGCAATGAAAGCAAGGCATTGATGCCCGAGAATCTCTCTACAATTAAGTGTAATTAAAGTTAATAATGCCCTCTTAATGACAAAAGAGTAACGGCTTGTGCCATATTCTGAATAAGTATACGTTGGGCGCCTCCGATACTTCATCTGGTGTCAATTGACTCGGTTGAACCCGGACTCGTCTTCAACTCCCGTCTTCCCCCGGTGTTACTAGTATCCGGTTCAGAACTCAACCACCTACCTCGAACTTCTCATTCCAACCTTGCCACGTATCATGCCGGATTTTACCGTATACAAGGGTCAATGATTGGATAATTGCGATTAAGATAGTTGTTGGAGGGCATACTTTGAACATTATTAGTATATACGCATCGCAAGTGGACTTGGATTAGAAGGACAAGAGACTCTTTTGAGAAGATTTGTATGAGTTGGTGCGAGGTGTTTCACACCCTTAGAAGCTATTCGTAGAAGGTGATCATTTTAATGACCATTGTTGTTGTTGTTAAGTAATATAATTATTTCTAATTTATTCTCCAACATAAAATAATTATGTAGTGATCAAATTATTATTTTATTAATTTTTAAGGGGATATATCTAATCAAATATGAACAAATAAATATAAACGGAGGGAGTACCACAATAACATGTTTAATTTCTTCATTCAAAAGAGGTCTTCAAATGGCACCAATATTGAGAACATTAAACACTTATCCACCAACTGCATGGATATTGGGAAGAGCACTCAGAAAATGTGGTTACATGGGAAATATTTATCCGGACAAACATCGCAGTTGTAACTATAAAAGTTAATTACTCTCTCCGGGATGGTGTTTAATTGAGCAAAAGAATTGAAAATAAAAGAAAGACTTCATAATATTTTGGTCTAAAGTAAATTATAGATCGATATTTGTACGATTATAAATATCTAATTAAGGATAAAATATAAATTAAACTATTACTAAAAATATCATTTTTTTGAATTAACTAAAAAATATATTATATAAATCATGACAAATCAAGGAAATACAAGATAAAGGGAAGATACACGCAAACGAAACAACATGAAGGCTACTGGGTGCTCATTCAGAACCCGTTATTTTTTACCCAAATGTTCTATTTTTATGTAGGAAACTAGTATAATACATACAAATATATTGATTTAGCACCTAAATTCAGGAAGTAACCACTCCAGATTAAAGATAGTTTAGCATCTATGACTTCAAAATCTCATCTCTGTCATTAAAAGTATATTATTTGACCATGATATAAAATTTCTCGCACAATCGCCACAATGTATGTTTCACTTTCAATTTACTTGGTGCACACAATTCGACCAATAAACTTTTCCCTTATTGGACCATGTCTTGAACTTAGGATAACATCGAATTTCGAGAACAGAATTCTCCAAACAACTACTTTCTGTAAAACATGAATGATAGTAACGTCAGGTACTGGTTTATTTCTAAAGGCCTCACCAGTAAAGGGCAGGCAAACAATATCACTCAGCCGAGATACTCAAATTATCTATCGTGATTTCTAAAAATAATTATTTTAAATTATTTATTATTTTAGAAGTTCAAGATAAAATTAATTTTATTTTCATTTTACCCTTAGTAGTATATTCTTGAAGACGACAAACACATCAAGATAACACATAAATAGAGTAAATATTTAATGAAAAGAGATGTATTTTTTTTAAAAAAAGGTAAAATAGTCAAAAATCTCTCCTAATTAATATTTTCTTAAAGCATATAAAAGAAAAACACGACAGATAATTTAAAATGGAGGGAGTACTTTTGAGCCAATTTATGTGATGGTGTTTGATTGGACACATTTTTCTAAAAAATGAACTTTTAAAACTTGTAACGTAAAATAAGTTATAGATATTTATATAACTATAAATTAAGAAGAGAGTACTTAAATCTAGAGGCCATCATGTTTTATGTGAGTTGGTCCACTGAGTCCTTTGATGCAAAAAAAGTCATATTCTGCAGTATATTTTCTGTTGCATACTCAACGAACAAGTTGTAAATGCTGACAACAAAACTAATTAAAGAAAAAAATATTATAGTCTTATACAATGGAAGATTCATATACATTCCGCTGGTTCAACAGAATCCGCGGCTTCCCACTTGAACTCGATATAAATGCGAAAAACATGTATATATAAAATTAGATAAATAAATTTTAGAGTTCATACTTTCCATTCAAATTTATAATGTCTAAATTTTGTATACGATATTAAGCATATACAACAGTTTAGAGGTTGAAGAGAGCTCTAACGGACCTTGGAGGACCGAAATCCAGCCATGAGCAGGTTGAGCAATGCGAATTTTATATGTACCGAAATTAACTTAGCTTATACCTCAAACCAAACTACTTTTAAGAGTTCTGCATGTTCTATTTCATGGATACTGTTCTACATCTTTCGTCACTTTTTAGTTCATTATAGAATGTGTTCATGTCCTAGATATTCCAATTACTAGCATCGGAAGTTTTTTGACTGCGCACTTAACGTCACAATTTTTTCTTTAACCTTTAAGCAAGAAAAAAAGAAAAGAAAACAAAGCCAGCAATACTTTTTCAAAATTCAAACGAGCCACCTAACATTGTTCAGTTAATGGGAAACAGATGCTAAAGAAAAAGTTAAGTACATAAACTGATGAAGAGAAAAAAAAGAGTCTCTTATTCCTTATTCTTATGCAGTTGCTAGTTGATGCATGTCATAGTTTGCACAAGGCCAAATATTGCACGGTACTGTTAGTAGCTTTCTTTCTAATCCAGAAAAGGAACATTGAAATTCAGTAACATCGATATTAAGATACCTAAAAGGTACTACCGATTTGAAGTTGTGCTTTGAAAATGACAAACCTAAACTTCTTTGTTACTGTGATATGAGAGGGACAATTCAAGATCCACTTTCGGTTATTTGATAACTTTTCCAAGGGGAGCTCTTCTCTGGTTTATACTCTAAATTTAGCCCTTCGAAATGCTATGTACTGCTTTCCTTTAGTTTGTCATGTCTTCTTCATTTCCGTATTTCCTTTCTCAAACTGCTTTGAAATGCTTTTCTTGAAACGGAGAATCTATCGGAAACAGCCTCTCCAGCAGGGAAAGATCTGAGTAACATTATACTGGGTATGTTAATGTTTGTATTCAAGGCACAAGACATCTGTCTTCCTGTACTCCCACTTACAGCTAGAAAACTCACTGAATTTACTCAAACCACTCATGCTTTACTATCCTATATTCTTTTGCCTGTATAACTGTATTCTAGCTATCATTCCGTAACTCATAACTTATAAAGTAGATACAGAATTAAACTCACAGAACATCATTCTGTTAAGAGTATCAAGTGAAAGTATCCTCCACATTCCCATCTGATACTTCCTTCCGTAATTTTTGGCACTGGCACCAACATAAATGCCGAGGGATGGGACCTTCGTCACCAACAACCCATTCATGCTCAGAAACACTCTGGAGTGTCAACCTTTGTGCTGGATCTGCACAACGCACTACTTGTTAGGATAACCAGAAGGAGCAGAATACATACTATAACAGAAATGACAAATTTAAGAAGAGTATAATCCAGAAATTCAAATCATATGCAATAAGGTAGCAGAAGGCAAATGTTAGTGGGATAAAAGACGAACCTTTACAGAGAAGGCCCTCGAGTAAATTCTTAAGCAGGGGATCCATACCATCAGGGAGAGAGAGGTTGTTATTTACTATCTGGGAGTACACAATGAAGGATGTTAAAGAAGCTGGAAAACTAAGGGCTTAGCGGATATTATTATACATCAGGAATAAGAGTTGATCCTTACCTTGTCATATGTATCCTGAAGTGTGTCTCCTAGAAATGGGTATTTTCCTAACACCATGCAGTAGAGGGTGACACCCACTGCCCATGTATCAGCAGCTTTACCATGATATGTTAGTCCTATTTAATAAGAAGAAACCACTTCAGTATATTGTTAACTTTCTCAACCAAAAAATAATAGTAATCATAATAATAAACCACTTCAGTAAGTAAAAGATTATTTAAATGTCACTATTGGAGGATCCGAGATTCTAACCTAAGCAGCATTCAGGCGCAGTAAAAACAGGAGTGCCTGGAGACCGCCTAAGCTCATCATTATCATCCTACAAACAAAGCAGTTCACTAATGTTAGCCATTAACTGAAAGAGAGAAAAGAAGATAACTATGTTACCAGTTTCAAGATAATGACAAACATATTTAAATTAACCATAAACCCTTGACCCTCAAAAGTTTAGACTAGACGATGTATATAAACAACATCAAGAGATCCTCTCCTATTAGGGCCTTCAAATGCAAGTATGCAACAGATATGCATAACATGCATCTGTACACAAAGGGTAAAGGCTGCCAGAAATCAATAAAGTCTCAAATATGTCAGCTGAGACACACTTGTTCTCCGGTGGAAGCAGAAAAGCCACTCAAAAGGCCTCCTGCTAGCTGCTACAGCTCTGTCCATCATTTCGCAAATGAATAGCACTGGAGATTAGAGGATCCTCCTGTCTCAGACCCTTCGAACTGGCGAAGAAACCACAAGGTCTTCTATTTACCATGACTGAGAATCTAACTATACAGATACAAAATTTAATCTACCGACTCAGTTGTCCACAACCACCACCACCCCCACCCACCCCCAACCAATAGGCCTGCAGTCCTTGATGCACGTTACCCCCCTCCTTTTTAGGCACGTTCACTGTGGAGGATGCATTTAGGGACCATGTGAAATATACTCTTTGCTCCTGTCAAGGGTAAATCTATATACAGTGATCATTGATGAACTCCAAGAATTCCTCCATCACCCTAGACACCATTCTATACTCAACCCTTTCCTCAGGAAAACTTATTGGGGTAAAGTTCCCCCTAGCATCCATGAAGCCTTCTACTCGAACATAAAGTTTGTCATCTCCTCCCAAACACTCTACTTGGCCCCCAATCCACCCCTCCAAAACCACATTCTTTCCCTCCCTAGACTTTTTATCCTAGCAGCTATCATAAACTCACCCTTCTTTACATCCACTAACCTCCATTTTCCTTTCATTCCATAGTGGGAGGATGCCAACTATACTCCCAATTGTCATACCCTCAATCATACTTTACTTATCTCCCCCCCTTCTCACATCCGCGCCGTTGTAGCTGCATTCCTGGAAACACAATGCAGGCAGGCTGCGAGGGAAGTGTAGCTAGTTTTGATTGAGCTCCTGACCTTTGACTCACCTGATTCCGAAAGAGTACTTTTGGTTGGTGTCATATGCTTGTCTTAAGTCTGTCCCCCATTCTCTAGCTCCTGCCTTAATGATGAAAATCATGTTTGGGTTATTCATCCCCACTTAACTTTCATGGAAAACGTCTTTACCCTTTTCCCCATCACCTTCTTTCCCAATACCCCCCCCCCTCCTTTCCCTCCCGTACTGCCCCTTTTGCAACACCCCTATCTCCTTTTGCCTCTAGTTCAGTATGAATTAGCAATCTAGGACTTTATCCTCCTTCCCTTCAAAACAACTCCCACAAATTCTCCGAACCTGTATTTCTCCCTTTACTCAACTGAACAAACCCACTCCCTCATTCAATAATTGCTAAAGGATGACCATCCTCCTCAATAACCACCCTTTCTGCACAGCAGAGTCAAAATACTAGCAATTTTCAGCTCCAGGAGCAAACCAGTCCCTCAGATAGATTTTGGTTTTGGAGATGCTGCAGGCAGCAGTTTTTTCCCTTTCCAAGAAAATTCCCAGCATTCAGACCCTCCCGAGGGCATAAGAACACCTACAGAAGGATTTTTTTCATTTTCCAAGGAGAAAAATAGCTTATTCCAAGTATTAACTGTGGGAAAGCTCTTTAGATTGTAAATATCATCAGGACACAGAAAGCAAGCAAGTGGAAGTTAGACCCACAACTCAGCTTCCATGCAAACAATGTGCTGAACAGTGCCAATGGTCCATGAAACATACATCCATCCTTTCTAATAGCTCACAGAGAAAATGCTTCGATAATAAATCGGCGATGAGTCCGATCAAGGTCATCAACAGCTAGTTGCAGGGAAACACCAAGAATCCCAAGTGGAGAACAGATACGACAGAACTACAGAAATATAATAACTAACATATTCTATTGTAGAATAAGTCAAGGAATCACGTGAATTTGAAAAAACCCACAGGCCACGTTCCCAAATGTAAACAATGAAAAACAAAAGAAAAATGCTCACACACTGACACACAAACCCTTGCACATGAATCTACAAAAAAAGGATTCTGAAGTAAACCATTGTTGAGAAAAGGTCATACCTCAAAAGCTTGGCTGACACTAAAATCGCAAATCTTCACCCTGCCAGAGGCAGTAACTAAGAGATTGTCTGGCTTAATATCCCCATGGATTATATTCTGTTCAAGAGTAGAAAAAACATAGATGTTAAACTACATGAAGCACATAACTGAGATCTATCAATGACATATAGGTGTCTGCTAAGCCTTAAAGTTACTGATGCGTGATTTAAGGAATCTAAGGAAAGTGCATGTGTCATATGGTTTCAACTCTGATGTTGACATTTAACATGGTAATCATATCGATAAACCCTGCAGGAAAAAAAGTGACCCTTCACTTGGTTCCTTGACTTCCTTATACCTTAAGTTAAAGGACTGCCCTTTTGCAATGAATCTCATAGGCACCTTATCACATGCTTACAACTAGCTGAATAAACAACTTCTAAAATGAACAATATTATGTTAGTCTTGACAAGTGAAAAGAATCATCACGATTCAGGTCAAACTAGCTACCTTCCCTAGAAACAGGGAACAGGGAGGGAAGAAGGCCCAAAAAGAGTAAAAGGCCAGAGGAGACTAATCCTAGTTGAAAATCCCAACAGCTACTACTACAACACCTCAATTTCAAGTTAGTAGGTGTCAGCCATATGAAACCCCACTAACCATGTCGCTCCATTTAGCCTCGCAGCAATTGAATATTTGAAGATTTAGGCTTTCTAGCACTAAGCTTCTGTACAGTTTCCACTTAAATACAAATCCCAAACAAGACCAAAAGACTCCTACCCAACTAAACCTTGATCACAGATTTACCTCAACTTTACTCTTCTTATGTTGGCTAGAGTTCCAGGCATATACTCAAGTCTTACTGTTTATCCTAAAATATTTACTCTCTATAGTGTTTCTCCTTAGTTCAAGCTTTTGGTTGACAGTTTTATCAAAACCCAAACAACCTAAAGATTAAAGGTTAAGCATTACATTTTTCAATCAGATTGAAGTAGAGCATGGAATTGTCCCTAAAGATTAGCTTACCAATTCCGTACTCCATGATTCTAAGTATTTATTTAAGTAAGACGATACTTTAGAATATAGCTCAACAGTCAATCAAGGATAACACAATAACCCAATACATAACTGGAAGTGGAGTTTCGCCAAAAATGTATATGCCTTGAAGAATGCCCTTAGCTAAAATTGGTGATTCGTGATGTCTTTAACATCAGTTTACATTAAGAATAATGCAAACAAAGGTCATGATGCAAAGACAACCACATGAGACAGATCAACAACGAAAAAATGTTTCTTCCAAAGACATTACTAGAAGAATGTGATCATACATGAGAATGTAGATACATCAAGCCGGACACTGTGTCACGCAAGTATATCCGTGCCTTGTTTTCTCCGAGACCACCTGCCGGACCAGCACCCTCACAAACCCATTTTCCTTCCACATATTCAAGGACTGTTCAGAACAAAAGAAAAGAAAAAAAAGCTTAGCATTTTGGCTTTCCCTCTTTCCATTTACCAAAATATGATTCAATATATATAGCAAGCCACAAATCTAAATGAGGTAGGATTTATAGGAATAGGAATGTGTAAGGAATACCCATGTAGAAGTGATCTGTTGTTGTGTCATCTATCACCTCAATAAGATTAACTATATTGGGATGGCTCAGCATTTTCATGATCAAAACCTGCAAAAATGGGGAAAAAACATTAAGGTCATTAACCAAGGAATTATGCACGAGAAGAGAGAATCTAATAGGTAGTTGAGTCGTATAATAAAACATGAGTAGCATAGGGCAATCCATCTCAAACGTAGTTGGCACACAGTTAAACAGAAGTGATCACACATGCCTTGACAAATATGCACTAACACTACCAAATCTTACACAGTGGGAAGTCGTTTTTTCTTTTCTTCTTTTATAAGTAATATTATCATAATCTATTTTTGTGGGGGGCGCCAGGATTGGGCTGTTTCACAACATCTAGGCGATGCACGAAGGTTCAGGTAGCAAAGCTACATTGGTGGCCTCCTAAAAAACTAATATCATGTGAGTAAATGGCCAATGTATCAGATATTAAACTGATAAATAGATACTACACTTAATCTTAGCCATTAGTCCAAGAAAGGTAATCTATTTTTTTATTTTGACAAATCAAATCAAGGAACTTACTGATAGAATGGCAAAAATTTTAAAGGTGTTCTATGGCTAATGTTCAAAGTCAAGAAATAACTAAGCATATTTGGAAGTATTTTGTTATCAGAAAACAATTAAGTTTTTTTTTAAACAAGGGAACCCGCAGCCGCTACCCTTCTGGTGCGTACAAGGTAAACCTCGTTCCTGTGCAATAGCCCGCAAACCACAAAGGAGAGATAACCCGCACTCGGCAAGCCCCGTGCGACGAGCTCAACCCAGAAGGCAAATCTCCTGTTGTCGTAGGCAGGGGTTTCGAACCTGAGACCTCCATTATGGAAGCCCCATGCTCAACCAACTGAGCCACCTGGAGGGTAGAAAACAATTAAGAATAATAGAAATATAATTGCAGAATCTGAACAAATAACAGTCGGATATATTCTTTTATGCCATAACTGAGAATTCCAAGAATTAGGAATCTTTTCTTACTTCATATATCTAAAGTCTTATATAAGTTTTTTTATTAAGGAAAATCTCTTATATAGCTCTCTTGTACTTCTGAAATAAATAAATAAATAAATAAATAAATAAATAAATAAATAAAGCCCTGACATATGTTGTTAGTCAACCAATTTTAACAAAAAAAATCTCCTTTCACTTCTCACATGATATCAGAGCACATACAATCTTGATAGACATAAGTAGTTTCTGCCTACAGAAGGATGGCTTTACGTGCTTACCAAGCCAAAATTTATCTGATAATAAATAGGTTAACTATTCTTTTACTTTATGACTGAGAAATCTGTTTGGGGCCCCAACCCTTAGGATCAACCGCAACCTTTGAAAGTCCGGGATAATGGCCTCTACCTTCCTCCACTTAAATAACATGCTTAGTTTGCATAGTGCAAGGATCGAACTTGTGACCCAAGTTACAAGTCTCTCAACCTTTGCCACTTTAAGTAAGCCCTAGAGGCTAAATAAGTTAACTATTCTTGTATCTTTCAAGTGATCGTTCTAGTAACACCACTCTTATTTTCGGTAACTATTTGGCTACACCGCCTTTCTTCCCCTATAATGATGGTGTATGTGCCAGCTCGTTGGCACCTTGACTATTCCACCGAATACCTACTATCTCCCACCAACACGCGTAACGGGTGATTCTGTTCGCCAAGATTTAGGAAAATGGAAAGAAATCACTAATTGCTTTTTGCCTATTCTACAATTTGAACCCTAGTCTCTAAGGTTTGCACCTATTTCATTAACCACTACGCCACAGACTTAGGTGTTTGGTTGCGCCAATATGAATGATCATTCCAACAATATGGGGTCTTTTTACAATGATCATTCTACAGCCCCATCTCCATCTTTTCTGGCCAATATTAGATCATCCTTCTAACGACTTCATTTTCTTTTGGATAACATTGATATCTGATCTAGTACACGTACCTCGACTAATTTATCATGTACTTGCTACCTCCCACTAGATGTCAGGTAACTCTATCCTCCAATCTTAAGCAAACCAAAAGAATTCACCTGTATAGACCTCGTTGAGATCGGAATCTTGGTTCCCAAAATTATCACTCTTTTAACTCTTCGATCGCTAGGCTACCCCCTTAGGGGCTTTCTTCCGGCAACTTTCAAGCAAAACAGTTCTAAAACTCTTCTGTTTTCTCCATGGTATAAGAACTCATGTCACTGTTTTGAAAAGGTCTTCTCTTCATTTTCTTCATGGTACAAGAGTTTGATTAAATCCCTCTTATGAAACATTGATTTCCGATCACTGTTCCAAGAACGACTTCTTCCCTTTCGCCATCGTATTGTGCATTGAATTACTGGTCACTGTGACAATTTTCTCTTCGGTCATTTTCTAAAATATGCTAATTAATACTGATGTAATAGAGAATTGTGTCACTATACCTCCTTCTAGTGATCGAGAATAGATTTTTTTTCGTGTGCAAGTAGTTCAGTCACTTTAGGGGCTTTGTGGGATCCAACATAGTTTTTTCCCGTGATTGACCACTATTCAAGTGACAGTTTACTACTTCAGTGCTTCTTTTAGTATTTCTTGCTTTCAAAATAAGAACACTCAAAGCTACTTCACCACCTTGAGTTTGAGAATGTTGCTGAAAGTTGAGAGAAACATAAAAATGTTGCAGGATTTCCTTGATGAATATGCTAGTCAACAGAATAATTGATGATATCGTGTAAGATATTCTTAGCAATTATGTCATAACTAAAATTACTCCCCGTTTTAATTTATGTGTCTTACTTTCATTTTTAGTTTGTTTCAAAAAGGAAGACACTTTCTATATTTACTACTCCCTCCGTCCCAATTTATGTGGCACCATTTGACAAGACATGAAATTTAAAAAATAAGGAAAGGCTTTGTCATGTTTACCAAAGTGCTCTTACTTTAGTGCCTACTTTTGTTGACTTTCTTCTCAACAAGTACGTCTTTAAATTCAAGTGGGACCCAATAAGGGTAAAATAGAGATAGTATCGTTAAATAGTTGCCAAATAAGGAAAGGTGACATTCATTTTGGGACGGATTAAAAAGGAAATGGTGCCACATAACTTGGGACAGAGGGAGTAATTCCTTAATTCCAACATCTCATGTGGCATGTTTAAGACTAGAAATTCAAAGGGCATTTTGGTACATAGCACATATCGTTAATTTAATACCACACGATTCAAAAGTCTCCTGTCAAAGTAAGACACATAAAATAAAACAGAGGGAATATTGAAAAATTTGTGTTTCACAACTCAGAACCTCATATAAAACCACACAACATCTTATATGTTCCTAATCAAATAATTTAAACAATAATTTACTCTGTTCCTCTATCTTCACAATGAAATATGGTTTACCTACAATTACGAGAGGTTCACATTCAGCAATGCATAGCAAAATTACAAAAGAGTTTTGACGATAACTCAAAGGTGGGTTTAAGAAAAAACTCAAAGAGGAACAGAGCATGTACCTCGCGGAGAACATCCGACATTGCAGTTTCTGAAGGTGCCACCCGCAACTTTAATAAATGAGACTTGCGGAAGGCCTGCATTCAATTACTAAAATCTCTTACCACTATATTTAAGGGGCCAACTAAGCGCAATATTTAATAACAAACACTGATTATTTAAGTCAAACCACCTATTTGTACAACATTGTCACTTCCTATCCATTTTCAATTATCTCTCCACAACCATAGATACCTAGAACTAGTAGTCCTAGATAAAGTAATTTGATTAATCCCTCCCTCCCGTGATCAAAGAAAGGACAAAAATGACCTAAGTTTAATGGTGAGGTATTCACTTGTATAATTTAACAAAATCCATCGTGAATCTAGCATCCCATTAGAGAGCATTGTAACAAAGCTTTTTGAATCTCAATCAGCCATATCAAATTGTAAACCTTTTATTACTTACTATTTCAATGAAAAATAAAGTAGACCTCCTATTCTAAGTTTATAGCAATCTGATTTTCACGAGAAGAAGTTGTACATAAGATCGAGATTACAGGTAATGGAAATGCATGCTTTAAGCTAAGCTAGGTATCAACAGTCAAACAAGATGACATCATGAAAATTTATTTCTTGTTAATGTTACCTTTAGGGCATAACGTTTTCCGTCAGTACGGCTCCTATATAGAACCTGTGTCATTGCAAGGTGATAAGATATATAACCCTGATTCCTTCAATTAAAAACAGAAACGTACCACCAGTATCACTCAGAACTCACCACTTTTCCATAGCTACCCGAACCGATCTTATATTCGCGTACATACTCATTAACCATCTTGTTCCCATCTTCATCCTGAAACAATTACATCCATGAGTAAAACCAGGAAAGGTAATGTGACAAAATAGCTGCATAGGTCAGCCATACCAAGCTAATAGAGCATGGCAATTCAAAATTTGCATTTGTGAGGATAAATAATGTGATAAAATAGCTGCATAGAAAGCCAACCGTGACACGTTATAGAGCATGCCACTTCAGTTGGCTCACCATACAAATGAATATTACAATAAAATTTATAGCAAATCCACTATTACCTTTCTCCAAGAAAAAAGTTCAATAGCGAATTAAGAAAGAACAATTAAGGTACTCCCTTTGTCCGTGCTTATCTGGCACCCCTTGCTTCTCGAGATTTAAACTATGTGAACTTTGACCAACATTTTAAAATGTATTTTTTCATAATATTGACATGAGAAGAATTGCAACTTTTAGTACTTATCACATTGTTTTTGAATATCTAAATATTAATTTCAAAGTATTGGGTTGATCTAGTCCTCGATGGAAGCTGAAGTGGAAGTATCGAGTGGAGGAATTAATAGCCATTGTTTTCACATCTATTCAATTAAATAAAGTTCAAAAACTTTCATTTTCCATAAGATATTTTACACTGCTATTACCTCATCCCGTACAACTTTGTGGGTTTCCTTGACAGGGATCTCCCTGCAAACCAACCCATTTTGAGCTCTGTACATGAGAATCTCTTCAGATCGTTTGATTGGGATGCGATACTCACCATCATCCCCATTACCAGTATCAGTTACATCACCATTGTAGGAGCAACCATCTTCCTCCTCCCCCTCGTCATATAACAAAGACTCCTGAGAACAGTTACTTCTCAATCCCAAATTGGGCCTTCCTACCCTTTTTGGTTTTCTTGCAAAACAGAATCCAAAACACCCACAGCACCCCATTTCTGTCACTTTAGAAACAGAATGCCCCTTCACAGACATCAGAAACTACTGAAATGTTGTAATGACTACACTATACAACCCGAAAAGAAATTTGATCCCAACACCTGAAAATCAGCACACCGTTTGTTACAAATCAATGTGCGTCTCAATATACATATCAATTTAAAGGTAAAATTAGTAAGATAACCTTAAAAAAGGAAAAGTTTGATCTGGGCTTCAAGCCCCGGTCAATTTTGCTATTCAAGTGGATGCCATTCAGAAAAATGAAAGAAGCAATTGATCAAATTAATTCCATTGCGATTGAATCCCGACATAGTGAAATGAGCTCCAGCTTACTACAACAATTTAGTGACAGAACCTGACAAGCCAGTATATCCCACTCCTCACGAGCCACGAAGCCTCATAAAAAAACCTAACCTTTTACCTTAACTGAAAAAAAAAACAGAAAGGAAAAAGAACACGAGTATTAATTACCAGTGTTTTAAAAGGAGGGGCATTTTACATATGACTCGGGGAGGCGTAAACCCCAAGGCACGGGGCGTAAGCCCCATGGGTATTTAATTTTTAGTATTTCATAAAATAATATAATTACAATAAATATTTTTAATCAAAGCAATCCATTATACGGCACTTACAACTTGTAATTATATATAATATAATTTTACAAGTATAAATAAAAGCTATTATGAAATGCAAATCAACTCTAACATATTAACTTCAAACAATGAAAAAATTACAATTTCTTAAAAAAATATTACTATCATACTATTCATTTTACCTCCCTCTAAGCAAATAATTAATAAACTTTATTATAATTAAAACGTAACTCCTTCATGAATAAAAACTATATTACTTTCAAATAGAGAAATAATAAAATATAATACTTTTGATACATAGGACAAAAGACCAATGACAAGTGAAAATGTACAATTATGCTATGTATTTTTAAAAGAAATATTAAGTGATATTCACCCTCGCGATGTTCTCAAATAGTAAATATGCAATATTACGACTTGTTATTTGAGTTACACCCAATTTTCTTATTTTTATAGATGAAAAACTATTAAGTATCATTCATTTGTCAAAGAATTATGAGGGTCAACAATTTTAATTAAGGAATTTAACAAATAATTTGTACAAGAACTGTTAGGCGAGCCCTGAGCGTGGGGCGTTAGACATGTTTAGGGCGTACAATCGGGCGCTTATGGCGTAAGCCTCCCAGGAATTAAGCCCCACACGTGTGCCCAGAGCGTCTTGCTAGTGTCCTGCCCCGGGGCTCCTGAAACTGCCTTTTAAAATACTATTAATTACTATCCACGTTACAGAATATAAATTGAAGTGAACTAAAGTCAAATGCCACAAGCTGAAGAAATTGGTTAGGACAGGATAAAATTCAACTTAAAAAATAACAAGATGCTGACATCATAGAACCGAAATTTGAAGAAAAAGATAAAATAGATATGAAAAACATACACGAATACATGTCTATCTATCTACACGCACTACATTCATGTATCATCTGTATAGTGCATAAGCAATCAGAAACCTTAAAAAACAATTAAGGCAATGAAGAAAGATTCAAAATCAGTGAAAAAAGTCAATCTTTTTCTTGGCAAAATAACCAGGTAACCTTTGCCACAATTGTAAAAATCAGAAAAAGAAAAAAGAAAGAACTAAGTACAACCTATTATCCACATTAATGAACATAAAGTGAACTAAACTAAATTCAATTTTACAACAACAACAACATACCCAGTGTAATTCCACAAGTGGAGTTTGGGAAAGGTAGAGTGTACGCAGACCTTATCCCTACCTTGGGAGGTAGAGAGGTTGTTAACGATAGACCCTCGGCTCAGGATAAAGCAAAAACAAAGCAAGTCAAAGAGGAAAAAGGAGTTGTAACTACAACAAAAAAAGTACATTAAGCGAATAACAAGAGTCATTAGATAGTAACAAAATCTAAAGATAAGAGACTACATGAGAAATACTACGACTACAAGTAAGAAAGGATAAGCGAGACATCACTCTACTACCTACTAACTTTCTACCATAATCCGTGTCCTCCACAACCTCCTACTAAATTCAATCCCACAAGCTAAATAAAACGGTTTTAGGAGAGGACATTCAACTTTAAAATAACAAACAAGCTGACATCACAAAAATCACAACCAAAATTTGGAGAGAAAAAAATAATGTATAGATACAAACAAACATACTGCATGTTACCACGTATCATCAGCATACACACCAAAAAGCCAACAAAACAATTTAGCCTATGAAAACTTCAAAATCAAAAGGGCAGCCCGGTGCACTAAGCTCCCGCTATGTGTGGGGTACGGGTAAGGACCGGACCACAAGGGTCTATTGTACACAGTCTTACCCTGCATTTCTGTAAGAGACTGTTTTCACAGCTTGAATCTATGACCTCCGGGTCACATGGAGTCAACTTTACCAATTACTCCAAAATCAGTGGAAAAAATCAATCTTTTTCTTGTCAAATTACGAGCCTCATTTGCCACAATTGTAAAAATCAGAAAAGAAAAAACTGAGTATAACCTATTAATGAACATAAAGTGAACTAAACTAAATTCAAAAAAATAATGTATAGATATGAACCAACAAACATACTGCATATTACCACGTATACATGTCCATACACATGTATTACGACAACAACATACCCGGTGTAGTCCCACAAGATGGGGTCTGGAGAGGGTAGAGTGTATTTCCTATAGACCCTCGCCCCAGTGTAGTCCATACACATGTATTCATCAACAGAATTCCCAAAAACATTAAGCCAATGAAAAAATACATTTTTACTGTCAATTGTATCAAGTTATGGGCAAATATTATCCTTTATCTATGGGAGTAGGTTCATTTTGTTCCCTCAAATATAACCTTAAGCATATTTAATCCTTTAACTATGGAAGTAGGTTCATTTTGATCCCTCCAATATAACCCTGAGCATATTTAATCTCTTAACAATGCTAAAGTGGAGTACTTTTGGTCTTCCTAACAAAACCTATTTAAAAAATAACGGTGCTAAACCCATCTAACACCATAGATGGAGCCAGAATTTGAGGTTTGTGAGTTCGGAATTTTAAGACTGGACAACAACCTCAAGCTAATGTATAACAACAGCCAAAACGTTCAGGTTCTTCGGTTCGGTTCAGTTTTTTTCAAGTTAGGTTCGGTTATTTTCGGTATGAGCCTGATTAATGAGCTATTTTTCTACAAGTAAAATGAGTTACTTTTAAAATTAAAAATGGGTTGATTATTAACTTTATGTTTTGTTTTATAAAAACAAACTAAAATACATCTACATTGCAGGAAAAAGGAAATACTTTATGCACTGATACAGGCCAGCAGGAGTGACAGCCAAGTGAGTTGGGTTTAGCACCGTTACTTTTTAAACGGGTTCTGTTAGGGAGACCAAAAGTACTCCACTTTAGCATAGTTAATGGATTAAATATGTTCAGGGTTATATAATTGACGGATCAAAATGAACCTACTCTCATAGTTAAGGAATTAAATATGCTCAAAGTTATATTTGAGGGCCAAAATGAACCTACTCTCATAGTTAAGGGATAAATGTAGCCCATAACTCCAATTGTATCCCATTGAGAAAAAGATTAACTGTGAGACCTTTGGCACAATTGTAAAAAAGAAAGAACTAAGTATAACGTATTATTATCCATATTAATGAACATAAAGTGAACCAAAACTAAATTTAAATAAATTGTTTTTAGGTTGCATCAACAGCATAATAATCAACAAAAGGCCAAAAACAATAAGCCAATCAAAAATTCAAAAAAATTAACATTTTAAACTGTAAATTGGTTGATTGAACAACCTACCTGACAATTTTGCGAAGGGATTAATTTAATTGGGTTAGTGATCAACGAAATTGATTTTCTAAACCCTAAATGAGAATTAGGGCAGTGGATAGAGAGAAATAAAGGAATAAAGAAAGGAAAGTGGCAGCAACCTTTTTTTCTTTTATATTGCAAGTCCCTAATGTGTTTATCAAACACTAGTGAATGACCTCATTATCTCTTTTATTGAAATAAGACCTCTCTATTTTTTTTAGATGGACTTTGCCCCTCCAATAAATCAACTACTCTTCAATTTCAAATTAGTTGAGATTTATTAATCGAGCAAAAAATAAATATAAATTGCTAACAATGTGTAAACATACCTTTTGATACGTCTTTATGAGAAAAAATTTATTCAACTTTTGTGAATTCTCATATAGATGTATTCTTCGCCTCCACGACTTTTTAAAGCATTAATCTTCATATTGATATCCATGTAATCATTGTTTTAAGAAAGTAATATATCCCTAAGGTATCATTATTAATTTCTGAACTATCCAAAACTTATAATGATTAGGCTATAAAGATTGAAAATTACACATCAACCTTTAAATATAAGAAAAGTGTTGTTAAATACTAATTATTTTTCATCTTTTGAATGATCAATATGATTCCCACTTATTCTAGAGTAACTCAACCACCAACTTGTAGATCCATCCTCGTTCATCGTACTGAATCAACTATGTAGTATATGGGCACGTGTGTTGCACGTGTAGCCTATTTGACAGTTGAAAGATCGTTATTTAAAAAAACAATTATTTCATTAAAATTCAACTAAATTAACAAAATTAGCATTATTGATTATTATTATTACGGTTCACTTTTACGTGAGCATAAAAGCTACTATCATAACTTGGTTCTTTGTTGATTTCGCCACCTAATTAATTAGGAAAATCGTTTGTTTTAAGATTAGTCATTTTAAAAATCCTTTTTAAAATATCAAAGTTTGGGTAAGGATCATGATGGTCCCCGAGGAAAGTGTTAGGCACCTCAGAAGGAATACACACAATGCGATTGACTTACTAATTTTAGAAATATGGCTAAAAGTAAATATTTGCTTAAAAATTGTAAGACAAACTTAAAGAGGAAAAATTGAAAAAGAAGAATAATAATAAAGGAAAATGAAGATCTAACAAACCTGAAAAGGGGAAGAGAATATCACAAATGCGAAAAGCCATAATGAAGTGCAGCATCGAGGAATCCGACTTTATATATCAATGATGTCGGTGATGGTACACTATCTTATTTGTCTGATCCCCTACCTTGTGATTTCTTTTGCATGAAACTTATCATCAAGATCACTACATCTCACCATTGCTTTTACAAATAAAACAGCCATGCAAATTTCGCAATTAGACATTGAATACAGGAGTTACAAAGATACACTAGCTTACTCTAAACTACTCTTTTTAACAGGACAACACTAATAATATTATTTTCTTCCTTTCTTTTTAGTAAAAATAATGTATTTCATGGGAAACCCTGCCTAATCTAGAAATGTCTATATAGGCAAAAACTAATATTTATATATATATATATATATATATATATATATAAAGGGATCAACAAATAAATCAACTTCGCTTCAATTTCAAATTAATTGGGGTCTATTAATCGATCAAAAACCAAATCTAGATGGCTAACAAGGTGTAAACATACCTTTTGATAACTCGAAAAGTCACGTCTCTATTAGAAAATTCATATTAAACATTTCTGAATTCTCATACATATGTACTTTGCGCCTCCAAAACTTTTTAAAGCGTTAATCTTCATTCTGATATCCATGTAATCGTTATTTTAAGAGAGTAATATTTATGTAAGGTATTATTAATAATTTTTTATCTATCCTAAACTTATAATGATTAAGCTACGAGGATTGAAAACTACACACCAACCTCTAAATGTAAGAAAAGTGTTATTAAATACTAATTGTTTTTTATCTTTCAAATGATCAATACAGTTCCCACTTGTTCTAGAGTAACTCGAGCACCAACCTGTAGGTCCTAATCCATCCTCGTTCATCATACTAAATCAACTAGTTAGTATGGGCACGTGTATTGCACGTGTAGCCTATTTGACATTTGAAAGACCATTATTTAAACAAAATAATCCTTGCATTAAAATTCAACTAAATTAAGAAAATTAGCATTATTGATTATTGCTACGATTCACTTTTACCGAGCATAAATCTACTATCATAACTTGGCACTTTGTTGGTTTCGCCACCTAATTAATTATGGAAATTAGGAAACCATTTATTTTAAGGTTAGTATTTTTGAAAACCCTTTTTAAAGAATCAAAGTTCGGGTAAGGGTCATGATGATCCCCGAGGAAGGTGTTAGGCACCTCAGAATGAATCCGCACAATGTGGTTGACCTACTTATTTAAAAATTGTGGCTAAAAGTAAATATTTGCTTAAAATTATAAGAAAAACTTAACGAGGCAAATTTGAGAAAGAAGAATAACAATAAAGGAAAATGGAGATCTAACAAACTTGAAAAAGGGAAGAGAATATCACAAATGCCAGAAGCCACAATGAAGTGCAACATCGAGAAATTCGACTTTATATATCAATGTTGTCAGTGATGGTACAATGTTCTGTTTGTCTGATTTCCTACTTTATGATTTCTTTTGCATGAACCTTATCATTATGATCACCAGATGTCAACATTGCTTTTACAACTAAAACGACCATGAAAAATTTCATACGCAATTAGAAAATTGAATACAGGACTTAAGATATACTAGCTTACTTGACGCTACTCTTTTTAACACGATAAAACTAATAATATTGCTTTCTTTCCTTTTTTGAGTAAAAACAATGTCTTCCATGACAAACCTTGGCTAATCTAAAAATGCCCATATAGGCAAAAACTTGTGTTTCCATATATACAAATACTTTATCAAGGGATCAACCAATACATCAACTATATTTCAATCTCAAATTAGTTGAGGTCTATTAATCGAGCAAAAAATTTACATAGATTGCTAACAAGGTGTAAACATACCTTTTGACATGTCTCTATGAGAAAATTTATATTCAACTTTTGTGAACTCTCATACATATGTATTTTTCGCCTCCACGACTTTTTAAAGCATTAATCTTCATTTTGATATTCATGTAATCATTGTTTTAAGAGAGTAATATATCCCTAGGGTATAATCATTAATTTATGAACTATCCAAAATTTATAATGATTAGGCTATAAAGATTGAAAATTACACATCAACCTCTAAATATAAGAAAAGTGTTGTTAAATACTAATTATTTTTCATCTTTTGAATGATCAATATGATTCCCACTTATTCTAGAGTAACCCAACTACCAACATGTAGATCCATCCTCGTTCATCGTACTGAATCAACTATGTAGTATATGGGCATGTGTGTTGCACGTGTAACCTATTTGACATTTGAAAGATCGTTATTTAAAAAAATAATTGTTTCATTAAAATTCAACTAAATTAACAAAATTAGCATTATTGATTATTATTGCGGTTAACTTTTACGCAAGCATAAAATCTACTATCATAACTTGGCTCTTTGTTGATTTCGCCACCTAATTAATTATGGAAATTAGAAAAACCATTTATTTTAAGGTTAGTGTTTTTAAAAATCTTTTTAAAGTACCAAAGTTCGGGTAAGGGTCATGATGATCCCCCGAGGAAAGTGTTAGGCACCTCATAAGGGATTCGCACAATGCAGTTGACCTACTGATTTAAGAATTATGGCTAAAAGTGAATAGCTGCTTAAAAATTGTAAGGCAAACTTAAAGAGGAAAACTTAAGAAAGAGGAAAAACAATAAAGGAAAATGAAGATCTAACAAACCTGAAAAAGGGAAGAGAATATCACAAATTCCAGAAGCCACAATGAAGTGCAACATCGAGGAATACAACTTATACGTCAATGTTGTCGGTGATGGTACACTATTATGTTTGTCCGATTCTCTATCGTATGATTTCTTTTGTATGAACCTTATCATCAAGATCACTACATAAAACTGCCATGCAAATTTTCATACACAATTAGACATTGAATACAAGAGTTACAAAGATACACTCCAAACTACTCTTTTTAACATGACAACACTAATAATATTGTTTTCTTTCTTTTTTTAGTAAAAATAATGTCTTCCATTGCAAACCTTGGCTAATCTAGAAATGTCTATTAGGTAACAACTAGTGTTTCCATGTATATCAATACTTTATCAAGGGATCAACAAATGAATCAACTTCGTTTCAATTCCAAATTAGGTGGGTCTATTAATAGAGCAAAAAAAAATTAGATTGCTAAGAAGGTGTAAACATACCTTTTGATAACTCGAAAAGTAACGCCTCTATGAGAAAAATTATATTCAACTTTTCTGAATTCTCATACAGATGTACTTTGTGCCTCCACGACTTTTTAATGCGTTAATCTTTATTCTGATATCCATGTAATCGTTATTTTAAGAGAATAAATCCTTACTTAGGCAGATTCATCTCCTTCCTTTTTTGAGAGAATAGTGGTAATGGTTGTATTTGTAAGGTATGAATATTAATTTTTGACTTATCCAAAACTTATAATGATTGAACTACAAAGATTGAAAATTACACACCAACCTATAAATGTAAGAAAAGTGTTATTAAATACTAATTATTTTTCATCTTTCGAATGATCAATATGGTTCCCACTTATTCTATAGTAACTCGAGCACCAACCTGTAGGTCCTAATTCATCTTCATTCATCGTACTGAATCAACTAGCTAGTATGGACCCGTGTATTGCACGTGTAGCCTATTTGACATTTGAAAGATTGTTATTTAAACAAAATAATCATTTCATTAAAATCGAACTAAATTAAGAAAATTAGAATTATTGCTTATTTTTACAGTTCACGTTTACGCGACATAAAAACTACTATCATAACTTGACTATTTGTTGGTTTCTCCGCCTAATTAATTATAGAAATTAGAAAAATCATTTCTTCTAAGGTTAGTCTTTTTGAAAACTCTTTTTAAAGTATCAATGTTTGGGTAAGGGTCATGATGATCCACCGAAGAAGGTGTTAGGCACCTTGGAAGAGACCTGCACAATATGGTTATCTACGAGTTTACGAATTGTGGCTAAAAGCTTATATTTGCTTAAAAATTATAAGGACAACTTAAAGAAGAAAACTTGAGAAAGAGGAATAACAATAAAGGGAAATGGAGATCAAACAAACTTGAAAAAGGGAAGAGAATATCACCAATGCCATAAGCCACAATGAAGTGTAGCATCGAGGAATCCGACTTTATATATCAATCTTATCGGTGATGGTACATTGTTCAGTTAGTCTGATTCTCTACCTTATGGTTTCTTTTACATGAACCTTATCATCAAGATCACCACATGTCAACATTGCTTTTACAAATAAAACTGCCATGAAAATTTCCATACACAATTAGAACATTGAATACATGTGTTAGAAAGATACACTAGCTTACTTGACATTACTCTTTTTAACACGACAAAACTAATAATATTGCTTTCTTCCTTTTTTGAGTAAAAACAATTTCTCGAATGGCAAACCCTGGCTAATCTAGAAATGCCTATATAGGCAAAAATTTGTGTTTTCATATATATAAATACTTTATTAAGGGATCAATAAATAAATTTACTACGCTTCAATCCCAAATTAGTTGGGGTCTATTAATCGAGCAAAAAACAAATATAGATTGCTAACAAGGTGTAAACATACCTTTTGATAACTCGAAAAGTCATGTCTCATTAAGAAAATTTATATTCAACGTTTGTTAAATCACATACAAATGTACTTTGCGCATTCATGACGTTTTAATGAGTTAATCTTCATTCTTATATCGATGTAATCATTGTTTTAAGAGAGTAATATATATCAACAGTAACAGAAGTCTCGGGATTAGCCGAGTCCATGGCCTCTTGGGCATCTTGGGTACCTGCAATCTCCATTTCTCTCTCAGCTGCAACAACGGCTACTACCTCAACCGCTCCCGCTCCTACTTGGACCACCCTTTTAGCACCCAGCAAAGGCTAAACCACTACATCCGATGGGGCCTAGGTAAAAGCTTGAGTATCGATCGATACCTCTTGAACAACAGAAGCAATGATGGCTTCGGATTGCAAGTCCACAAGGGTATCAGCTGACAACTCAACAACAGGATCAGCTGGCAAGAGAGTAGTGATTTTTAGCATTGATTGAACTAGATGACTTTTTCACTCAGTCCATTCATTATCCAATTTGGCCAGCCGTTCGCTACCAACTCTCTGATCCAGTTCCCAAACCGCCTGTTGATTACCGAGTTCCCGAATTTTGTTAGCCAATTGAAGGCTTTGCCGAAACAAAGAAGATCGGGAGGAGTCGTGGGCCCAATAGTCGAATCTAAGGCACCTATAGCCAGAATAATAGCCCCGATCTCTGCCTGGATCCGCTCCAACTCAACTTGCAGTTTGGACAACTGTTCCTGCAAGTCATTCCTTCGGCTGACATTTTGTTGCCTTTCTGCATTCACCTCGTTGAAAGAAGTTTGAATGCGGTTCTTCTCTTGCCGAACAGACCCCAAGTATTGCAGAGCAGCGACAACCTCATCATGACTATCTTTGGTCATTCTATCTAAAGCAAATAAATCATTCAGAACCAAAGCCATGTCATTGTAAGTGGTGGCCAGAACCGGGGAATCCGTCATTTCTTTTTACAATCGGAGTAAAGAGGCCATCAGAGCATGGAACTCTTCTTTGTTGGTTGGAATTCCCCTGACGAGAAACTCCTCGACTCGGTCTTGATGTATACCAACAGGCGAAGTTGGTGGAGATACAGTGTCGACTGAGCCAAAGTAACGCAAAAGCACATCTTCCGGGATGATTTTGGTTGGTACCTCTGAGTCGTCAGTTTGGTGGGCTTCAGCCGAAGGATTATCTCCAGCGGTCTCCTGTATAAAAAAGGACAGATTCAGTATAGAGACAAGTCCCCAGAGGTAGTGACAGTCCAAGCATATAGGAAATGATATACCTCTATGGCTACCCCAACATCGGAAGCCTCGGCAGGAGAAACTGTGGCTTTGAGGGCAGCCGAGGATGGGTCCTGCGAAAAAATGGGAGCATGAGCCAGGGAAGACGATCCGCCAATATGAAGGGGAGCATCAGACGCTTTATGCAGCCGTTTGCGCCTTATCAGCTGTTGTCCCTGGAGAGCAAACATAAAACTTAGTAGCCGATGCCAAGGTGTTTTAGCCAGTCGAGTAAATTTTGAAGCTATAAATTTTGACGGCCCTTTGCAATGCCATTTTGCATTCGAACATCATGCCTTTTACAAGGTGAACTTCATCATTTATAAGATCGTCCGGTTCTTTTCACAATTTTTGGCGAATTGGATCATCTTCTCTGGTGAAGAAAAAAACATCAGGACGACCTTGAAGATTGTCAAGATATGAAATCACGTCAAAATGCCACTGAATTAGACTTTCTGCCATTGGTTCGTACTGGTGAATTGGGCTTCCTGCTAGCGGTTCTTGCTGGTGTGACCGACTTTGCATCATTTCTACTAACTGTTGTTCCTACCTCTAGGGATGAACATCAACCTCATTATCTGATATAATTATGTCATCATCGGATACCTCTGCATTCGGTATGCCATCGCTATCACTCGATGATGTTTCTATATGATTTGGATAATCATCACCATCTAGTAAAGGCCTCTTCCTATACGAAAAATAGGTAACATATTTTAAATAAAAAACATCAAAATATATATGGATTATTTAATATCAAGGTGATGAATCTACCGATAATGATCGATATTGTAAGGGTTTGAAAGACCAATTGCACTGAAATCAACGTTTGATACCACTAGCGAGTTTTGTGAATAATTTTCACTACAGAGACACTTCAAGTATTATAAATACTAAACATCAAAATATTTATATTATTTAATTAATAAAAAGTATACATACCGATAATAATCAATTGCACCGAAGTGAGAGAATTGCCCAAATATTACTCATATCATGTGTATAACCCCTAAAAAGATAAAAAAAAATAATATTACTATTACCATACATATAATAAACATGTGCTACTACACAAAATAATAATTAAAAAAAATGAATATTTATCAATTTTTCCCATAATTTTGATTAAATTGTTGGCTTAGAGTTTTCAGCGGCACTTGACCACTCAAAATGTCTCCATAGGAACTCATATCCATACAAATTGGTAGATGCATAATTGATTGTAAAACACAATAATTTATTGCGTAATTGAATTAAAAGTGAACATTTAAAAAACGTGGGTTGCTAAGGTAAAATAATACCCCCTATTGCGCATGAATTTTCTGAGCAAAAAGGACTTAACTGCGCCATTAACGGTTAAGTCATTTTGCACAATAAATTTCTGCGCAAAAGGCAGTATTATAACTTTTTTTAGGGGTATTTTGGATCAAAATACCAATTTGTGGGTCAATTAAGTTGCCAAACATTAAAAATGTATAAAAAATAACAGATATTACACGTCAAAATGTTGCACCATATTCTAAACATAAATAAATAAAATATTATTGTATCTCTTCTAACGTGGGTTCCTATTAATTTTTGTTTTCATAGTCCCGTTAAATCTAAGTAAAGAGTTTAGTAAATATTTGACACCACGTAAAGTAAAAGTATTAATTTTTGGTAAACTTAAAGAACCGAAACTCATGTAAGACAATTCCATCTGGTTGGGTCTGTTGAGTTACCAAATTTGAACAGCTCAAATATGGAGGCGGCTTCCTCCAATCCCACTCATAATAATATCATCTCCACCGCCAACTCCGCCGTGAGCCACCGGAATCCGCTAAGGGCTGACTGGCCGACGGTAGACGGACCGTTAGGTTTGACGGAAGAGGATTCAGTTGATCACGCGCGTAGATTCTTCAAGTTTGGGTTTTTACTACTCCCTTGGCTTTGGGCTGTCAATTGCTTCTACTTTTGGCCAGTTATTCGTCGGCCTACCTCTTATTATCACCCCGACCTCCGTCGATGTAAGTCCTTTCTTATTCTTTTGGTTAAAAATTCTACTCCCCCGTTTCAATTTGTGTGAACATTTTCGGAGTACAAGAGACTCATTTCCAAATCATTTTCCATGTCTATTGAGATTATACACTAATTAATATGGATGTTATGGTAAAAGAAATACTTTATTTATTAATTCTTAAGGGATGTGCAAAGTCAATACTGGACAAGTAAAAGTGAACGGAGAGAGTATATTATATTGTATTGTATTGTATTATTGTATGAATACAATGTTTAGATAAATTGTATCATTTTCCGGCATTACATATGTTTACATATCAGTAAACTAAAGGATAAACCTACCAGAAAAGTAGGGTACAGAGTAAAATTTTTATAAAAAGGTAGGGTAATGGATAATAAGATTATTAGATAATATAAGCAAAGCCAAATGAGAAGAAAAAAAAGGTAACACCAAATCGGTCGTTACATAAAATAGAGAAACCCATTTAAGTAACCCCAATGTTCACACGCTTTTTTCAGATGCTTTAGTTTCATGAGTTATACTTGCCCTGTTCGTAAATAATGAAGGGGTTTCGAGTATAAGGGCGAACTTGTCTAATTGTGTGAAATAGGACATGATATTTTAAATGTTCTTTAACAAAATTTACATATTCAAGAAATACTTATAATGTACATTAAATTCAAAATTCATAGGTAAACAAAAACAAAGCTTAATACTTCGGCGGCCCCTTAAACTTATCCGTTGATTTTATACAGACACTCGAACTACGGTTTGTTCCTAATTATGCACCTAAGCACATGATAAAGTGTTCTTATTATACACTTTAGGTTCAATTTTTTTTATATTTTTGCGCGTATTGTCAAGTGCCCATTACATGGATAAGTTAACCACTTAAGATACATCATTTCTTTAATTAATACACATTAGCTTCAATTGAAAAATGCTTGAGATTTTACGGCTTATTGAGGCCAATGTGTATAATTAAAGGAGGTGATACATATTTTAAGTGGCACTTGAGAACATAAGCAAAAAAAAGAAAATCCAATTTTGAACCAAGAGTGTCTAATATGAACACTTTATTATGTGTTCAAGTGTTCAATTGGAACAAGCTATAGATTGAGTGTCTAAATGAAATTTACAAACAAGTTTAAGGGGCTATCGATGTATTATGGCTTTTTAGAATGTGCTTTTACTGTTTTGATGAGTGTGTACTACTTGCTTTTGGGTGGGGGGAGATGTGATTTGGACAGCTTCGGCATTAAGTTACGTACTAAGGGGAAACACATCCCATTTGTTTTGTGTGTGATACGCGATGAGATAGTGAAGATAAACCTTACCATCCGCATCCCGTTCGAATCACATTGAATCTGTTCATGTTCTGTTAATTCTTGCTTCTATTTTTGTGCCATTGCAAGTTTTGTTGAATCTTTCACTTATTTATCATTTGAATTAATATTATCTGAGAAAAGAACTCGTGAAGGGTAATTTTTACTGTGAAACAGTTCCGCTATTTGTCCTATTTAGTCTAGTCCGGTGTATATTTGATAGCGTTATGTTAATGTGGTACTTGTTGAATTGCATTATTAAGGCAATGATGCTTAGATGGTCAAAACCTATGTTGCTCGGACTCTCGAAAAATGTTGCTGCACCCGTGTCGGATTCTCCAAATATGCACTACTTTTGGAGTATCCGACACGCACATGTTGACATTTTTGAAGAGTCCGAGCAACATAGGTCAAAACTGGAGTAGCTTGTTGAACAATTATACAAGGTGAGAAGTTCACAACCTTTGAGGTCTGGGGGCAGGGTTGCTGAAAAGGGGTGTTAAGTTCTTAAAGGTGCTAGAATGCTATTGATCAACCTGGTACTTCGAATCAGTCACTAGATACTTAAAATCAATTTCTTCGTAACGAATTTAATGTTAAGAGTGATGAACAAAAAACACTTGATATTTAAGAAATATGAACCAAATGCCATCCATGTTTTAGAGTTGACTTCTTTGGTTAAATGTAGAGACTTTTTACAGCTCTATCTGCACTATGTTTAGTTGGATAATGAAACATTTTTCAGATGTTATATACCCTACTATTCTCGTAGGATGGTTACATTTACATGGAAAACGAAATTGATTTAGTTGGATAATGAAGCATTTTCCAGATGTTATAAGTCGTACCATTTTGATCTCCTAGGCTGGTTAGCCAGATTTTAAAGCGCAAGTTTGAGAAGTAAAACACTGGTAACTGGGGAACAACTTAAGAGCGTATACCAAGCATTACTAAAAAATATAATTACTTCTATGAGAAATATGACATAGATTAATTAGAACTCTAGCATGCCTGAGAAAGCTTGGATTGAATTGCATGTAGATAATAATTATATTTTGGGGTTAAGTGGCTTTATTAGCTCTCATTACACAACTTGTTATGAATGCATCATTTTGGTTGCAACTTCCTGCATTCTCTTTGTGCTGGTATTATGAACAAATATTACATTTAACCCATCAAAAAATATTTTTGGGGTTATAAGTGCGTGTAGAGAATAAGTTGACAGACTGTTGTATGTATTTGGGATACATGAGGAAAGAAGCTTGTTTTACTTCAAAGAGTTATGTGATTATCAATAATAATTTCTAAAGGGATGCATTTATTTTATATGAAACTAGGGAACCTTCTTTGCGGCACTTTAAATGTTGGTTGCTTGGCGTACGGTTCTGTGAAAAACATTGAGAATCCTAAGTGTTCAAATTCCATGTAGTTTAGAGGAGTGAGACGTACTATATAACAGTTACCTCATTGTCTCTCCTAATGTTTAGTGCTTCTTTTCTGTTTTGATCCTAAGAGTTAACTGTATTGTAGTTGGATATAATATTCTTCTTGATTTTTCCACTACTACAAGTGGTGGATATGTCATGTCAACAACCTATCTCCAATGCAAGTATGGTAAAGAATGGACTGTGCTTATTTATGGAAGACAAAATGGTGGCAAGATACTCAAAAGAATAAAGTATAAAGTTTTCCCAGAAGTATGTCATGGCCCTTTTGTAACTCAAGATCTTTTATTGTGAAAAGGTATATTTCAACTCCCCTTGGTCTAAAAAGCATAAGTAATAGCCCTTTTTTTGACTTTAGATGGATGGGATTGTATAGGACAGGTGTTGAATGCAATTAATATCTCTATATCGCTAATGTTAAAATCAAATAATAGGACATTTATCGATGTCCATCAATTGCAAAGAAATAATAAGCCTTTTATCTCTTAACGTGCTAATTTTTAAATGAAAAATGGCCATTTGACAGTAATGTATAGTTACTCTTTACTTTTTAACAACAGTACAAATTTTCTTTAACAGGACTGGGAAACATATTAAAACATAAGAAAACCCAACTAAATTGTAAAACATTGAAAAAGAAGCACCATTTTGCCAGCCCACCTTGACTGGTTATTTCATTTTGAGATGCCCCTGAGCCCATATAATCACGATTCGAGTCCTGTCACTGAACAAGTAGCATATCTTGATCCATCGGTAGCAAAGCCACTGAGGGAATCGAGTGAATGACCTTAACGATCATTTTAGAAATAGTGACTTCATCAATCAGTTCATATGTTTATGCAAATAATGAACAAAGTTTAAATGGTGGTTTTAGCATCCTGTGTGCAAAAGCACTGCCCTATATGATTCAGATGCAGTACTTTAACAATTGTAGAAGAGATTCATATGGCTGCTCCCTTGTCGGAACATATCCCCCTATCAAGGGAGTTGAATGTTGATGTTTGCATGCTTCTGCTAGGGATCTCCCGCACATGCTAAAGGAACTCCTATGTTTCAATTGGTCTTGGTCGTCTTCATAGCTAAATACTACGAGCTTTTCCTTTTTCAGTCTCACTAAACACACACACACTCATTCGGTCACACGTGTCAGGTGCTGGGCCAGTGAGCATTGTTTACTAGGAACTCCAGTAGAAGTCCTAGTCTTAACAGTTAATAATGATCAAGGACTATCTGGCAAGTCATACAATTGTTAGAAAATATATATATGAATTAGGTTTGTTGCGCTTGGGCTACTGCAATAACTCTCTTATATAGCTATCCTTATCACAGTCTTTATCTTCGAGTTTTTAGAATGTTTGATTTATAGATGTTAGATGAGCAATTGGTTTCATGGTGTTTACTGCTATGAGTTATCGTTTTAACTTGGGCTGCAAACACTTTTTCTAATATTGAGTTTTTGAAATCTATGATTTGTAGATGTTGTCAAGTCTGCAATTGGTTTCACGGTGTTTGTTGTTATCCTCTCAACTTGGGCTCTTACCTTTTCGATTGGAGGAGAGCGTCTATTTGGTCATGCTTGGAACAAGCTAGTAATGTACAACGTTGCTGAGAAATATGGTTTGACGGGGTGGATCTAGGTACTTATCGCATTCATTTGTGGTCGAATCTGCTAGATACAAAATCTGTATATAATCTTCCCTTGAAAAAGATTCTGAGACTGGAACATCTCAGTTAGACAGTTACCATAACACTCTTAAGAAGTGACGAAACTAGAAAAGAGGTGCACCTTTTGAACTCAATTGTATGCAAACCCCAAAGGTATACTACTATGCAGCTTGGAAGTTGTTATTTTATTCTCTCTCTCGCACGCACACAAAGATGGAATTGTAGATGGAATCATAATATTACTGAATTAAGGGAGCATGAGACAGGTCATTAAGAAGGATTATAACACTGGAGATGGATCAGTGGCGGATCCAAAATTTTCACTAAGGGGGTTTAAAATATGAAGAAGTAAACATACGGAGAAGCCAATTAGGGGATTCAACATCTACTATATATACATAATCAATAATTTTAACCTTATATATTTAGTGTAATTTTCTGTCAAAGAGTTTTTGGATGAATTCCCTGATCCCACCTAGCTCCGCCCTAGTGTGAGATGGGGCCAAGGTTAGCTGCAAAACATTGAGTTTCATAAATTTTAGTGTAGTTGAGAGCAATAAATGTAATGGCTATGCAAGACTTGGTTGATTTTTGGTCTTCTCCAGTTTGTTGTCGTCTTTGGGGCCACATAACTTGGAAAATTTCTCTAAAACGAGTAGCTTTAATACCTGGAAAATCCCCCATAAGGAATTAAGGCAAGTTAGGTAACAAGTAACTGAAGACCTATTAATATTGAGATGACAGAATGAATTGAAAAAAAAAAGCCTCCTTAAAAGATATTTTAAAAATCATGAAGGCCAAAATACGGGCGAAACTAGAATTTCAACTCTAAGTTCTGAATTTTAGAATGACGATTTTAAGTGATAATAACTGAGTTTTAAGTTAATTTTCGTACTGAATTTTTTTAATACAAATATATTGTTGGAACAATAGTTACTGCAATTCAAAAAGTAGATTATCACTATTTAAAGTCTCAAAACCCCCTGTGACTAGCCATGTGCACCTCTTTTCACTTAGCACTCTTGTTGATTCAATATGTAATGGCAAGTTCAGTCATGACTCAAACAAACTCCTTTTATATTGCCATTTCATGTAAAAATGTGCTAAACTAACTTTTACAAAAAGTAACTAGAATGTAAAAGTCTCCAGATTCTGTCCTAGAGATGAAAGGATAATAATCAACTACATAAAATATGCTAATCATGTAAAAATATTTCTCGAGCGTATAGTATATGTTAATAATTGTAGCACTACTTTTTACCGAACAATGCAAGACTTGGTTGCCTCGCACAACTCTTTTGGCCAATTAGAGGATTTTTTGCCACCATATTTATATTTATGACTGAGACGTGAAAGACTTGGTTGATTGGTTGGTATTAGAATTGATATGACAGAATGAATGAAGAGAAATAATTTTTCCTCTTTCCTTAAGAGAGTTTTGAATGAAAAACCTCCTAAAAAAGATATTTTAAAAATCCTGAAGACCAAAAGGGAGATCTCATTGCTATATAACCACATGTTCCTACTAATTTCTGCACTAATGGAGAAAGCCTTCACATTTTTCATCTTAATACTTTTGTTATGGTTAGTTCAGCCATGACTAAAACCAACAAATCTACTGATCAATTACCTCTTCTTTCTTTGAAATCCAAAATCATTTCGGACCCCTTCCACTTGTTGGATGAAAGTTGGTCTCCAACAACGTTTGTTTGTCACTAGGTCGGAGTCACTTGTGGTTCTCGCCACCAAAGAGTGAAGTCCTTGAATCTTTCCAACATGGCTCTTACGGCCAGGGATGTCAATGGATCGGATCTAGACCGGATCCTACTAGATCCAGATCCAGATCCGTTTTTCATATCTGGATCCAGATCCATCGAGTCCATAAAAATCAGATTCAAATCCGGATTCATCGGATCCACGGATCGGATCTGGATCCACATGTAAATTTTTTTGCCTTGAATAATATTCACCTGTTGAAACTTTTTTGACAAAATAAAACCCAATCTGATTGAAAAAAATGATTGAGTTCATTTAATCACCTACACAAACATGACAACATTCTTCCAAAATAACAAGACAATATTCGAATTGGTTAGGATCTTATTTCGGCTCACACTTCTGTTTTTTTTTTAAATTTTTTTTTCTCTTTGCAATTTTTTCCCCTTCTGATAGAGACAATGGAAAATACTGTTAGAAAAATAGGATAATGCAATTGAGAAGAAAGGCTTTGTCATGAAAAATCACTGTCTTTAAAGAGATCTTGCATGTACATTTTTTTTATTGGATTACAACCAATTTCCTCAGGGAACAAAGTCCAAATATATTGCAAATTAACTGCGCTTATAAAACTTAAGAGATAGACTTTTCTAGAATAGTTTCTTTCACGAATAAATGTGTCTATCCAATTTAAGACATTCAAATATTACAAACTAACTCAACAAATACTACATATATGAGCTAATATAAAGAAACAAAAACTACAAGCGAATTACAAATAATGAATTATTGGAATCGATCTACTCAGAGGCTGATCCAAAATTGAAGCTCTATTTGTTCAAGGTTCTTAGCGCTGAATTAATTATATTTTTTAAATTATATATATGTTCATATGTGCTATCTTTTGCAATTAGTGAAATTTTTATCCATAAATTTATGTTATATATCGAAATTACTTGGTTCAGATGAACCAGGTGCCGCAACACTAAATCTGCCTCTGAATCTACTACAAGTGAAAATTGAATTCATGGGATCGTGAACATGACCGTGGTCTAACGTTTCCATAAAAATCATTTTCTCCAAAGGGATCTTTCTAAAAGGTTCATAAATTGTAAAATATATATTTTTTTTAAAAAGGTCGGTTACTAAATAATTATCTCAAAAAGGGACAATCAGTGAAAATTTCTAAGAAATTGATGAATCAATGGAATCTTGAATATGCCACTTCAAAACTCCAATCTAATAAGTAATTGGACTAACGGGTCATTGATTTGCTTGATATACGATTGTATGTGACGAGATTTGTTGTTACTATGAATTTGATTCTATAATAGTACATGTGAAATAAATCTAGAACATGCATGGACATGAAAATTGAAATTCAGAAGGAAAATTATAAAAAGAGAAGAAAATTAAAAGATACGATCGATTCGAAAGTGATGAAATCTTTATTGAAATGGACAAGACGAGTTAGTAATTATACTTGCATAGAATTGACTCTTCAGATTCATATGTTACTTCAAATACATACAAATAAGATCTTATGAAAGAAAAAAAAGATCTTAGAATTAAGAAGAAAAATCATGTTGATGTTTCCTTCTCTAGTGTGTCAAGTGTCAACTTTTAATTTGCAGATTCTTTTTTCCAAATCTGAATAAAAATTTTAAGAAAATACTTATAAAATTATTATGAATATATTTAATAAAAAATGGATCCACGAGTTGGATCTAGATCAGATACGAATCTCAAATATAAAATTCAGATCCAGATCCGATCCGTCGGGTCCAAATTTTGAACGTCCATATCCTATAAAATGGATTACCGGCAGAATTCCACAACATTTTGGGAACCTCTCATTTCTTGTGTTTTCTTGACTTGAAAAAGCAACAATTTTTATGACAATTTGGCTCAAGAAATGGCAAGCTTGCGTCGACTAAAGTTTCAACAACTTCAGCAGGATCTGGGATTTTCTTCATCATTTTCTAATATTTCCACAACTTGAAACTTTGGATGTGGGATTCAATTCCATAGAGGGTCAAATCCCAAAAGTGATTGGAAGTCTTATAAACCTGAGAGAATTAAGCTTGGTTGGAAACATTCCAGAATGGATCGGCAATCTTCACAACATGAACTTGTTGTCCATACAAGATGATCGACTTATGAGTTCTATACTTCTAGAATCGAAGTCATTGCATTCACAAAATGAGTTTGATGGACCAATACATAGTGAAATTGGAAGATTGAGTAACTTGCAGTCTTTGTATCTCGGATCAAACCATTTCACAGGTATGATCGTGCATTATCTTATGAACGCTTGTAGAATTGTACCTAATTTTTACACATGAACTGCAGGATTAATTCCTCAGGAAGTCGGAAATCTTGTTAATTTGGTGACTTTGGACATGGCCAGGAACCAGATTACCAGTTCTGTCCCAATCTCCATATTCAATATCTCTTCACTGCAATATTTGTTACTGGTGAAGAACAATCTCAAGGGATCTTTACCACGGGAAATTGGCAACTTAACCAAGTAATTTTTATATCTTACCGAAAATAGGTTTACTGGTACATATTCCAAGCGGTAGCAAAAAATACAACTTATACTTTACTGAATCAACTAGTTAATCTCACTAATAGTTCTTTCTTCATGTGTTGACAGGTGAAATACCCAAAGATATAAGCAATCTCGTGGAATCAACTAGTTAATCTATGTGTTGGGCTCAAACCCTCCACCACCATCGCATTCCGGCAAACTCACTGGCCCTTGGATTTACAGCGACAAATGGAACAAAGGGGTTGGGGACAGGAGCGTGGGGTGGCTTTTTAGGGGGTTGTTTGGTGGTGCGGAGATGTGGTTTGTTGCGATGGTGAGTGCTGGTTTCACTGTGATTGTGGTCGGAGTAGTGAGCTCACCAACGGTGGTTACTGGGTTGTGGATTGGTGGTGGTTTTCTTGTGGTGGTGGCTTTTGTCGGTGATGTGGTCTGGTGGGTCGGCCGGAGCTCCGATAGTGACGGCCATCGATGACGATTATGTGGAGAGAAAAATTATATGTTTGATGTTGTTTTAGTGGTTCTGGTTATGTTTCCCATGGTTGTCGGAGGTGTGGCTGGTGTGGCGGTGGAGGCGGCGGCTGTGGTGAAGGGCATCGACGATGGGGTGGTTGGCTGCTCCGGTGCGGGTTGGTCGACTGAAAAGAGGGAGTAGAAGCAACGGGGTGGCGATGTGGGTCCCACCTGCCATATGTATGTGGCATTCACGTGGCGTCCACATGAAATTTTCGTCTATGGAGGGCAAATGTGATAACTTTGCTAACGGAAATGATATATTTAACCCTATACTTTAACGGAAGACAAATATGACCCTTTTACGAAAGTTGAATGACAAATATGACACTTTTCCCTTCATTTTATCTTAAGAGTCTCATGGTGGCACATTGCCTAAATGTACAATCTGGCATGAACCCTATGGACTAATCCAGGGCTGTGTTTTGTTAAATATATTTTTTGTATTTTAAATAACTCAAGATTAATGGCAACAATAGTTGCAGATGACATACTTCAGAACTTCTCTCAACTACATCTGGTGGATATGCAGAAGGGGCAATATAAAACTACAAGGAACAATCTTTCCAAAATAACCTTACAATCTTATGAATGAGTATATCCATTGAGAAATATTCATAACATTTACTAATAAAATAGTCAAAATATTGTCTCATTCCAGATCACAAAGACTCACACCTAATTAAAATATCATCTAGTATTTTTATTTTGAACAACACACCTAATTAAGAGTAGAGTGGCGACAGTAGACACAAGTGGACCAACTTCTGCCATTATATTTTAGCATCTCTAAACATTTGTGAGGATGGAAACATTTATAAGATATGGGGGCATCTGATATCGGTTTCACTGGAAATTTAATAGGCATTTTGGAGTAACTTCTTCTATACTACAAAAGAGTGAAGCCTGTTGTTGAGGTTTTTATCTAACTAGCAAGGAAAGGCCAAGTTTTGGTCCTATAGGATGAATGTGAAAACCAGAATTCTCAAAATGGTACGATTCAAGTACTTAACAAAATGAATAGATAAAAAGATCTGGACAATCGGGATGACCTATTTCAAGATCAGATGATCCACCTCTTTGTCTGCTTGTGAGGACCAACTCGGAAATGCCGAATACGAGGGAAATGACCCATAAAAGAGAGATCAGAGATGGATGCTCTTTCCGACGCAGTTCATGATGCAAAGCTGTCAACTAGCTAAGCTAGGTAGTTTATTGTTAGAATATCTATCCTAGTAGGAAGATGAAAACAACATCCCCGTCCCATACAATAGGGGTAAGGTCTGCGTGCATTCTACCATCTCTAGACCTCACTTGTAGGATTCTTGTAGCCCCAAAGCAGAAAAGGCCAACACAATCAGTTGTTGTACCATTTCAGAAGTAAGAACTTGTCCAACTGCTGGAGTAGAAAATTGATTGTTAATTCCAGTTGGAGATGAGTTATCAGAAGTGGAACCATTTATCTCAGCTTAAAAAGCATTGATCCTACAATTTTGAGGACGTGTGAGACACTCTTTGATAATATGCCCATGTTGTTTAGAATAATTGCAGAACTTCTTACCATAAGTGCTAGCAATATAACCATAATCCTTGCAACTGTAGCATTGAGTTTTGCTCATATATCTGCCATTTCCTTGCTTAAGTAGAAAATGCAATAGTGCGAACATTTTCTTGCTTGAAAGCGTTTTGTGTGACAAGACGCTACTCTCCACGAAGTAATTCCCTAAAACAAACATCCAATGAGGGAGACGGGTCACGATTTATCAAGTTAGAGTGAACACTCTCAAAATTAGTTCACAATTTCATTAAAATTGATATCGCTTGCTTTGCTCATGAACTACTTGAACTATAGATAATTTCAGACAAGATTTCCCCGTATATATTCGTTTACGTTGTTGGGCAATAGTCTCCCAATATACAACAATAACTTAACAAATGAGCAAAGGAAACTCAAGTGTTACTCTTGAAGAACTTTGAGTATAGTAAACTTGCTAGAGAGGAAGAAGAAGATTTCAGAGAATTTCTGTAAGTGTGTTCTTAGTGTTGAACAATTGAGCCAAATTCTTCAATTTATAGTGTAATGAGATGACCCCTCAACTAGTCAACTAATGGCCTTCAATAGCCATGTAATGACACTTATTGAGGGGCTACATTCAGCCAAATAATTGTTGAATTCATGTGCCAAATAATGGAGATTCAATGCTCCAAAACCAGCCCAAAAGTCAGAACTTTCCATCTTCCCGTCGCAGCATTCTGCCTCCGAAGCGCCGCGGCTCCAGTGGCTGAACACCCAATTAGCGCTGCGGCGCTGCCTGGTAGGCGCCGCGGCTCTCCGGCGCCTCGGCTCCGACGGGGCTGCGCATCAGCCCTTCGCGGCTCCGCGGCGATTTCCGACTCGTTTCATCTTACACTTCGTACACTTCTTCCTTCGTTTACCAACGTGGAATACTTGTCATTTGGCCAATAACCGTTCATCATTCTATGTCTCAAACCTCTCACTTACGTACCAATATCTCTTTCACTAATGAAATTTGTGATACTTGGCACTACGTGTGCACGTGTGTAGAAAAGATGTTTCCGACGTGCGGGGCTCAATTGTTCGGGTCATAAATAATGGGATAAACTTAATTCCACATTAGTAAATTTCCAATAAATTCTTTGTCCACGGTGTTGTTATTTTGATTGGTTCGATATACATCTTTTGGAACCCTACTATGAATGAGTTAAGACGACTTCCCTATTCTTCGAACAATCCTTTTTACGGGTTTGGTTACGACTCAACCAATGATGATTATGTACTTGTGAGGTTGATCATGGAGACAGGGTCTATCAAAGTTGAAGTATACTCTTTGAAAAATGATTCTTGGAGGCTAATTCAACCATTCATTCCCTTACAATACACTTACTAATTTCCATGAAGTCAAGAATGATTTTAACTGTCAATTTGTAAATGGTAGATTCCATTGGATGGTCCTTTGTGACAAAAGAGATTGGCCAAGCTCATGATTTCTCATACGTGATTGTGTCTCTAAATTTATCAAACTATGAATACAAAGACATACCACAGCCTAACTATCTAAAGGAACCAAATATCTTGACACATAATCCTGATTACATTGATATAGTTGTTCTAGATGGTCTTCTTTGTGTCTACTGCAATTACTTTCAACGTTGTTTTGATTTGTGGGCGATGAAAGATTATGGGGTTCAACAATCTTGGACAATGATACTCTCTATCCCTCAAGATGATATTTTGGCATCGCGTAACACTCTTAATTTGGAGTCAAATTGGTTGTTCTGGCCGTTGATCTTGTTTGAAAATGGAGATATTTTGCTCGTGTCATACTAGAAAGACAAGAAATTATTCAAGCCAGCTCTTGGTCGTTAACTTAATCTTAATGGAAGTAGTGATAACTTTCTCAGTATATTTTCAAAATTAACATGGGCTGTTAGTGTGTGGGGGGGGGGGGGGAATTCTTTCAAAAAAACTACACTACTATATATATAATGATCAATAAAGTTGCGGTGCGTCTGGCCACAAATGCATCTAATACAGGGGCGGAACCCTTTTGTAATATTTGGGTTCATTGCCAATAGCTTTTGTATGTGTTAAAAATCAATTAAATTTGTACAAATCATATATTTGGAACCTAGTTATCAAATAGACTGATAGAATTTTGACCTTGAATCCATAATATTCAAATCTTGAATCCACCTTTGAACCAGTGCTCATACTTCTCAATCCAAGTTCATCGGATTTTGCTTCCGATATGTCTCTTAACAGAGGCACACATGCACAGCATCACAATGAGGGTTTACCTACAAATATGATATTATGATCTAAATGCATTTGTGCACGATTAACTGACCAGAACTCGTCAACATCTATCATTAAGTCGAGCTGAACATTCAAAAGTTTAGAGAAAATACATATTTATTTACAGGCATACGCGGCACAGATAGGAAACCAATTTGATTAGAACTTTACTGCCCCTCACCACCCCTAAACCCCAGGTTTTTTCCCCCTTTCCCTAACCTTCTCTCCCTATATCCTGTAATTGTTACGAACAGTAATCAAATGAAGCAAATCGGGAAACTATGTCACTGCCCTCAATAGCTGGCGCAGAAAGTGGTTGTCTTCTACTAACAACAATAAATTGTATGAGGCTTAACTTCGGATCAGCGTGATCACGTCTCCTCAGCCTTGGGCATTTCAGCCAAAGCATCTTCAGCTCTTACTTTCTGGGGAACCAAATCTGCATAAATAGCATCATAGGCAAATAATGAATCAGCGGAAAAGAGAAGAATACTTTTTATTAGAGCCACATCAAGAATACTTTTTATTAGAGCCACATCATTGGTTATTGGGAAAACCGTAATTAATACCTGAAAGAAAGTCAAATCTGGGTCTTTTGGAAACAACTGAAGCTGAAACAACCAAAATCATGTCAAGTTACAAAGAATGCAGATAAAGTGACTTCTCCAATTCTCAGAAACAAATTGGTTATACTTGTAACTACAGCCCGAATCAAGTTTAATAAATAAGATGTTACAGCATGCTTCATAGATTATATCTGAGCTGCTCCTTGTAGTTCTCTCCTTAAATTGACACAACAATCAGAATTCCAGAGATTACTTTTTTTTCTTGAGGGATCAGAATTCTAGAAAGTTGATAGCCCGAAACTCAGCTAAATTGGAACACTATAATAACAGAGTTTAAGTAATATACACCGTCAGTGTAAACAATTTTTACACCATCAAATCAGCTGTAGTAGGTAACATATCTTAAATCCCACATTTTGAGGCTTTCCTGTAGATGATTTGATAGTGTAAAAAATAGCTTACATTGGCGGTGTATAGAACTAAAAATCACAATAACAAACCTATTACCAAACAAACAGCTTTCCAATCACAATCTTCGTCGAAATTGACCTCTTCAAACTGAATCGCAAAACAAATCAAAAGGTAATAGGAACAATGAAAGACAGCAAAATTGAAAATTCAGGATCATCCTATCCCACTAATCCTACCTTTTTGTCCATTTTTTTTTAATAACCTTTTTGTCCATTTTAAATTTTCTTCCTCAAGTTTTTCAATTTAATCTGTTGCACATTACGGGTAGCAATTTGAGAAATGATATTTGAACTCAACACGAGCAACTCTAAAATAAGTGGGTTATTTTTCTCTTATTTTATTTTTGCTTTCTCCTTTTCTTTTTTGATTTGGACTGGCCCATGAATAGTGGTAGAGAACAAAAAAAGAGGGGCAGGCCTTGAGTGGAATCAAAACCATGCACCTATTTGAATTAACATAATAACAATAATGTCTCAATCCCAAACTAGCAGGTTCATATAATCTATATCTATTCAGATCCATATGTTGAGACAAAATAAATATTATTGAAACCAAAGAATAATTATAGAATAGTGTAGAATATTCTTCATTATTATCTTTATCAAGAAAAACAATATTCTTCATTGTTATGCCATAATTAAGAATCCAAAGTTATAACATCAACAATACAATGATTTTGAACTAGTTGGGACCAGCTGTAAGTTAATATTGTTGAACATAAAAACTAATCAAAGAATATCGCTTCCAATATTCTTAATTATCATGTCATAATTAAGAATTATTTTATTTTATGTTTTTTATCAATAACTTTTTTATTTTATGCAACTCAAAACTCCTGTATTTTCTCTTTTTTCTCTTCTCATTCATTGCATCAGAGCCTGTACAATCTTTACTTAAAAACACTCAAGCAGCTACCTCCAACCTACGGTGACCTTATGCCACCAAATAGGCCTTTAACATATAGTTCAGAGATCAAGGGACATGTGACCAGAACCCTCCTCCGGCAAGAGTTCAGTTATCGTAAAAAAGTATTACAGTTTTCTCATTTCTGTAAACAGACTCCACCTCCTTCCGCTGACCAGTCTCTTCCAGCCACTACTTTGATCATTTTATCAATGACTTCTTACAAAAAATATCTCCAGAATATCATGCAGAATATTCTTACTGAGTATGTCATAAGTAAAAATCCTACGAATTAGGAAACTGACCTAATTCATGTAACTCAAAATCCTATATCAGGAGTTCTATTGTATGCATAACCAATTCCAATAAAAGTTTTTCCATTTCTTTTCTCTTCTGTCAAATACATTTAACGTAAAAAAGATGTTATCAATTTATGACAAACCTAGCAGGTTGGGTAGAGTCAACATGCAAAGCAACAAATATAACACAACTAAAGAGTTGCATATAAAATATTTGGATCAGAAAATACACATAAACCATCTTGTCCCAGAAATAGAATCACATCACAAAGGTATCTTTGATCTATCAGCAAAATTTGAAGTCACCTTCTATCTAGTGTGTCACTTTTGCTTCTTTAAGATTATTAAAACAGATATCTTTTAACAAAAAAGTTTCGCCCATCTAACATAGCTTCTAAAAATAGATACAAGATATTTTATCTTTAAGACTTGATGTTTTTCATACTTGGTTTTTAAGTCTTCAGCAATGTAACTGAGTAAGAATGTTAGAGGCGTTTCCATGAGACCCAATTTGTATGGACGATTGGGTCTCTTCTGTAGAGAATTGTATTTTGATGTAGGTCTCTCTTTTGGTATACGGCTTGTATACGGGGTTTGTTCCTCTAATTGTTAATAAAATTATTTACCTTATCAGAAGAAATTGAGTAAGAATGTTTGAGATACTTTTAATGACCAAGAATTAATCTAGATATAAGAATTAATCTAAATATATCTAGTACTAAATTTATTAGAGAGATTTCAAGACTATTATTAGCTTTTAGTTACTACCAAGAAAAAAAGAAAATTTCAACTTGACACAATCGTGTTAATACTATATAGACACGTACAGGCGATATGTGAAGATGATTTTTTCTTTACTAAATAACTACTACTACTGAAATTTTATAAACATAAATGGAACAACCCATTGATCGGCATGACTTAACATGATTAAGAACTGGTGAACTTGACACACTAGTGTTAATAAATGGATTGTGATGCTTCTTACCCCATTGCATGTATTACGAGCCCCACAAAAATACCATATAGACAAGTACAAGCAATATCCTAAGTCTAACAGATAAGAGCCACATAACTTTTTTTTTTAAACTGGTAAATTTAGCAGAAATATATATTTAATATAAGAGCCACATAACTTACATAGTACTTTTTAGAGAAGTGTATCAAAATTTTATGCTATCCCCTCAAAGTTTCATACTTCTACTGAAGATTTCATTTCAGAATGCTGCATCCAGTAAGCAGAAGCATCATTAAACACAAATTCCAGAAACTACTCAAAGTTCATTACATTGGACTTCTTATGCGAGTTCTTCTTTCTCTTTTTGCCAGTGTTATTTCTGAGGCCAGAAAACATCATTACTCTTAGTACTATGTTAGCTTATCCCTACCAATTCTTGCATTCCCATGCAACAGTAATCCTTTTTTCACTTCAAGAAGGCTCTCTATTTTAGAAATCTAAAAAATAATATCCGAGAAGACTTATTATGTCATATAATTTTTTTATACAGAATAAAGAGTACTCTCAAAACTTTCAAGAGGTGTAGTTAAAGAACGAATTTCGCCAGTAATTTCATGTAAAACCTTAGATTTCCGAAATCCGAAGTCTAGGTGTATGGAAGTGGTACAGTGAGCTGTAAACCAATTTTTTTTTAAATATTTTGAATGGAAAAATAAACAATTCCAAACTGGCAAGAAGCTAAGATCTAGGTCCAAAGCATAGTCGCATTAAGACCTAGGACTTACAATAATCTCCATACTCCCTGAAACCCATTTTATTCGACCTAGTTACTATTTTGAAAGTAAACAGTACTTTTTTTCCTAACTGACTATTCCTTTATCCTTTTTATTTCAAAAAAATAATTCACAATTCTATCCTTTATAGTTATATACCTACAATTTTTTTCCATGGAAATAGATAAATCAAGGAAAAGGTTAGAGACATCCAACTAGGTTTGTTGTTGTAACACTTTCTCCCTTGTGGTTTGAGGTATTACACTTACCTTCCTTATTGCATTGGTTTTCACTAATATCATTATTTTCCGATGCTACTAGATATAAGAAATATCTGAACCATTACATACCAACATCTTCAACTTTTTATTTTTCTTTCCAGAGAGGGTGAGGGTGGTTGCAAACTTGACCTTTTATTGCATAAAACAGCAGTTCGGGAATGTTTTAGGAAATTTATCATTTAAACCAGTCTAGTTTCGGAAAAATCAAATAAGGGAAGTCATTATACTCCCTCCATTTCATTTTATGTGTCTTAGTTTGACTGGGCACGGAGTTTAAGAAAAGTAAGAAAAACTTTTGAATCTTGTAGTCTTGAACTAAAGATGTGTAATGTACCAAAATGCTATTAAATCTTGTGGTCTTAAATATGCCATGTTGATGTTGGAGTTAGAGTTACCAAATATAGAAAGCGACGTTCTTTTTTAAACAGACTAAAAAGGAAAGTAATACACATAAATTGAAACAGAGGGAGTATATCCCAGACACAAGGAAGTCGTTTGGTTAAGAGACTGTTATGCATGTATTAGTAATACAGTTGTAATGTAAGGATTAGTAATGCAGGGATTAGTAATGTAGGAATTGTATCATACATGAATTATTTCTTGTTGACGGTTTAGTTTGACATATTACATATTAGTATACAATGTATAATTCAAAATATAAAATTTCTTACTATTATGAGGGTTAGTTTGGTCATTTTAAAATTTTTAATCCATGTATAGTACCTTAATTCCTATTCTACATTTTATTGCATAAAGTAATACATAGATTCTCACATAACTTAGTCAGATACTCCTATTATTTATGAGAAAATCATAAAAGAGCAACCAAGCGTTGTATTAGGTAATACTGATTTCCAAATCCAGGGGCGGCCCCACGTAGAGCCTTCCGGGGCTTGAGCACCATTAACCCCGACGTAAGTGATATATATCTGCATAGAAACTGATCAATTTATAAAAGCAATAGCCCCCAGTGAACAAAAAGCCTAATGGGTGCTTTGGTTGGGAGGTTGGCTTGAAGGTTGTATATTTGGGAAGTGTGAGGGTTCGATTCTCAGCTGACACAATTGATTTCTTTAGTTGACATTTCCTATTTTCCTTTGTTTTAGCTGACACAATTGAAGGCTCTTTTTTACTTTCTTTGTTACTTATATGTTTAGTTTTTCATTTCCTTTTACATTTATGTAATTTCTTGTGACATAGAAAAAAGAGAAATCATTGTCCAATCATTTTTCTTATTTTTCTTGAGAAATTTTGACAACTTGGCTAAGAAATCCTTCAAGCTAATAATGTTTTTCCAAAAAGTGAAAACTCTTTTTTTTTGGTAATGGTAATATTTATCTTAACTTTTTAAATTATCACGGTTATAGTTATCCAGGTACACTATATGATTTTTAGTAACTTTGCATTAAAAGAAGTGAGCACCCACGAGCGGAAAATCCTGGATTCGCTACTGCTCAAATCCCAACCAAAACATTGTATAAACTTATGCTGATTTATGTGGAGATTATATCTCCTAAAATCCAAACCAAACGGCCCCTTAGTTAACAAACACAAACTCCGGAGGCAGGTCTCTAAAATTTTTCCGTACATTAATGCTTAATACTAGACTGAAAAATAATCAAGTCAACCTCATAGACCAAACTAAGCCATACAATTTGAGACAAGATACATTGTAACACGTGACAAGTATGAAAGTGAAAAAGGATATGATATGCAAGCTCAACTTATTTTCATTTATAAGAATTGCAATGATAAGAATCTAAAGGCTTCAAAGGTGGAAATTTTTTTGGAATGACGAAAATGGAAAATCAATGAAGATAGAGAACGTTGAAATAACAGGAAGTGGTTAATGAATAAATTTAGTAATGCAATGCATATAAGCACAAGCACTAAGTGTTGTTGTTGTACTATACTAAAAGTAGGAACTCCCAAATTGAAAAATTAAATTACTATTATGTCCGTCAAAAGTTGATCGACTTTTTTACCCTTCACTTAAACATTACCCCTATAATATTTATTGTACATAACGTAAATATACATTCTAATAAAAGGAATTTTAGATATAAATAGTGTATACTCTACATGTCTAATCAAATTGTTGGAATTGTCAATTTTAATTTTTGAATGTGCAATAAAGATGGATTAAAGAAAAATAAGTGAATTAGATCTCTCTTAACCATTAGGAAAAGTGAGGAAATAGGAGTGTAAAGGACACTTCCTCTCTAAGTTCCATCCAATTCAGTCTTTTCCACTACTCATACTAATATATAAAACACAATGAACAAGTACAATATATTTGATATCCTCTAAAATTTATGATATCGTTTTGTATTCTCAATCAAATTCATGAAATCTACTTATAAAAAATCATGAAATCTTGAATTGGTTAGGATAATTTACAAAGTTTTCAGTTCCCAACTTAAAGAACAAGCTGATGAAATGTTGTTCAAGCTTACTTTTCCCCCCGTTATTAATCCTAAAGTATCAACAATGATCATGCTTGTATACTTTGTTGGTTGCAGATATCCAGTATCGTTTTCACGCAGTACGTTCTCTTTGCATTTATTTTTTCTGTATTTTGCCCAAGGACGGTCTGCGTATGGGTACGGGTGCGGTCTGCGTACACTCTAACCTCCCCAGACCCCACGTAGTGGGATTTCACTGGGTACGTTGTTGTTGTTGTATTTTGCCCAAGGACATTCTTTGCAAAAGAAAATGTTTGTGATTATGCTCATGGTATGGTCTTGGAGTTTGAATCCAACACGTACACGTAAGTGTTCTCTTACTGACATTGAGTTCATTACATTATTCTCTCTATCTACTACCAACATTATCTTGCAACACTAACTTCACCTTATTAACATTTGCCCTGAAACTCTAAGCCAAATACTGTTAAACTTGGTTGACATGCCAATGTGTAAAATACTATGAACGCGATTAGTTTTTTTTCTCACTTTTTCATTAATATTTACCACCCATAAAAGATGGATAATATTGTGGGGCAGGATTTTTTTTCTTTATTAAGTTAGTTAAAATCAGATCAACAATTTTCATATTCAAAAACTTGCAAAAAAGATTGCAATTTTTATTTCATAACTCAAACACATTTGTTTGAATATTGTTGCGCATGCTCAGACACTAGTCATGTAAAATGTGACATCAAAAAGTCTAGCTATTACACCAGCAAGGCAGGTTTCAACAAGCTTTATAAGCGATGGATTGAGAGATACTCACATAGATGGTTGTATCCTACATAATTGTTGCGATCCAGAAAAGAACAAGCATAAGCCTCCCTGCAAAATACTTCAAGAAATTTCTCCTGCATGGAGCAACCAAAAATCTGTAAGACATTGTACATATATATAGCAAGTTAACGTGCAGGGGAAAGCTAATACTACTGCTCCTATTAGAAAATTAGTAACTTCCACAAGCTTTGAAATTAATCAATTAAAAAACAAATACTTTATCCTTTTTCTTTTCTTGTTTTCCTTTGTTCCCCTTATAACACAACCCAGAAGACAACCGAAGAGAGATAGGCTGAGAGCACAAATTCAAATAGGCAGCTTACTTCACCTAAAACCCTGATCTTAGGCTTGATCTTAATCTAAAGTCCATTTCAAACTGAAACCCCATGACAAAAGAAGAACAAGATGCTGTTAGGGGGGAGGGAGAACCACTAACATATAAATAAAAGAAAACTTACAGTGAAACAACCAAGGCTACTGAAAATATAAGTGAGGAAGGAACAATGAAACCGTTTCAAAGCAAACAATTCACCAGAAAAGGGTCTTACACTTTTGAAGGGCATTCTTCTCCTGATCACATAATGAACAACACAATGCTACTACACGTTCAAAGTAAAGAATCATATAATGAACAACACCTCATTGCTCAACAAACGCATTTCCAAATACTTTTCTGCTTATTTAAAAAAAGTTGTAAAGAGAAAATGAGATAAACCCGGACTACAATAATTAACTACTTTGGTGCAACTACATTACCTGAGAAAAGCAACATGGACACAATAAAAAAATAAATTTCAGAAAGCATCAACTACAACAAGGTCTTAGATGCTTTCTAGTCCAAAAGATGACACTAGATTTACACTTTCCAAATATATGAAGCATCAACCCAATTCAATGGAAACAAGGGTTTCCATGTTCCACCAGTCTTACTCCTCAATGCACTAGAGATTTGAATACTTCACAACCACAATTAGATGCTAAAAGGTGTATGGCATGGATTGGTTTTGGCCAGCTAAGAATGTGGTATTTCTAAGGATCATTCCTTAGCTTAAGGATGTGAATAATATTCACACATATTTACATATTACTTGGTGTGCCTTCAATAAGTTCCTAGAACGTTTGTGATATTATCTTGTAAAAAAAAGAGGGTTCCATTTGTAATATTAGGCCGAATCATGTGTATGTCTTTAGCAACCTAGCCCAAATTTCGCACTGGTAAGTGGCTTCTACAATCTCGTATAATTCAATCAACAGCTATGCCTCAACCTCAAATTAGTTGAGATCAGCTTCATGAATCCTATGGATAAATTTTGTTCAATAATTCTATTCAATTTCACTTGATTCCAATGCTGAATAAAGGGCAAATAAGGACTTCTCTAGAAATAGAGGTTCTCTAAACCACACACTTATCGGTAATAAGGGCATAAGTCTCTGACATGATAGAAGGACTCCTTAAGAAAACCCAATTTAATATAAGTGTAAAACAACTAAGCCTTAATCCCAACTAATTGGTATCACCTATATGAATTGCTTTCATTGTGTCTATTCTTAGCCTGCCGAGATATTGTAGGTCTACTTCGTCTCTTTTATCTAGTTCACACATCATATTATCACACCTACAAGTCGGTGCATATACAGGCTTATGTAAGACATGGCCTTTTTTGGTTAGTGTAAGACATGGTTAAAATTACCTTGGCGAACTTCTCTCATTTTATCCTCTATTTGTGTTATTTGCAGCCTCTGTTGGATATTATCACCTCTATTTTTTTGTATTCTACATAACATTCATCTTAATATCCGCATTTCTACACCATTCATCTAGTGACTATGTTGGTCTTTAAAGACCCAAGATTCAATGGGTTATAACATTTCTTATCTTCCCATCACATAGCACACTCGTACCACTTTTCATTTCATCCACTTTCTTTTGATTTTATGTGTCATATCTCCATCTATTATGTCATTCTCCTGTAAGATTTAACTTATATCTCTAAATGCCAGCATTTACACTAAAAGATCCTGTCTAACAATCTCCAAAATCAGTGAGCACTGGAGGTTTTAGACTTTACTTGTGTTAATTGGTCACTTCTTGAATAGAAGTCCTCGAAGTCAAAGAATGGCTTTTGAAAGGATGAAAATGAGAAATGCCTTACCAGGAACTCTTTTATAACATCAATGTACATAAGACAATGAAAATAATATGTACAGCATCAAACATAACACAATTGAATAATGACTATAGAGCCATACCGTAGCTTTGTTAACAACAAAGGTTGCTTCGTTCGACATCCTAATATCAGGATTTTCATCCTTTATCATACGATGGATTCGATTATGGGGAAATTGATAAAGAGCACTCTCACTCTTCTCATCTTCCTCATCCTCCTCTTCATCATCATCCTCCCTTTTCTTTTTTGCCTTTAATTTCTTCTCCTCAATCTTTTTGGGGGTACCATTGCTCCTTGCTTCATTGTTTACCTTCCCATTATTTGTTTTACCCTCCTTTGTAGCTGGACTTGCAACTCCATAACTATTTGACTTTTTCACTAGCTTTTCTTCAGCCTTTTCATCTCCTCCCTTCTTATTCTGTGTCTTCTTAATCTTTTTCTCTTCTTTTTTTAACGGACTCGAAACACCATTGCTCTTGGCCTTTTTTACTCCTTTTCCTCCTCCGTCTCCTTCTTCTGCCCTTTTCTTCTGGTTATTTTTCTCACCATTGCTCATTGCCTTTTTTGCTACTTTTTTTCCTCCTTCGACTTCCTTCCTCTCATCCTTCTTGTTATTCTTCTCATTTTTGCCTCCACGACTAGAATCACCATTATTCTTCGCCGTTTTACCTGTTTTTCCTTGTTTCACTTTATCTTCCTTGTTACCAAACACGGTTTTCTGCGAATCTGCAGCTCCAAACAAAACAATTGCATTAAAGTTTCCATTTTTTTCAGTTAATTCACGAAAAATCAGTAGAAAAGCAACCAAAAAAAAATCAAAATCACTAAATGCAGAAAAGAGCAATGAAACTTTCCATTATTTACCTGTTTTTCCTTTATCTTCCTTCTTTCCCTTATCATTCTTCTCCTTCATATTGTTCTCCTTATTATTATCCTTTTTACTTTTAGCCGTTTTCACAGCGACATTTCGCTCCTTTTCTTCAACTTCCTCATTATTGATCTTCTTCTTTCTCATATAAGTTTTTAGGTTTTCACTATCACTCTGTCCACTACTATCTGTTGATGAAAATACAGTTGAAAAACAAAATAAATAATAAATAAATAATAAATAAATAAATAAATAAATAAATAAATATTCAGGCTGAGTTGCGGATATCTCACTATCGACTATTTTCTTCTTCTCCTTTCCTCTATAAACCTTCTTCTCTACTTCCAAATTAGTATTAACCGCTTCTTCTTCTTCGTCCGTATCGCTTACATACTCGTTGTTGTTAACATTCTCTACGACGTCGTTTTCGTCGCTTTCATCGGTGCTTTGTGATTCGGTACTGGATGATGGAATGACGTAAATCTCTGGTTCGTCTCCGTCGTGGTTGTCAGAGGAATTACCGTTACTCTTCTTCGGCATTTCTGGAAGTTCTTAGGTTTGTTCGGCGCCGCCGTTTGTAACGGAGGTGCGCGGCGGAGAAGGGTTGCTGATTCGATTTACAGAGGCGTTAGAATAAGGGCTTTTGTCGGAGTGGTGAAACTTTCACACGTGGCTTTTAGATTCGTAGTGGGCCTTACTTCCTATGTAGAAAGAAACATGGGAAAAAATTCATAAACGAAAACTTAGGCCAAAGTGGCAAGCATTTATACCACTGTATTTATGATACAGTTATAATTTTAATTACATTCTGCCTAACAATACACAATGTGCACATGCTCTGCAGTACGTTTTCTTTCACGTATTTTTAATTGATACAATATGCATTAATATAGTTGTACGGGAACTCTGTTTAAATTATTTTGATAAATTCTTTCCCGTCTACTTCATTTATGATTTCGTTCGAAATCATATAAAGATAATCCTATTTGATATAGTTATTCGTGTGAATATTTTTCGGTTAAGAAGCAATTATGTCTTGTACAAATCGTGTATTAATTATGAGTGTGTAAACCGATTGTATACTACCACTGATAAATATCGGAATAAGCGATATTCACTAGGCCAAGAGCACACCCTCGAGTAAAATCTTCCACGGCCGATATATTTGCCTAATACAACTCATACATAACGTTTGACTCCTGACTCCTGAAAATAAAAGAAACCATGCAATAAATAAAGATAGTTACCATTTTTACTTTAGTTTGTTACTTATTTCGGCTTAGTTTAACTAGGGAAAATGTAGATTTTTAAGTTGCCTTTTTTAGTATTATGTCTTAAAGTAAGCAAGTGAGACCAACAAGTCCACTTGTCAATTATAGAATTTGAAAAAGAGCCCGAAGAAATGGTACATCAATAGTGTTGGTTACTTGACTCATAAAATACATATATTTTGTTTATACTCAATATAATAATTATAGCTACATTTCGTAAATATGTAAATTGTAGCTATTTCTGATAATTATACTCTAAACTATAACTATTTATGAATTTCTCTCAATAATCATTTTCCTAAATTAAAAAATAAGTCACATTTAAAAAAAAAATTACATCAAAATTACATGAATTGACTATATCGTCAATTAAAAAAATGTCATCAAAATATAACTAACTATCTTTCATTTTAAGAAGCTATAAGAACGAATATCAAATAAAATATATTAAAATTCTATTAAATAAATATAAGACCTCCTTTTAAATTTTGGTTTTAGGCCACCGCCTCTCTTGAGCCGCCCCAGACATTAAGCACGAACCTCATGAGTAATATTAAATCAAAAAATGTTCAGCATGAATTTGATAAGCAAGCAAGAGTGATAAGTTTACTCGCATGTTGCAAAGTATCCAAGGGGCAAGCGTTATCCTAGTGTCATTACTGACTCCCAACAAACATTACAAGCGTGTTCCAAAAAATTATGTTAATAAAATTCAAAACTTTAGCACTGTGTGCTGAAAATTCAGGCTGACCAAGTTTGAACTTCAACACACTGATGGAGTTTAACATATATAAGTTTGAATTTTAGGATAATTTTTGTATTTTAGTCAAAGATATTTCGGTACAAATTTTATTTTTGCATAAAAAGGACATGTTTTTCATTTACATTTGAATATGTGGATAATTTTTAATTACATGTTCAAAAAGTGACCAACTCGTGCTATTATTTTAACCACAAAATAGAGGGAAGAGAAATGAAAACGAGCCGGATCCCATATTAATTGTAATCCTCCTCATCCTTGAACTCACCCCACCCTCACCACCCACCCAACCCCCTCCACCACCCCACCCATCCACTCCACTACCCCCACCCCTCCACCCATCCACTCCACTAACCCCACCCCTCCACCTGCCCTGCCCCTACTCCCAAACCCACCCTACCCCTTCCATTTCTATTTTATATATTTTATTTTACTTTTATAAAAATAGGAAACTTTTTCTTACCTCCCCCAACCCCTTTCCACCCCATTTTATTTTATTTTATACTCCCTCCGTTTCGATTTATGTGAACATTTTCGAAGTATGAGGATCAAATTTTATAATTATGACCGTAAATTTTGACATAAATTTTTTAAGTTTGTAAAACTAAAATTTATATATTTAGAAACTACATAAAAATATTATAAGTCGTGAGAATTTATAATTCAAGTAATGTCAAAAAAAAAGTAAGGAAAACGGTCAAAAGACCACCTCGTAGACTCCCCAAATAGTAATAAGTTCACATAAATTGAAATAAAGGGAATATATTTTAGTTTTAATTTCATAAATCATATAATACTAAAAGTGGAAGCTCCAACCTCCAAAGTTAGATTACCATTTTGCCCTTACACTAGATAAAAATTTAATTAAATAATAATATTTTAATACCATAAAGGCAGATTTAGAAGTCCAACTGCACATTAATTCTTTAATTATGGCATTTAAATTCCCTTAATTATTTAATTATATCCTTCATCGTCCCTCTAGAAATTGAAGTGCTTAATCCTTTGGCTAATTATTTTGGGCAAATGAACCGGTACCAAAAAATAAACCAACCAACCAATCAACCTGATAAATATAGCTATTAGTCTTTTTGTTGTATTTGATAGTTGATCAGCATTAAATATTAAGGTCTCTACAAATATTTTGGTTCTCTTCCCATTCCCCATAATTAATGTTTAATTATTAGTATGCATATATTAATAATAATTATATTATATTGCTTTAGACTAAAGTTGATCGACCATTTTGTCTTTCACTTAAATTCTACTCCAATTAATAATTTTGAAATAAAAACTAAACATACCTTCAAATAATTGATGAATATCTAGAAAAGAAATTAAGTAATTTGCCTTAAAAAATCTCTTCGTTGCCTAGACAAATTAGAATTTGGGGAGTTACAATGAATATGTATATATTTCAATATGAAATTCATTTGAACTATTCAATGCACAGTCATGTTTGTCTTCTGAAACGTTTTTTAGAACTATTCAATGCACAGTCATGTTTGTCTTCTAAAACGTTTGGGAAGTCTTCCATATGGATGTGAGAGAATTCCCGCTCAAGGGTAACATCATGAGAATTCTGATTATCTTGGAATATATCACGCACTCTATTCTAAATCGTCATCGCCATAGCGTCTGGTTCGATAATCGTTTGCAACAGGTCGGTAGAGATAGTGGAGTAAATTCACTAAAGAACGATAGCATCAAGGGTCGTCCATAATTTAATATCATCCTCGGGTTTAGGCACCTCAGTATCCACAGGGTTCGAGGGAATTATGTGGTGGAGGACTTGATGCGAACGTGCGTGAACTTTGAACAGTTCGGCCTACGTCGCGTATTGGACGTTTTCCATTTCAAGAATGATAGGGATGTGATTCTTGATGTTAGAAATAGTAAGGGCAGGGTGAAACGTGTTCTTAGCCATAGTAGCAAAGAACGGCGTGAGGAAGGAAAAAAATTCCGGGCACGGAAACCGAGAAGAAGTGCTCGGTACCGCATAAATTTGAGAGGAAAATTTGAAACCTAGACTTCTGATACCATGAAAGAAATAATCCCCTTGATTATTTTCACTAATGAAAGGGTATTTATACAATTTACAATTTTCCATAATAGAAATCGTATTCCTATTCTACTCTCAAAACCCTATTCTAGTAATACAAGAAACCTATAATTATGGTAAGTGTACAACACTAATTAATACAATATTTACCCTAAAATATTACACCAAATATGTAGCTAAAGTCTGCCTAACCCGTGATGTACATGGTGTGTATATCACCGTGTATATCACAGGTTGATATCTACAAAAACCGTGACCAAATCGTGATATACACTACCTTTGGTAAGTGTATATCACGTGTATATTTAACAGACAACAACTCTATTCAGTGAGATATTTCATGTCTTTTTTCCTAATCAAGAACAGCCCCCCAAGTTCCCAACTGCAGTCCGCTCAGTATGATGTTTTTGACGAAGACTATATGCAGTTTGCATTCTAATTTTCCCAATTGAGATAGCAAATATGAGGTTATCTTTAACAACTAAATTTAGCATATGCATGTATTATTTATGCATAGACACGAAGTAAATCAGGAAAATATAGCCCTACTTTATCGCTTAATATATGAATAGTATTATCATTATTACTGACATTTTTTAGTGGATCGACTCTATTACATAAGTTAATTCCTAATTTTTATCTCACATCATGAGATAAGTACGCAGTTATTATTGTATCGGTCCAAAACCTCGCATTTGGAAGTGCTACTTGTTTTCCCCCCGTATAATATCATTGTGATCGAGATATCAATTTGACTTGTGTATTATATCAGTGATAACTGAAGTTGTCGTGAGCGTAAACTTCTTATGCCCAAGGTTTGTTCCCGTATGGGCAAGTCCCGCACCCGCACTTTACGATCAGCCTTCCCAACACTCACAATGGTTTTAGGGCCTTTTGGACTTAGTTTTATTTTTATGACATTGTCTTGGCACTAAGTTCCCTTGCCTCATGTTATTCCTTGTACCCACATTGATCTATGACAAGGAGCAACATGCGAAATTCTTGTCACAGCCATGCCACATTCCGTGCGACATGTCTAAGCCGCTAACAAAAGTAAATATTAAATTAATTGTTGAAAAAGTTTCATAGATGAAATATATATCACCATTTACGATTTGAATATTCACATGAATTTGGATTCTTGAATGTTGTTAAAAGTTATATAAAATGATATAATTAGCGAAATTGTATAAAATATTTTTGAACGTCTAAAAATGAAAGAAAGTGCTGTATAAATTGAAACATCATGACTAGACCTGTCTACCGGGTTGGGGACCCGCCCGGCCCGACCCGAAAAAATCAGGGCCAGGGTCAGCTAAAAGCTGACCCGCGAGCCACTCGACCCAAAAAAGCGGGGACCCGATCAGGGTCAGGATCGGGCCAGGGTCAGAAAATTTTACCCGTCTGACCCGGCCAGGCCCGACCCCGACCCACATATTTTTTAAATATAATTTATATTATTTTTCCTTCATTAATATTTATTTTGTACTTATATATATTTTTGTCATTAATAAGTGATATAATGCATGTTTATATATATATATATATATATATATATATATATATATATATATATATATATATATATATATATATATATATATATGTATTGCTCTAATCTACATTGAGCTCGACATAAAATAAGATAAAAACGGTAGCTGATTATTAATTATATATTTATATTATTAGTCGTTTTGTTAATATCACAGAAGCATAATGTAGGGAGAGAAAGTAGTTGTAAATTGGTGAAACTTTAAATGGTCATAACTCTGCGCTCGGATGTCTGTTTTATCTGATTTTTTTTTTATTTTGCATATTTTTTCGAGACAGGGCAGGCACAGCCAATTTTTAGAAAAACGTCCGTTTTTCCAATAAATTTGTGTTTTTCCCAAATCGATTTCTAATTTTCTTTTTCTTTTTCTTTAGTCAAGATCTTACGATATACAATACATTTCAACGTCGAAATTTCGTGGTAATGTAGGGGTGAATACCAATTTCAGTTTTGGAAATTCATTTTTTTTTAAAAAACTAAAAAAAAATCTCGACCCGGACCGACCCGACGCTGACCCGTCAAAAAAATTCGACGGGTCAGGGCCGACCCGTGACCCGTAGTGTCCCCGAAGGGTTAGGGCCAGGATCAGAATTTTTAAAAAAATATAGGATCAGGGTCGTGCCAGGGTCGGGCAAGGAGGGAAAAAAAAGCCACCCCACCCGACCCGGCCCTGACCCGACCTTTGAACAGGTCTAATCATGAACAAGAATTGAAGTGTCACATAAATTATGTCACAGTGATCAAACAAAGATTCTATGACAATGTAACTTCAATTTTTTGAAATGCACTTCGAACCCTTAGACTATACTAGAATATCTAGTAGTTTCTTTCTTAATTATACTCCATCCGTCCAGTTTTACTTGTTCACTATATCAAAAATAATTTTTCCAATTTTACTTGTTCATCTTAGAAAATTAAAAAATAATTTATTATTATTATTTTCTATTTTACCCTTAGTAATTAATAAGTCAAAATTTTCAATTCTTTTTTTCTCAATCCTACTTTTTTTTTTTGGGAATACGTGAATTGTTGTAACCTATTACTTTTCTTCGATACCTAACGAAGAAAACGAAACAATCCCTTTTCCCATCCATATAAGACTTCACTTCTTCCGATTCACGCATCTTATTCCTCTTTATATACCGTACTATTTTATCTCCTTGTAAGTCCTTTCACTTTCCTTAATTTATTCCAACTTCGACTCATGATTAGTCTTCCTTAAAACTTCTCATTTTCTGCACCTAAACTCCTCAATTTGGAATCTATATTATCTTAATCCCAAAATATAATTTGTCTAAAATACTATTTAGTCTTCTCCATGTTGACTAAATTTGCTTCCGTTTTCGCTAATTCATTAAAGCAAGAAAATGTTCCACATCGAGAAGAGGTGAAAAGAGAACTTGTAGTAGCTCCAGGTTTGATGGAGGAATATTGTGTTCGTACTAGAAATAAAAGAACTGAAGAAATAGTTATTCCAGGCTTGATAGATGTGATTTTTTCTTGGTCTTTCGCTGATGTTCTCAACAAAAATCTTTTCAAAGACGAGGTTAGTGTCTTTCTTGTCTATATATATATATACACACGCGGGTATAATGCACGTGTAAAAATCTTTAAATGTGAGTTTAAACTTACATGTACTGATAGTGTAAGTATAGACTTTCTTTTTACACCATCAAGTTTAATTAGTCACAATAACAAGGAGTAATTCATAGAATTGATGTGGAAACGCAGGAAATAGAGTACCTGCTTTAATGAGTTATATATTACTTTGATAGTGTAAAAATTTCTTTAATCTTTTAAATATAGACTAATTGAGACGACCAAAGTAGCTATGACTAAAGTTGACCACTTCCTTGTACAAACCTGGACAAGATAATCCCTTCCTGCAGTTTGTTTTTCATGCTTTGATATTGTCTTGTCTCTTTATGTGTGATTTACTAAACATTTAGTCCTATGCAAATTTGTCAGGTTAAACAAATTCCAGAGACGTTCGTGTCAACCGATCACTACTTCAAGTCATTCATCAGTCCACTCATAGAAGAAACTCATGCTGATTTGCTCTCAGGCGTGACAACTGCTTCTCAATGTCCTGCACTTGAGGTTCTTGATGTCAAAATATCATCGGATTATAGGCCGCCCAAGGGTTTATACTACAACATTTGGTTGAAGGGAGCCATCGAGGGAGAACGATTTAGGAATGCATATGAGCCGACTGTTGGAGATCTGATTGCACTATCAGATGTGAGGCTGAAAAGCACTTGGGACTTGAACAGACCAAAGAGGTCATTTCTCATTGCATCTGTCCAAGGCAAAGATGAAGGTTCTAACATTCTAACCATCCTGTCTTCGAAGCCTATCCCATTTATGAAGCCAGACAGGGAAAAGGGTGAACAAGGAGACAGTCTTTTCATCATTTACCTTTTGAATTTGACGACGAATATTCGAATATGGAATGCTTTGAATTTAGACATGGAAAGTACTAACCTGAAGATAATTAGGACTGTGCTGAACGTTGATCCAACTTTTGTAAGAGAATTTCTCTTTCTCTCTCTCTCTCTCTCTCTCTTTCTTTTACTCTTGTTGTAGCCATTCTGAAGGAATATTATATGGACTTTTTCCTAAAATTTTCATTGATTAAGGTTTAGTACATTGCTTCTTTTATTTTTGGCCAGTCGGTCGAAATTAATTGCTGGCGCTAGCCAAAATATACAAAACATATATACTAATTATGCATATTATATGTATATTTATATTTAATATATAAAACCTATACATTTGAATGCTATTATTTTTTGAGGCTGTCCAAAATGTGCTATTCCCTAAAGTTTAATCATTTTCAGGATGAAGAGAATTGCACTCGTTGCTCCTTAAGTGAAGTGAAAACTAGTGCCATATCAAATCACAGGACAACCATAGACTCCTTTGGGCTAGATAATGCGCAGCGAGAGGCCGTTATAAGTTGTATTGCTACAAGAGAATGCAGTCACCACAATGCTGTTAAGCTAATTTGGGGTCCTCCTGGAACTGGTAAAACAAAAATTGTTGCTTCCTTACTTTATCTCTTGTTCAACATGAAATGCAGAACTTTGACTTGTGCTCCCACAAACATTGCTGTGTTGGGAATTACAAAGAGGGTGATGCAACTAGTGCATGATGGTATGGAATATGACACATATGGCTTAGGAGACGTAGTTTTATTTGGGAATGGGAAAAGAATGGGGATTGATGATCATGAAGATCTGTTTGATGTATTTCTTGATAACCGAATTGCTGCTCTTACAAGCTCTTTGTCCCCTCATCATGGGTGGAAAAATCGTGTATTGTCCATGATATCTTTGCTTGAAGATCCTGAAAAGCAATACCGTGCATACTTGGTAAAAGAAAAAAAAAAAAAGGAACATAGCATCAACAACGTTGCAGAGAAAGAGAAAGGAAGGATTACAAATATAGATAATCAAGGACTAGATAAGAATAAGAAGAGTAAGCTGCGCAAGACATTTGTCATTCAGACTTTAAAAGATAATGAGAAGAAGACATCAAATGATGATAAAAGTTCTCAAATAAAGAACAACATCATATCAGTTAACAAAACGAACAAGGTCACTTCTGCTGAGAATGAAGGGGAGGCAAGAAACAAACAAGACAATGGAGTTCGGTATCAGTCATTTGAGGAGTTCGTCATCAGTCAATTCAAAAGGATCCAGGATCAGTTGACATTTTGTTTAACAAGCTTGTACACTTATCTTCCTACTTCTTTCATTCCACTAGAAGTAGCTAAAGATATGATCAGAGTTCTTGAGATGCTTCAAACTCTTGGAACACTGTTCCGTACTGGGAACAATGGGAGACATTTTGCGAATATATATGCTACTAAAACAGAAACAATCGAAGTATTGAAATCTCTTAGCGACCGTATATCTCTTCCAAATATCACTGATGTTCGGAGTTTTTGTCTGAAAGGTGCATGTCTGATTTTCTGCACAGTCTCTTGCTCATCGAAATTGTACACAGAAGGAATGAACCCTGTGGAGATGTTGGTAATTGATGAAGCAGCTCAGCTGAAGGAATGTGAAACTACTATTCCCCTGCAGCTCCCAGGTCTCCGCCATGCCATACTCATTGGGGATGAGAAACAATTGCCTGCAATGGTTCAGAGCAAGGTTTTCCACTTATCTTGTTATTACGGTACTTAACTTTTAGAAAAAAATGACTTTGTTGCTCTTAGATCATTGACAAAGTGTCCATTATTGACAGATCTGTGGGAAGGCCGGCTTTGGAAGGAGCTTATTTGAGAGGCTAGTAATTATAGGGCACAAGAAGCACCTTCTTAATGTTCAGTATAGAATGCATCCAGCAATAAGTTTGTTTCCAAATAGAGAGTTCTATGAAAATAAAATTATGGATGGTCCAAATGTTCAAAAAGCAATGTATGAGAAGAGATTTCTTAAAGGAAATATTTTTGGCTCCTATTCTTTTATTAACATAAGCAATGGAAAAGAGCAGTATGATAACACACACAGTACTAGAAATATGGCAGAAGTTTATGTCATAGCTGAAATCGTTGCCAACCTTTATAAAGGTAATCGTTTTCTTGTTTTCAGTACTGTATTTCGGTTAGCATGTCAATTGTGCTGGCAAATCTGATTTCGTTTCTGAATTATAGAGTCTGTTACTTCAAGGCGAAAGATTTCCGTTGGCTGTATATCTCCTTACAAGGCTCAGGTTTTTGCGATTCAACAAAAACTTGGACAGAAATATAGCACAGAGGTCAACAACCACTTCTCAGTGAATGTACGGTCTGTAGATGGTTTTCAAGGCGGTGAAGAAGATGTAGTAATTATCTCGACTGTTCGTTGTAATGGGAGTGGATCGATCGGATTCCTTTCTAGTTACCAGAGAGCAAATGTAGCACTGACTCGAGCAAGGTAATAATTTTCTGGACAATAATATTACGTGAAAAATGTTTGAATGATGGGGATGGTTATAGCTGGCTCTTCTTATCTTACTACGGGTTCTTAGTTGCTTCAGTGGCTTTGTATGTAGATTCTGCCTTTGGGTATTAGGGAATGCCACAACTTTGGTTAACAGTGGTTCCATTTGGAAGCAATTAGTCATAGACTCCAAGGCTCGGGGTTGTTTCTTTGATGTTAATGAAGACAATAGATTGACTCAGGCGATTTTGAGTGCTACCATTGAGGTTGGTCAGATTGAAACATTACTCAGCACGGACTCACCTCTATTCAAAACAGCCAAGTGGAAGGTGTGCTGCTTCATCTCACTTATAATGGATTCTTTTCTTTGAGTCAATTTGTTACTTTTGATCTACCAACTGTTGTGTAACTCATTGGCGAAAAGTATTATTGAAGGAAATGCAAGAGTAAAAGCTATAATGACAATATTAAAGAAAGAAAAGTACTGCAGTACAAATATTACAGGTAGTCAAAGTAAAAGAAGCAGCAATAGTAATAAAATCTAGACATAGGACAATGCTAGCAAAATAGTAATAATACCGGTAAGGGAACAAATAGATGCTCCAGGCTAGAATCCCGCTCTACTATTGTGAAGGGAGAAAATGCTTTACTAACTACGAAATGTCTACCCTAATCCTCGACCTCCATGCTCTTCTATCTAGAGTCATGTCCTCGGTGAGCTGGATGTCCTGCCTAATCACCACTCCGAATTCTTCCTTTGTCCCAATTTTTCTTGAATATTGATGAACAGTCTGTTGAATTTGGATTTTGCTTGTAAGTGTTTAATATTCTTTCTTTACAGCTTATCTTTAGTGAGGATTTCCCAAAATCCATTGCCAGAATTAGAGATGTTGAGATCCGTAAAGAAGTGATCTCCCTTTTGGAGAAGCTTTCAAGTGGTTGGCGCAAGCCAGGAAAGCACAGCTTATTCGGCGACAGTGGCAGGAATTCATCTGATCTATTGGAAATCTATTGTGTCAAGCACCTAAAGTTAATTTGGAGCGTAGATATTTTGCTAGAGAACTCAACATACTTTCAAGTGTTAAAATTCTGGGACATCTTACCAGGATATCAGATATCAAAATTGGCAAAGGTCCTTGACATCCGTTTTGGTATTTATACCATCGATATGTTGAATCGCTGCAAATGCAAGCTTGTGGACCGGTACATACATTTCTTAATTCTTCCTCTGATGAATTTCTGTCTCGTCGTGTGTTCTTAAAAATGTATACTAACATTTTCGGATATGGAACCTGACTTCACAAGTCTTATCTTTTTGTAGAAAGTTAATACTTCCAATGACTTGGCCAAGTGATGGAAATGATGATTCAATAGATAACTCAGCTCAAAGTGACCTAGTTAGGAACTTGGCACATCAACTGGCACAGAGTTTCAGGTACACACTTGGATCTTCAGTAAGTTCCAATAGTTTAGGGTGTGTACTAGAGTGCTCTTCTGTAAGGGCAAATACTTCATGATTATGAGAAAAAACAGAAGTAACAATTGAGATACTGAGAAATGAGCTTGCATTTATTTCTTCGTTTCATTGGTGGGACATGTTTCCCTTTTTATTTCCCTCGTATATTTCACTGGAAATTTCTATGTTTTGTGTTAGTGATGTACTTATCTTGTCTCTTCCAGAAAAATGCAAGTGTCTAAGTCACAAGTTGTCTCAGATAGCTGTAGCGTAAAGTTAAAAGAGGAAATTGAAGCTTCTTACCAGATGAAGATTCGATGTCCCTGTGGAAGCTCATTACAAACTGAACCAATGATTCAGGTTTTACTTCCCTTCGCCTGCCTTAATTATGAGCAGTAAGCGTATGCAGGAAGACTTAATTTGTCGTTAACGGAATTTCACATGCAGTGTGAAGATGGAAGATGCCGCACCTGGCAACATGTAAATTGTGTCATTATTCCAGAAAAGCACATCGACGGGGGTGCTACGCCAAATCCTCCTGAAATTTTTTACTGCGAATTGTGCAGATTGAGTCGTGCGGACCCGTAAGTATCACTTAATTTTTGTTTAACTCTCTTCGTTAGAATTTCTTAACACGCATGATGTTATGATGCAAGAGCAGGTTAGTTAGATTTCAAATTTTTATCTCAAAGCATAGGAATAAGATATTTAGGCTTTCTCTCCACTCCAATGCTTTTCAGCTAATTGTTAAGTGGTTTCGTCACTATTACCTGTCTTCAATTTTTGTTTCTATCTCAAATGAGCTATTGTTTAGTCTTTTTTATATGTGATGTTTGAGTAGTATGCATGAGAATGAATCTAAAGTAAGTGATGAATTCTACTCTGTAATTTGCTACATGCAAAGCTTTGTGCACAATGAGTGCTAACCGCGGATGTCCAATGTGGGAGTAAAATCTTAAAAGAGCTGGATCATTATTAAAGAATTTAAGTTTGGTGCACTGTCGGTGTATCTTTTGTTTACACCATCAGATAATATCTAAGTTACTCGGACTAGGGTGCGGGCATACGATACGGGCTGCAGATCCGAGTGTCAGATTCGGCAAAATCTATATTTTAAGATTCGGGGGTGCGTATCCAGGTATAGATACGGGTGCGGGTATTCGGCTAAGAAAAATTTAAAATTATTAAAATTAGAGCTATTCAAGGCCTTCCAGCAACTCTCCATCTATATTGGTGCTATTGTTTACCATCCGAACTCAAAACACGACCTTGAATACTTTGTTTCTTTAAAGCACGAAGCACAAAAAATGAGACAAAAGTACTATAATATTGAAGGTATGCCATTTCCCTTATGTTAAATCCGTTTTATCTTTAGTTTTGAGAAATCAAAATCTCAGTTTTCCTCCAAATTTGTCGATGGACTCGGGTCAAAGTATCCAAAGTTGGTTGACCGTATCCCATATGTATCGAGAAGGGAACGGCACCAAAAACGGAGAGTCCACACAACTTACGGTAATATTGACCTGCTATAGTAGTTACCAACTTTTTATTTATTTAGAGTTTTAAGTTTGATGCACGTTAGTCTACCTTTTATTACACCATCAGGTAATATTGACCTGCTATAAGTACCTTCACTTTATGTGCGTGTGGATGCTTAAGTGACACGTTGAGTTATTGACTGATTTCTTACATTTACTACATATGGATATGTAAATGCTTTGATATTCACCAATTGAATTGTCTATATGCAGGTTCTGGGAGATGATTGAAAACCCTTTATATCCTGTGAAGTTGGCTTTTACTAGTGTTCCAGCAGATGAGTAAGTTAATTACCTGTATCTTGTTAGTTTTGTGAAGCTATTAACAAAGTCAGTGTATAAAGTTTCTGATGCCGGTTCTAGTCGAAATAGGATTTTGTTTCCTTACTCTCAAAAAGATTGGACGGGATGGGGTTTTGTTTCCGAGAGCCCATTCCGTTTGTCGTCTGATGTAGAAGAGAGGCACGAAGAAGGAAATACGATCTTTATCTCCTTTAGCGATGGTTTGGGCTCTGCGAGTTGGTATATCAGTAAATGACGTAGATCTCCGTAGTATTTGTCCATTTGAAAGTGAAGAATGATATTTGACAATGTAGGACGTGCTTCATATTGAATCAGGCTACCAACTTAAACCACTTCTAGTTTATATCCAAGTGTTATGGAGCATTTAAAATATGACTTTCTTTGCTTCATCTTGTGTCTGTTACGCTGGTTTGTGATAAGTATTTGTCTGCTTTCTATGTTGTACTCTAGAATGTAGAAAGATTCACCTGTTTAATGGTGTACTCCCTCTATCACAAAATGCCATTGAATGGCAGGATTCAAAGTATGAGGGTCAGTGAATCTAAATGTTCACTGTGAATTTCAATGTTGATTTCTTAGACTTTTTGAAATAAGGTTTACACCCCTAATTCTGAATTTCAAAGTTGATTTCTTAGACTTTTCGAAATAAGGTTTACATATTCAGAATTAGGGGTGATATTACCAAGAGATAATTTACCATTTTGTACCTATTTTACCCTTATTATAAAGTACTAAATTCATTTACCAACACTTGGATGACTTGCAAGAATTAGGGGTGATATTACCATAGTATTTATTGCTTCTTAAATGGTGTGTCAAGTCAAACATGGACAAGTAACATGGACGGAGGGAGTACTAACCATAAAGTGGTAATGGAACTCTTTTGGGGCTAAGGGGATGTTCTTTCAATAAATTTTTGAACATATAAACTGCTCTTGTTCTTTAGGTGAATTTTCCATGTGCTTTCTAGCATTTGCCTTTTTGCTTGTTTAGGGTGAACTTACTGCCTTATCATATTTACATTATACTGGTGATGCTGTTTGTGAATCGCTTGTTACATTTGCAAATTTTCAGCACAAACATCGTACAGACGATTGAGAAAACATTCCAACTCAGTAGAGCCAGTAGAAACTTGATGGCGAAACAGGAATACAATCTTCAGGTTGTTGGTTGATTAATGACTTGAGTTCAAATAGTTAGTGTGTAATATGTATTCGTAATTTCTTTTACAACATTTTCAGGCTTGGTGCATGCTTATCAACGACAAGGTACAATTTAGGATGCAGTGGCCTCAAAATGCTGATTTGCAGGTCAACGGTATGCTCTATTCTCTCTTGCTCAAGTATTGATGAAACAATATTTTCCTCCAGTAATTTGTTGCGGGTCGGCATATTATGTGTTACATATGTTAGAATTTTTTGACAGTTCAGTAACTTCAATTATGTCTGAATCACAGGAGTTCCAGTCCATTGCATAGATAGACCTGGCTCACAATTGTTGGGTGCAAATAGTCGAGATGATGGTGCAATGGTGAGTATTCTACCCTTTGGGAGGGGCATATTAGTTGTACATATATGTGCTATTCGTGTTTTGCTAAGGCAAACCTCTGTGTGATTATACTTTACAGATCAGACGATGCTTCAGAGAGGGAATAAACAAAATTTTATTATCAGGATGTGATGCTCGCGTCTTTTGCTTAGGGGTTAGACTTGTAAAGCAACGTACTATCCAACAGGTAGTCAAATCTCTCTAATACACTTGTAACTTATTTGTTTCAAAAGTCTCGTATCAAGTATTCCGGAGAATTCTGAAATTTTGTTATCGTGTCTGAATAACATTATATTTTCTATCTAGATTCTAAACATGATCCCTAAGGAGCCTGATGGTGAGATATTTGAAGATGCGCTTGCTCGTGTTCGTCGTTGTGTTGGTGGTCGCACAGAAACTGAAAATGCTGACGGCGACTATGAACTCGAAGCTGTGGTTGTTGATTTTGTTCTTGTTAATCTTCGATGCCCTGTAAGAAAATGTCTCTTTTTTCACTGTGACACAAAGCTAATTGCAGTATCTGATTTTGAGATAATTACGGTCCAATGCCTTTCGATGATCTATTTACAAAAAAGCCATCAAATGTATAGGTTATCTATTTTGAGTATAAATATACACATAATATACATACAACACATGTAAATATACATACAATATACTTAAATTTACATATAAAATACATAATCAATGTAGGTTTTTTTGTATATTTTGGCTCGCGCCCGTAATTAAATATTGCCGATGGGCCAAAAATCAAAGAAGCTCCTTTAATTTTCTCGTTTTACATCTACAGCTGAGTGGTTCAAGAATGAAAATTGCCGGAAGATTCAAACCTTGTGTACATATGGGCTGCTTTGATCTTCAAGTCTTTGTTGAAATGAATCAAAGGTCAAAAAAGGCAAGCATCTACGACTCTCATCTAAGTTCTCTATCAGATAAAAATTTATGTCTTGTATCTGCTGGCGGAGTGCTAAGGGGTGTCGAAAAATTACACTTTTAGCTAGATGTAGTAAATGTTGACTCCTTTATTTTATACGTGTGTCTACGTTTTAATTTTTTGATACTCCTTAGTAGAATTGATATTTAGTAATAAATGTTGTTCATTTCATGTAGTGGCAATGCCCCATCTGTCTCAAGAACTACTCTCTGGAGCATGTCGTTATAGATCCATATTTCAATCGGATCACTTCTCAGGTTTGATTAGTTTTTGCTTGTGATCACAATATTTCACACTTGTTATTCTCATTTAGTATTCACTTCTTAGATATGTACACTGACTTTGATGTTATTATTATTGCTTGCAATTAAGAGTGGCAAATTCTCACGATTGCCCCTATTTTAGAGTGGTCTTTAATTTTTTGCCTCTAATTGGTGGTCTTTAATTTTTGCCTTTCGTCTAAAAAACGACCGAAAATACCCTTGAGGTCGCGGGTTCGAATCTTAGCAGAATCGAAAAGAAAAGAAAAATTCGCAAGGCAAGATTTCATTAGAAAATATGTATATTCGGTCAAACTTGTATAGAAATTATGTTTTAAGAGCATAGTTTCTATATAATTATGCCTCCGAAAATACTTCTGAGATTGTGGTTCCAATCCCGACAGAGTCGAAAAGTATGCATATTCGGCCAAAGTTGTATAGAGATTGTGCCTCAAGGGGCATAGTTTTTGTGTAACTATACCTGAAGGCAAAGTTTCATTGAAAATTAAGATTATGCGTTGTCCGATAAGTTACATAGAAATTATGCCTCAAGGGGCATAGTCTCTTTCTAACTTTGGCCGAATATGCATAACTTCTATGAATTTTTTTCCTTGCGATTGTTTTTTTCCCTCTATTGTGATTCGAACCCAGAATATCTGATTTAGTAGATTCGCGAATAAAGGGTGCTTTGACCCACAAATTTTCATTAAATGAGAAGTAGGGGCAAAATTTAAAGACCATCGAATTGAGGGACAAAAATTAAAGACCACCCCGCATGAAGGACAATCCAATCAATTTTTTGAAATTAGCTCATAAATATGACCACCCAACCTGTAATGACCCGCTCATTTATTAGCTTGGCTCATTTTCACTTATTCAATTCATTCCATCTTAAATCTAGGCTGATTGAAGCATAGATTGACCCATGAGAAACTATCAAAATAATTTTATTTTATTAATGTGTCATATAGCCATAATAAAGAGAACAAAAAATTATTAGGTACTTGAAACAAATTATAAAAAGAAAACAAAGAAATTAAAACTTAGTAAAAAGTGGGCGGGTTGAGTTATGACCTGTTTATTAGCTCATTTCAGTCCAAATAACTTTTGAAAAATTCATAAAACAGTCTATTTGATCCGCCTAAGCTCAGCCTGCACCACTCATTTGACACCCCTACTTCCGATCTTAACTATCTTAGCCCCGTTATGAGTTTATATACCTGGACAATATGAATGTAATTTATTCACTTAGTTGTATTATCTTTCAGGTTTGTAATTTCACCAATTATCGGCAATTAATTCTAGTTACATTTTAAGTTGTCCTGATACTTGATAGTACAAAAAATATAGTCCTCGTGTCCTAAAAAATTTGTCCTACTTTTTTTATTCGTTTGTTCCAAAAAGATTGACACATTTCTATATTTAGAAACAATTTAACTTTATAAGATGATTTACAACCACACAATATATCTACGACTACTTGTTTTGAACCACACATTTCAATTCTTTTATTTCTTAAACTCCGCGTCAAGTCAAACTAGGACAATTTTTTTAGGACGGAGGGAGTACATTAGTTGCAAGTATAGTTGAAACTTTGTTCTTATTTATGGAGTATTTCTTTTTTGGTTTTGTGGTACAGCTGCAAACTTGTGGAGAATTGGTGACAGAAATTGAAGTAAAACCTGATGGTTGTTGGCGGGCAAAGGCACAAGGTGCTCTGGGGCAGTGGCATTTATTTGATGGGACTCTTATTTAGCAACACTAGAATGTGAAATTACAAATCTTTTTATTGGTGAAATTGGTGGGTGTTTTTGTCAACTAAAACACTAGAATAGTTTTATGGCCTTTTGGACTTAGTTTTATTTTTATGACATTGTCTTGGCACTAAGTTCCCTTGCCTCATGTTATTCCTCATACCCACATTGATATATGACAAGGAGCAACATGCGAATTTCTTGTCACATCCATGCTACATTACTTGTTTAATATACCAAAAATAGTTTTTCAATTTTACTTGTCCATTTTAGAAAATCAAGAGATAATTTATTATTTTTTCGTATTTTACCCTTAGTAATTAACAAGTCAAAATTTTCAATTCCTTTTTTCAACACAACTTTTTAATGGGGAATATGTAAATTGTTGGAACTTATTACTTAATTAGTTGGTTGCACATTTTTTTAGGTAAGTTTTAGTTGATTTCAATCTAATTAGCAATAATTAATGATAATATGGTAAACTTTTATTCTATTTTGGTTCCTTAATAAACGTGTAAAGTCAATATGTGACAAGTAAAACTGAACGAAAGGAGTAGTATATATGGAACCCTAGCTAAATTATGTCATGGTGATTGCTAATGTTGAGTCTGATGAACTCATAGTATCTTGCTCGTTATCTTCTGCTTATAACAACGAAATTGCTTGGAACCCTAGCGATAAATATAATGAAAGGGAAGATTTGATATCCGTGCTTCTTCTTTGCTCGCCCGTTAATGGTTTGTGCTGCGTGAGTCTTTCTCCACCGTCTTGTTATTTTAATTGGTTCGATATACATCTTTTGGAACCCTACTATCAATGAGTTAAGACGACTTCTGAATTCTTCACTTTATTTTAGCAAGGAAACATCTAAGGACTACCCCTTTTAAGGGTTTGGTTACGACTCAACCAATGATGATTATGTACTTGTGAGGTTGATCATGGAGACAGGGTCTATCAAAGTTGAAGTATACTCTTTGAAAAATGATTGTTGGAAGCTTATTCAACCATTCCCTTACAATATACTTCTTATTTTCCACGAAGCCAGTGATGGCTGCCAGTTTGTGAATGGTAGATTTCATTGGATGGTCCTTTGTGACAAAGGAGATTGTCCAGCTCATGATATCTCATATGTGATTGTGTCTCTAAATTTATCAAACTATGAATACAAAGACATACCACAGCCTAACTATCTAAAGGAACCAAATATTTTGACACATAATCCTGATTACATTGATATAGTTGTTCTAGATGGTCTTCTTTGTGTCTACTGCAATTACTTTCAACGTTGTTTTGATTTGTGGGCGATGAAAGATTATGGGGTTCAACAATCTTGGACAATGATGCTCTCTATCCCTCAAGGTGATATTTTGGCATCGCGTAACACTCTTAATTTGTAGTCAAATTGGTTGTTCTTGCCATTGATCTTGTTTGAAAATGGAGATATTTTGCTCGTGTCATACACAAAGTACAAGGAGCATATTATGTTTTACAAGAAAGACAAGAAATTATTCAAGCCAGCTCTTGGTCGTGAACTTAATCTTAATGGAAGTAGTAATATCTATACAGAAACCCTAAATTTCACCCAATCGATATATCACCCCTACAACGTCAAGAATCATCAAATTTCTAAATCAAGTCTCGAGGGATAAGATTATTCATTATATTTCTTAGATCTATGCATTTCATCCCTGGATAAGAATTTTGCGAATTCTTTCCCTACTGTATTGATTGTGTAACATCCCAAAATTTTGGGCGATGGTTTGAGCACCTAAACGTAGGAAAGTGGACCCGGGCCTCGGTGAATTTATGTTATATTGACGTATGCTAATAAAGAGCTTAGTATATAAAATGATATGATCCCAAAATAATTTAGGACTTAATAAGTGTGACGACGGAAATTGTTAATAATTAAGTGATGTGAATTAATGTTGGTATTTCTATGGTACTTTATAGAGCAGTACGGGAAGTAATAACTATTACAAATGTTCGAAAGGATAAATAAATGGTCAATCTTCAAAACTGCCGCATGTGTGTTGAGTCTTGAATCTTGATCACCTTGCAAAGCCAATGTTGAGACTGCCGCAAGTTTGTTGTGCCTTGAATCTTGACAACCTGAAATCAAGAAACAACTAAATCTGGATGGTTACAACGTTGTGTGTTGAGTCGAGGATAGCCCTCTATCCTTAAGACAAGATTGCCCGTATATATGCTTTTACGTTAGCGGGCAATAGTCTCCCAAGATAAAACAACACTTTAATCTCAACACTACAAAGCCAATAGGTTGAGCCCTGGAAGAAAACAAATATGACTCGACTTCAAGATATGGAATAGGAAGGAAGAGTTTCTCAATACTCTTCTCTTTTGTCTCTGTGTATATAGTGTGTCTCTGTAGTGTATATCTTGTGTATCACGTGAGGGTTTGGTCACTTGTTTTTGACTGATTTTCAGCCAACTTTGTTTTGCTGATTTTTTCAGCCAAGTTTGCTTTGATTTTTCCTTGGTTTCTTGATTTTTCAGCCACCGGGTTTTCGATTTTTCGTGTCTTTTTAAATGCTTTGTGGCCTGTTTTTCGTCTATATTCTGCCTGTTTCTTGCTACTGTTTTTCAGCCAAATGAAGCTCAATATATAGCAAGAAGAGGGGCTGTCCAACAGCCACAAACAAGGCTGTAATGGCCCTTAAAGGAGGCCATTAAAACAGCCAAGTAATGGCTATTAAGGCCTTGAAGAAGGCTGCCCAAATGCCCCAAGTAATGGCTGTTAATGGAGAGTTAATCAGCCAAGTAATGGCTGGTTAATGCTCCAAAACGCAGTCCAACGGTAGGCAGAAAAAGTCTCCAGAAATTCTGGGGACCAAACTGTAAATATTGAAACTTCAGGGACCAAACTGTACATATGAAAGAATTCTGGTCCAAACTGTACATCTGAAACTTCAGGGACCAAACTGTACATATGAAAGAATTCTGGTCCAAACTGTACATCTGGCAGAGTTCTCTGGTCCAAAAAGATAATATCAGAAAGGCCCGTAGGCCCGTGAGCCCGTGAGCGGCGCGCGTGTGGGCTTAGCCTTGAACCCAAGCACATCTAGGTCTTCTCTCCTTTAAACACATGGGATACCCCTTGGGGATCCAAACCCTTTACCAATTAGAGACTTATATAGAGAGCAATTCTTCCTATTCCCACCGATGTGGTAGATTTGTCCCACACCACATTTTCATGTCTCAAACACCTTACTTCGTGGACCAATATCTCTTTCATTTCTCAACGAAATTAGACGATTCTTGGCCCTACGGTCATCTACTCACTTCGTAGATCATGCATGTGTAAAGAGACAAGGTCTCCAACATACGGAACACTAGTGTTTAATTCATCAAAGATGGGTGGACGCATCTCCCCGCCAAAGGCTAATTTCCAACAATTAATACACATGGGCCTTTGATTAATAGATAGCAATTAATGTTGGTGAGGTGTAAGGCCACGTGAGGGGGAGTTGACACGAGTAAAGCATTGGTGTCGAGAAAGGGGCCATGAATTGCCACATATTAAGGCAGTGCATATCTATCTCTAGCCTAATTATATTCTAAGATACTTAAGACATTTCATTTAGGCCATAACAATTAGTGTTAGTTACACAACGTGATACTTATCTCTAAGGCAGCAACAGAGTGCTAATACTAGGAGGAGTATAGGATTTTAGCACTTATAAGGTAAGGCAAAATAGGCACTGGATCATTATTTCTTATTGAAAAGAACGAAGAGAAGAGAAGCTCGTTGCCCAGGTTGGTGTAGCCACGAGATTTTAAGTATGTAATGAAATCAAGGTATGTTAAGGTAAATTATTTCCTTCTTTTGACATGTTCCATGTAACAAAATATAACCATAATATTATTCCATAAATTATTCTACTCCTAGTAGTTAAGAATATTCACGTTATTGATTCCTATGTTAAAAACATGTCTAAATATGTTCCTAAATTCTTTTTGAGGTGTCTGGGAAAGATGTTGATATTCTCAATGTTAGCCGAAGGTACATATTGATATTCTCAATGTTAGCCGAAAGTACAAGGATATTATGTCATCCGATGAGTTCGGAGTATTTTATTGTCATTCATGCATTTTCATTTGCAGTATATTCATATATTACTCTGGACCCACATGTGTTATATACACTACTATATGGTATGAATTATATTTATGTAGGGGATGGGGAAAAGGGAATGACATTATATACGCGTCACCACCTACAGCTGGTACAGATATCACGAAAAGAAGGATGCCCATGTGAGGCCAATATTGATGCCCTTGTGTGGCCATTATGATATGATGCCCTTGTGTGGCTGATATAACCTGATGCCCACAGAGGCGGTTATGGGAAGGAAGATTCCCTTGTGTGGCCAATATTTATATGTATACCGCATTTGCATTATGCATGACATTTAGGCATATGTATTAGGACCCTCAGAGGCATTTACTACTGGTCACCTGTTTCTATCTTGGTCGACTGTTTCTGTTTCATATTACTATGTATCTCTGTTATGATATTTTTTATGCCTGACATACTCGGTACATCAGTTGTACTGATGTCCCTTTTGTTGGGGGACGCTGCGTTTCATGCCCGCAGGTTCACGTAGGCAGAGCGACGATCCACATTAGTAGGTTGCTGACTCAGCGGGTATTGGAGCACTCCCCTTGTTTTGGAGTGTTGGTCTATCTTGGTACGGAAATTTTTGCTTGTATATATGGGTATGGCGGGGCCCTGTCCCGACCTTTTTGATGTCTTGTACTCTCTTAGAGGCTTGTAGAAAGTGTCATGTGTGTGTAGTAGTTATGTATGGCCTTGTCGGCCTTGGTATGTACATATATATATATATATAAGTTGGGCTCTTCTGTTAGGATTCTACATAGTCCTTATTCGGTTTAGTCCGTATTTAATTATGAATATGTGTTGACTATATGATTGGTGGTACCCGACAGGTGGGGTTCGGGTGCCCGTCGCGACCCTCCGATTTGGGTCGTGACAGATTGAAAGGACGAGGGATAGGATGTGTAGGTTTTTAACTTTCTATGTTTATTAAAACTAACATGAGAATCGTCTATTTTTGCGATGTTGCTTGCAAAGTATAGTACTAATCTTTTCAGTATATTTTCAGAAGCAGCATGTTTAGCCGGGGTTGTTAGTGTATGGAATTTGCTTTTTGATTGTGCAAGACAATATACTATGTACGATATGTTTATGATGATCAATAAAAACTTCAGGGAAGTGGGGTGGGATGGCAACAGATAGTGCAAGACGTCTCCTTCTGGGGCAATTTGAATCCTAGTTGGTATCTCTGAACTAGTGAGTGTAGTCATCTGATAGTCTTGTCTTTGTTATAGGTGATTGATGTTATGTTGAGAAGATTTTTCTCATGACATGTTTCAGCCCATTCTTATATGTAGTTCAATCATGTATGAAGGGTAGGTATACTTGTTTTTTAGTTATAAGCCATTACCCGGGTTGTGAGCCCAAGATGTAGGGGGTTAGGCTTGACTTCTACCATGTTTATTCCATCCAAAAGAGGTACAAGAGTTAGAGGGCGACATGGACCACTATCTCTACGGACTTGTCACGACCCAAACCGTAAGGCCGCGACGGACACCCGGACCCCACCCGTCGGGTATCGCTAATCGTACAACCAACTTCTAATCACAATTGAATACGGACTAAGTCGAAAAAGATTATAGAAAATCTTAACCAGAAATCCAATTTTCATACATACATACCCATACCAAGGCCGACAAGACCACACATGACAACTAACCACATGACACCTGTCTACAAGCCTCTAAATAATACATGACATCATAAGGACGGGACAGGACCCCGCTATACCCATATACGGATGCAAAAATACTATACACGACCAACTGCAACTCTGAAACAAATAGAGTGCTCCAACATCAGCTGAACCAGCAACCTACTAGCGTGAACTGTCACCCTATTTAACTGAACATGCGGGCATGAAACGCAGTGTCCTCCGACAAAAGGGACGTCAGTACGACTGATGTACTGAGTATGTCAGACATGAACAATAGTATAACAGAGATATAACAACTGGAACATAAACAACTGGACAACAGTAAATGCCTTAGAGGGCCATAATACATATGCCTAAATATTATGCACAATGCAGTATACATATACATCAGCCTCTTCGGGCATCTTCCTTACCATAACAGCATCTGTGGGCATAATCATCTCATATCGGCCTCTGTAGGCATAATATGCCTAAATGTCATGCATAATGCGGTAAATACATATATACTGGCCACACAAGGGCATCTTCCTCCCAATCATATATGTATTTTGGCCCTTAATCAGGCATATTCCTTCATTAAGCCACACAGGCTAGCCACACATGCTTTATCATTTATCATATCCCAGCTGATCAGGTGGTCTGCGTATCCCGTTTCCCATCCCCAATATATAGTCTCGGGTGAGACATGAATGCAATGCAAATGCAAATGAAAATGCATAAATCACAATAAAATATCCCGAATGACATAATTTCCTTGTACCTCCGGTTGACGCTGTAAATATTAACATCTTTCCCACATACCTCAATAAGGATTTAGGAATATTTTTTAGACATGCTTTTAACATAAGAATCAATAATATGAACATTCCTTAACTACTAGGAGTAGAGTAATTTATGGAATAATATCACGGTTACGTTTTGTACATAGAACATGCCAAAAGAAAGAAATACTTTGCCTTAACATACCTTGATTAATAACGGAACCAACCTTCAAGAAAGGAATTCTCAAAGTGAATATTTGATTACTGAGAATAAAGGGTTGATGTCAAAATTCAATCTTGATGGTTTAAATAACCAGTTGGTTTCTTAGAATTCATTTGATAGTAAAGTGCTTTGCAATTAATTTGAGTAGTACTAGTATATCACAGTTGCCACCTCAATATCCAAGGCAAAATTCTAGTATTAATGCTTACGTGGGGTCTAATATGGAGGGTTATATTTTTTGGCATGATTGAAATGCTTCATCTTGAAGTAAGGCTTAGAGATTAATGTCTTACAGAGACTTGAGGCCCAAATCTATTTTATGCCTCGACAAAGAATTGTCCGGCCAGCCATGCATCCTTAGGATAAGACACCTAGGTAACTTAGTCATTAGGTAATTGCTTAGGAAATTACACGTAGTATTCTACTTAAGTTGTCCCCCTCCCCTTAATTAAATAATTACATACATAATTAATCTCTTGACCCCAATTTACTTAAATATTCATGATTTATAAGACCTTCTTATACTCAATGTCATAATTTGTGTGCTATGATACTAGTCCGTTACCTCTTTATGCGTACACTAAATTTATTTTTCATTCCCGTCGTCACACTTCTTACGTCCAAAATTATTTCGGGGTTGCATCCTTTTATACGCCAAATTCTTTATTAGCACACATAAATATGACCAATTTTTTCCCAATGCTCGGGTGTATTTCCACACGCCTAGCGATTTTACATACGCTTAGCGATTCAAACCGTGACCCGAAAGTACGGGACGTTACAGGACCTCTTGCAGATGATTATTGAACCTGACGTCACGGCGATGGAAACTTGGAATAGGGTGCGTGGTATATTCTAAGATAACAAGAATTCCCGTGTTGTCACTTTTGACCAGGAATTTTTCCATGTCAACATGGAGGATTTTCTGAATGTTTCGGCCTATTGTAAAAGGCTGAAAGAATTGGCGGATCAACTAAAAAATGTTGGTGCGCCCGTCACCAATGATCGTCTTGTTCTTCAAATGGTTGCAGGCTTATCTGAAGCCTATAATGGCGTTGGGACGCTTATTCGTCAAAGTAATCCACTACAACCGTTCTATCGGGCCCGTTCCATGCTCACACTAGAAGAGGACGACTTGGCTAAAAAGGCGGCTACCAGCACACATTCCGTCATGATGATGGCCACGTCAGATTACCCTCACTCATTCACGGATAATTCTAGCCAAAATCGTAACAATGGTGGCGGTAAAAAGGGACAAAATGAGAAAGATGGGGGCAAAAACCGCGGCGGTGGCAGTGGCGGTGGCGGACATGGTGGCGGTGGGACAGTTGGGCAGCAGAACCACTGGCCCCAGCCTTGTGCCAACTGGCCGTGGGGCTAGGCCTGTGGCCGGTGGCCCAACTCTCCTTTCATCTCGGCAACTCCAGTAAACCAGAATTGGCCCAGGCCCAGTTTTTCACCTAATTCAGCAAAATAGCCTGTTGAGCCTTGGCAGTAGGCTGGCCTTCTTGGGCCTTAAGCTCAGCAAGCTTTCACTACTGCGGGCCCAATGGTTGTACCGACGTCCACATATGTCGAGGCAGCGATGCACACATTTGGATTAAATTCGTCGGACACAAATTGGTATATGGACATCGGTGCCACTTCTCATATGATATCCGCACCAGGTAATCTCTCATCTTATTTCAATGTGAGCAATAATCGTGGTATAACTGTTGGTAATGGTCAGTTAATTCCAATTCGTGGTTATAGTCACATAAATTTATCTCCCTCGCATCCACCCCTCGTCTTAAAAAATGTTCTTTATGCCCCTCATTTAATTAAAAAAATGTTGTCTATCCGAAAATTCATAACTGATAATTGGGTCTCTGTTAATTTTGACCATTTTGGAATTTCTGTGAAGGATTTCAAGACAGGGATACCTCTAATGAGATGTAATAGTAGGGGAGAGCTTTATCCAATCACCACCACCACCATTTCCATGCGTCAAGCCACACCTTCAACATTTGCCGCTCTTGCTCCTTCTTTGTGACATGCACGTTTGAGTCATCCGAGATTGTTTATTATTTCTTCTTTGCAAAATAATAATTTTATTGATTGTAAGAGTACGTGTAGTACTCATATTTGTCCTTCTTGTCCTCTAGGGAAACATGTTAGATTACCGTTTGTAGCCTCTACTTCTAATACGTCGATGCCTTTTGACATTATTCATAGTGATTTATGGACATCTCCCATTTTGAGTTCTGTGGGCCATCGTTATTATGTTTTATTTTTGGATGATTATTCTAATTTTTGTGGGCTTTTCCTTTGTCTAAAAATTCTCAAGTTTTTTCCACATTCTAAAAAATTTGAGCTTTAATCCGTACCCAATGTGAACTGGAAATAAAAAACATTCAATGTGATAATGGTAGGGAATATGATAATGGGCTATTTCGAGAATTTTGTAACACTCATGACATGTCTTTTCGATTTTCTTATCCTCATACGTTCTCACAGAATGGGAAGGCCGAAAGAAAAATTCGTACTATTAATAATATTATCTGAATCTTGTTAGCCCATGCTTCACTACCTCATTCTTTTGGCATCATACGTTACAAATGGCTACCTACCTCCTTAACATTCTCTCTAACAAAGGATTAGCATATCGCTCTCCACTTAAAATTCTTTATGATAAAGATCCCTCATATTCTCATCTTCAGGTATTTGAGTGTTTGTGCTATCCACTTTTTTCATTCACTACAATCAATAAACTTCAAGCCCAGTCTCCCGCTTGTGTATTTTTGGGTTATCCGTCGAATCATCATGAGTACAAATGTTTTGATTAATCTTCAAATAAAACCATAATTAGTCGTTATGTTATTTTTTACGAAATCCAATTTTCATTTGCTAAATTGTCTACTTCTGTGTCTAGTAATTATAATTTTTTGGACGATTCTCTCTCCCCGTGTATTCTCTAACAGTGGGCCCACCCTACCCGTGAGTCAAATCTGTCAGCAGGCCCACTGCCTGCTGGCCCAAATAATCTACCTACCGCACCATCCAGTGACCCAGGTCCATCACCCATTGTTTCTCGTCCAGTCTAGTCGAATTTTCCAGGCTAGCAGGCCCACTGCCTGCTGTCCAGTCCTGAGGCAGTCCGCCAACATCCCCGGTCTAGTCCATTTCTATTCTGAGTCAAGGGCCCGTTACTCATAGCCAAAGGGGTATTTTAAAACCTAAACGACATTTTAATTTAAATTCTAATGCCACTAAATCACCCCTACCACGTAACCCAGTGTCTGCCCTTCATGACCCGAATTGGAAAATGGCTATGGATGATAAATATAATCCTCTTATTGAAAATAAGACATGGGTGTTGGTGCTCCGTCCGTCTGGTGTCAATATTATTCGTTCTATGTTGATTTTTACTCATAAGGAAAATTCTGACGGTTCGTTTGAGAGACATAAGGCCCGTCTTGTTGGGGATGGTACAACTCAACAGGTTGGCGTGTATTGTGGTGAGACGTTTAGTCCAGTGGTCAAACCGGCTACCATTCACATTGTTCTTAGTCTGACTCTCTCGAAAGCATGGCACATTTATCAGTTGGATGTGAAAAATGCTTTCTTACACGGTGATCATAAGGAGACAGTCTACATGCATCAGCCATTGGAATTTAGGGATCCCAATTATCTTCATCATGTATGTTTGCTGAAAAAGTCCTTGTATGGGCTTAAGCAGACCTCATGGGCTTGGTATAAGAGGTTTGCGGATTTTGTGTCTACTATCGGGTTTTCTCATAGCAGGTCTGATCACTCTCTATTCATCTATCGGCGTGGTATTTCTCTGGCATACATTCTGTTATATGTGGATGATATTATTTTGATTGCTTCTTCTGATAATCTATGCAAGTCTATCATGAACCTTTTAAGTTCATAGTTTGCTATGAAAGACTTAGGACCCTTAAGCTATTTTTCGGATATCGTTGTCACTCGTCATGCAGGTGGTCTATTTTTATCACAGAAAAAGTATGCAGCCGAGATCATTGAGAGAGCTGACATGTCATCTTGTAAGTCCTCGGCTACTCTAGTTGATACCAAACCGAAGCTGAGTGATCATACTATCACACCATACGAGGATCCCACCCACTATCGCAGTCTTGTAGGGGATCTTCAATATCTTACCTTCACGAGACCAGTTATTACTTATGCAGTCAAGCAAGTGTGTTTATTCATGCATGATCCGAGAGTTGAGCATATGCATGCACTCAAACGCATTATACGATACATACAGGGCACACTTGATTTTGATTATGGTTTGCATTTATATCCATCCTCCGTCTCTACTCTGGTGTCTTATACAGATGATGATTGGGGTGGATGTACAGATACCAGGCGTTCGACCTATGGTTATTGTATGTTTCTGGGTGACAACTTAGTTTCTTGGTCAGCGAAACACCAAGCTACTTTATCGCGATCCATTGCGGAGGCCAAGTATCGAGAAGTAGCCAATGTGGTGTCTGAGTCATGTTGGTTACGTAATCTTCTATTAGAGCTACACTTTCCGATTCAGAAAGCTACCTTGGTTTACTGTGATAATGTCAGTCCAGTCTCTCTCTGGGAATCCGGCCCAACATCAGCACACTAAACATATCGAGATGAATATTCACTTTGTTCGAGAAAAGATAGCTCGTGGACAAGTACGTGTCTTGCATGTCCCTTCAAGGTACCAAATTGCTGACATCTTTACTAAGGGTCTTCCCTTGATTTTGTTTGAAGATTTTTGGGACAGTCTCAGCGTACGACAACCGTCTGCTATAACTGCGGGAGTGTGACAAAACCCGTGTATATACACGGTATACCGAACCAACAATATTTAGGTTACTTACCATAATTTGTATAATTTTTGTACAAGTATAATTATGATATTAGTAGTACATAGGATTTTCAATATTTAGAGATTGTAAATTGTATATATAGACCTCTTCATTATTATGATATTGAGAGGTCGTAGAAGGTTCTGTTTCCACTAGAGGATGCCAATTCAGCAAGAAAGTCAGCTATTTGGTTAGCCTCTCTAAAACCGTGTGTTATATTCATAGATGATAGCCTGTCGCAATGAGAGGTGTCAAGAATGATATTTTTCAGATTTACGTTGGTTGTGTCTCTGTTGGTGATCATATTGGCTATCACCAAAGAATCCAACTCCAAATCGAAACTGTCTAGTCCATTGTCTATGCACATTTGAGAGCCAAATTTTGCCGCTAAGGCCTCTGCCTGGTTAGTGCTATTGCATTGAACACTCCAAGAGAAAGCCATAATGAAATAACCATTGCTATCCCTTAAGATGCCACCAATACCAGCCTTACCATCCATTGTATAGCTTCCGTCCACATTGATTTTGAACTTCCAAATATCTGGCTTGTACCAGGTGACTTGTTGAACTGTCACCCTTGGTCTCATCCTCTCTATGTTGTTGCAAGTATTTGGCCATGTTCCAGTTAAGCTGCAAACACCAAAAGCAGGGAAAGCAGATTGCACTACAGCATGAATATTCCAAATAATATGATATTCCATCCTTTTGTGGTATATCATCTTTTGGTCACCTTATTTGCCGTGCATTCCTTATTGACGTCGGCTCACCATGAGCCTAACCAGCCCAAAAGGCACGCGGCCAGGTCCATGACCGTTAAAGTATTAAAAGGGTTTGTTAAATTTGTTGTGTTTTTGATAAATTGATGATTGAAGTTTGTTCTTTATGATATATGAAATTTTTATTTTAAATTTGAGCTTATTTAGAGTAGATTTCGGTGTTAATCGTGTGTTGGATTGTTGAAATTCGAAAAACCAATTATTATTGTTTGTCCAAATGCACATGTCTGAAATTTCAGCTCGTTGTCATATATGATTAAGGTGCAGACATGCACGAAAAAATTAATTTTGACAAAAAATATTTAGACACACATAACTGAAATTTTAGCCTATTTTTACATATACTTTAGTCATACACGACTGAAGTTCAAGCATACATGAAAAATTCAATCACACGTGACTGAAATTTTAATCAATATTTACATAAACCTCAGTAAAAAATGTTTAAACTTTGTCTTGACAAGCTATACCAAACATCATCAGGCGAAAACATCTGATAAACCTTCACATGGCCACACTTTCAACTTCCCGACATATGTTGCAATGTCTCCAATAGCATGCTCTTACTTCGTCTTTCCCTTAAATCAGACGCGCAGCTTCAATCGCGACTATTTAATTTTTGTCCAAAATGTATAACTTGTAAAATCAATTACAAAACGGGTACAAGTTAAATGACGATCGAAATGCGAGTATCTGTGCACTTCGGCCGACCTTCATACTTTGACTCTTTTGTGAAAGATAATGAGTCTTTTCGACCATATTTATCTTTTAAGTAAGCAGCCTTAACTTATAAGTGACAACAATTACTAGTGACTTTTGCATTAAAAAAAACTAGAATTGGGACAGTTAGAAAAACTAAACTCAGGAAACCAATTATTAGACATATCTTCAATAAAACATAAAAAGTAGGAATTTTACAACCACATGGGGCATCGGAGAATCCGAATTCGATCAGAATTAGACTATAGAAAGTAAATAAAACATGGAAATTTCTGACGGGCTGTCTTTGCAATCTTGTCGAGTGACTTGTTAATTTAGGGGTCGTTTGATTGATGGTTAGAGTTATGTAGATATTAGTTATTCATGTACTTCATTATTTATTTAATTTTCCACTTTAAAAATTGATAAAAACTAAAAAAATATTTTAAGGCGATTCAATTGCATTAGTATACTAATGTATTAGTATAGGAACTATTCCGATTTTAATGAAATTACGAATTAGAAGAACTTGAATTTTTTTAATTGAATCATGATATAAATTAAAAAGAAAAAAAAGAGATTGAATAATCCTTCTATCATAAAAATAGAAAAAAATGACGAAAATAGGATAAAGTACTGTCAATTTTTATGTACATAAGGGGTACACACTATACAATCAAATCTATCCTTTTTTTAATGTTGAAAAATATCCTGGTATGGGAACATATGACTCATAACTTATATATCTTTCAGTTATTGAAATTGTTAATTGATAACCAAATAGTGTTAAATTTATACATAATAATTAAAATATTATATATGAAACATGGAGTATTTGTCATACTGATTTTAATGGTTTAATGCATATGCGCCCCTTAAATTTGTTCGGTTTTTTCATGTTGGCGCATCAACTGAGCCTTGTTCCTATTGAACCCCTGAACTCATACTAAAGTGTGTCTAATAAATATAATTCGACTGATATGGCATAAATCGAGAATTTTATTTTTTTTAGCCTTGCGCGTGAATGACAAGCGCATCCTACGTGGAAAATTAGCCCACAGAGACTAATTTATCAAGTACCAATTAACTAATCTTTGATTTCTATTTGGCTAACAAATATAGGTGATGATTTCTAAACTACAGAATTAACAAACTAAAGTAAATTGCAGAAATAATATAGTAATGACATCACACGAAGTTTAATTCAGTGATGAAGGCAATTAGGGTTTCCAGTCTCCTCAACTTTCCGCTCTATCATTCATTAATGCAAAACTAGCGATTCTTCTTCTTATTAAGATAGCAAGTTAACTGAGGTATTCTATATTCCGGTTAGGACATATAAAAACTCAACCTAAATTAGAACTTTCTATATTTCTATGATAAGTTCAATCACACATGAGGATGCTACACAGGCAATCATGATACTCTCGTTCAAGATTAAACCTACGTCTATTCAACTATAGCATATTCAAATCCCCCTTCTCAGATCTTGATTCGAAATCATATAGGTAATGAAGAATAATGGTCAATTAATTCACATTCAATAAACACAAGTTGAAGAGATTTTAATAAATGAAGAAGAACATTAGCAATGCATTAACTCATAATAGAGTTTCAAGTGATTCGACGAAAAACCCTAATAAAAGTATTTAGCTCATAGTCATGCTAAGAACTAATTAACTCAATATCCAACATGAACTGAATTCAAGTAAAGAAAAGGAAAAGAACTTGAACAATAGATGTTTCTAATGACTCCTTGTTCTCTTGTTTCTTCCTCCAAAGTGTCCTCCCAACCTCCTCAAATTCGCCTCCCCCATCTTATATCACGAAAACCCCCCTAGAATGGACATTTTTGCCCTTGTTAAATTTAGGTTTTTCGCTGCCCTGTCGTCATCGGCGCCGCGACTCAGCTATTAGAGCGCCGCAGCGCTAATTCGCTTCTGAAAGTCGCTCACTTTCTGCCAGTGGGGCCCCATGACGCTAATGTTAAGCGCCGCGATGCTTCAGCCTTCTTCGTCCGGAATTAGTTTAAATTGCTTTCCGAGCTTCCCAGGGCTTCTTTGACTTATTTCTTGTGGCCATGTATACATTTTTATCCTTAATAACTGCCTATTTCCTTTCTGAATCGCTTAAAACCTGAAAACACAAAACACACGCATAATACTGCCCAAAACAACTAAAAGACAAACAAAAGACTCCCTAAAACACACTCTAAAACAGTACTAAAATCTACCTAACAAAGTTGAGCTATTTTTTGGAGATTTCTGTGACTAGATCTGCAGATACTATGTTTCTTTGTCAGCATAAGTATGCAGAGGAGATTGTATACAGGGCTAAAATGGTGAATTGTAAGATCATGGCTACTCCAGTTGACTCTAGATCAAAGCTTAGTGCTTTGGATGATGATCCAGTGTCAGATCACACTCTTTACAGGAGTCTTGCAGGTGCACTATAGTACCTCACTTTCACCAGGCCTGATATTTCTTATGTTGTTCAGCAGATATGCTTATTTATGCATGCCCCAAAGAGCCTCACTTTACTGCCCTCAAACGTATCATTCGATATGTTAAGGCCACACTTGATTATGGTTTGGATCTATATCCCTCCACACTGAACATGTTGTGCTGATTGGGCATGTTGTCCGGACACGCGACGCTCCACCTCAGGCTACTGTGTATTCTTAGGAGATAATCTTATTTCTTGGTCTGCCAAGAGGCAACCCACATTATCCCGTTCGAGTGCATAAGCAAAATATAGAGGCGTTGCTAATGTTGTTGCTGACATTTGTTGGCTCCGAAACCTTCTTTTGGAGTTTCAGTGTCCATTACGTAAGGCTTCTTTGGTTTATTGTGATAATATATCCGCCATATATCTGTCTCATAATCCGGTTCAACATCAGCGAACCAAGAACATTGAGATGGACATCCACTTTGTTCATGAGAAGGTTGCTCTCGGTCATGTCAGGGTATTGCATGTGCCTTCTTCATATCAGTATGCAGATATATTCACCAAGGGTCTTCCTAGACAGCTATTCCTCGACTTCAGATCCAGTCTTAGCATCCGGCCTCATCCCGCTCCGACTGAGAGGGTGTATTAGCATGTGTGTACCACTATTGTATTTACCATATTTAGGGTTGTATAATTATGGTAGAACTAGGATCCATATTGTATAGGGATTCCACATTGTACACCTATAAATATTTTGTATTAATGAAAAAGGCTCACCAAGGGAGATTAATACAATCTTACATATATACCTCGTATAATTTATCATACCTTTATAATAAATCTATATACCTCGTATTAATTTATCATACCTTGTATAATAAACTTAATATACCTCATATATTTTTAATGTGAAATAAATAAATTTATATTTGCAGTTATATCTCATATAATAATTATCTTTCAAATGTATTTGATGGATATTTTGTTAACAAATATTGCTTCTTAGGAAAAAAGTAACGTAAGTCACACGTGTATTATACTATTATATAATGTTGCCTAGCGCAAATCCTCATAAGCTCGCAACAACCAGAAAAATTTGAAAATGAACGAGGAGATGATTAGTAACATATGGGGGGGGGGGGTGTATTGGTCGACGAAGAGAGAAAAGTGAGAAAGATGTAGATGTTTATCAGTTTAAGAAGAGAGATAATGATAATAATAAGGGATTTATCCTTAAAAGGAGATAAATGATAACAAAGCAGTTGAATCCTTGATTTAGGGGGATTTTTTTGCATGCCTCTTTCTTAAATATGCCATAAAGATAAATTTGCTATTTTTGAAGAGCTTTAAAATTAGTGCTAATTATGTGCCTAAAACTAAAAGCTTGGCATATGATGTTATTTTCTCTTAAATCTTTTGCTACAATACAACATTTTGTAGCTACAATATGAAGATAGCTATAAATTTTTGTTTCAGTAGCAAAAAAATAAAATTACTTGCTATAAGTATATTTTTCGTGGCAGAAATTCTTTATCATCGCAGCTACACACATAAAAAGTTTTGTAGCAATAAGTATTAAGTCCTTAGCAAGGGTGAATCCACCTTCTAAGGAGAGGGTCACGTGCCCCCGGTAATTTCCACAAAACTTTATATACACATGTAAATATTGTTAATAAACATATATTACTAGGTGCCCCCCAAACACAAAAGGCTAATTGGTTTGTTGGTTGTAGTTGGGCGCCTATTTCATCCTTAACTTGAAGGATCTGGGTTCGAATCCACGCATATAATTTATTTTTATCATGTGTATTTTTTCCTTGTTTTTGATTTTCTTTCATCCCCTTTAGTTTGACGATACCAGTTTTTTTTTCTTTTTTCTTAAGCCTCTTGTTGGTTTTTAAAATTTTGTTCCTCTGTTTTTTTTAATGTGTCCCACTCCTTTCGCCTTAATTTAGAATAAAAGTATTCAATTACTACGACATACTCTAATCCCAATTATGATGAATTGTTGATTTCTCTTTGAATATTTGTTATTAACTTTAATATTTTGTAATTAAAGAATAAGCATATAAAAGTAAATATATATATGGCAGAACTACACCATTTACAATCAAAATCGAACTATGTTTTCATCCGATTTATGTGATTGATATAAACATTTTTTGTTCTTTTGACATTACCTTTCTCGATTTTCTTCTTATTTTACTCGATAGAATCGAATCGAGAGAGAAAATCTTATTGAAATTTAATTTATTGGCTGATTTAGCTATTTAAAAATAAAAATTATATTATATTGAATTAAATTGATTTAGGACCGATCAAAGATTTTTATATTATTAATTTCTATGAGTAGAGACAAATACATTGAATGTAATGGTGCCCCGCGATCGTGAAATCCGAGATTCGCCTCTGGTCCTTAACTACGGACCTTGTAAAGTTTGTAGCTAACTTTTAGCTATGCTACATTTTGTTACGAATGCTACGAAAAAAAACCGTGGCTAAAGGGTTTAGCCACGAAAAATTTCATATTTAGCTACAACTATTTTATAGCAATATATGCCTTGCGTTGTAGTGATTCTATTTTGGGCTTTGCCTGCCTCTTTAACTGACCTGAGAAATTACGAAGTCTCGAGTTTGATTGGCATTTGAAATACTTTGTGGCCTACTTTACCTTCAATAATGTCAAGGGTGGTTACCATTTTTTCACTTGTCAATCTGAAATTCAAATCTACTACTTGAGAAGGGCCAAATTAAAAGATCACAATGCTGGAACCATAATATCATGAATTTTAATCTAAATCGTGTTGCAAATCACAAGTTCACTACTATTAGCGAGAAGATTTGTAAAATACAAAGCAACTCAACGAATTTTAACTCACTCGGACATTTGACACCCCTACAATTAGATTCTCATCTTGACCTCAGTTGAAAACAGAAAATTCAATCTTCTTATTTGCATTTATAAATAGAATTTTCTGATCAAATTCTCGATCTCTTAATTACAGAGATTTACACAGCCCATCAATTGCTTCAATACTGCAATCAGGATCAAATTTACATATGTCATTTCTCCGAAATCAAGTATAAATTAATAAAAATAATCTAGAATGCACCTGTTAAATAATCTATTAATTGGTTGTTCTTTTTTCAAACGAAAACTCTCTTGATCCAACAATTGTGATCTCATGTTGGTCGCGATCCTCTTGTGGCAGAGGAACCACTTGTGACGAGCTAGGCCCAATAACTTCTGACGAGTCGTCATGGTCCAGTTGAATCTTTTGCATGGACAACGATGAGCCATCATGAGCCTCCTGGTAAAACCGGGAGGGTGAAGACGAGCCCTCGTTGTCCCAATGATCAACTTCGTAGTTTGATCTACGAGGCGAGTTCTGTGGGCTCCCCATATCACTCCTGTAGTGGGCCCCACGCAATAAATGGACGGGTGACATGGCATGATGAGAAGGTGTCCCTGGCCTACTTGACATTGGTGTCACTGTATTAGAATGCTTGCTTTGATCCTTGACATGTTTCTTTGCTGTGTGATGCCAATTCTTCAATGCTGTTGCTACTCTTTCGTTGAAGATGGTTGATTTCATGTTTGATCCCATCTATTTCCACAATTATACAAAAGTGCATTTGAGTATTTTCTTTCAAATTAAGTATATAAAAACACAACACTCGTATCTTGGTCAAATCACACATCTTTTCTAAGTAAAACTTAAACTCTCAAGGAATTTACACTTTTATGCACTAACAATGTGAAATAACTTTTACATTATAAAATTACTTAAAAGATAACTACTTATCATAACCACACATAAAAGTTGAGATTTAGGAGGTGTTTGAATTGACTTATTTTAAGTGCTTATTGACTTTTAAGCACTTTTTTAATTTTTGTGGTGTTTGACAATGAAAAAAAGTGCTTAAAAGCACTTACTTTTAGGAATGACAACAACAACAACAACATACCCAGTGAGATCCCACACCGTGGGGTCTGGGGAGGGTAGATTGTACACAGACCTTACCTCCACCTTGGTAGGTAGAGCGGTTATTTCCGGGAGACCCTCGGCTCAAGGCAAAGCATAATCACAAGTAATACAATCGAAACAAAGTAAGTGTAAAGCAAGAGTAAAGCAAGAGAAACGGTCAGAGTCAGATAAGGAACATTTAGGAAAGAAAAGTACAAATATAATCCAAAAGTTGGGTATTTACCAACTTATGACTTTTAACTAATAAGCTACTTTTTAAAAGCCAATCCAAACACCCTCTAAGTTGGTCCTACCCAACTTTTGGCTTTTGACTTATTTTTGTACTCTCTCCGTCCCAAAAAGATAGGCCTCGTTTGACTTGACACAAAATTTAAGAAATAAAGGAAGACTTTTGAAATATGTGATCCAAAACAAATCTTAGATATTTGTGTGATTGTAAATGATTTCATAAAATTAAATTGTTTCTAAATATAGAAAATAGTCAATCTTTTTGGGATAAACTAATAAGGAAAGTAGACCAATCTTTTTGAAACGGAGGGAGTACCTTTTTAACTTAAAAATAAGTGATTATAAACACTTTTTATCTCACTCAAACACCTCAAAAGGTGGAAAGAGCTTAAAAGCCAAAAAATACTTAAAATAAGCCAATTCAAACACCCTCTTAGTAATTCATGGAAAATAAGGCAAATTGCTTGCAACGTACATGTTAAATTGCAATCACTAATAATGTAAAATTTCTTTCTCCGAGCGTATATAAGTTAAATGATAGTATTCTTCTTCTTTGGAGTATTTCAATATTATATCGTAAGCAGTGGCATAATTTGCATATTGAAGAGATGGTATGAATCATTAATTGACAGTTATCACAAATATAATGCTGTATTCAGGATCTATAGGAAAATTCTGAAATTTTAATTATTCAATACCTGTGTTACGAGGGCATAAAGAGGAAGGGTAACATAACTGCATAAAATCTGAATGAGAACCCTGTACATAATACCAACGTTATAATTAGTAAATTTATGGATTAAAGAAAAGACAAGAAATTAAAAAAAAAAAAGACAATGCTTACCCCATTGTTATTCTGATGACGATATCCTCAGTATGGTCGTGGTAACAAGATTTCAACCCGAATTCATACTGGTAATATTAGCCACATGAAACAAGAAAATAGATTTGAAACTATAGTCTCTTTTCGTTATACAATTTCAATTTCGTTTAAAAAAGTGTCCTTAAAAAAGGATTGATATGGTAATGGGAAAAAGTTGATGCATAATGCTTACCCAAGTCCAAGCAAAGAAGGCCAATTGGAAAGCATTCTGCATTTATTCAAGAAAAACGTAAACAAAATCCATTAAGATGAGTCATAAGAGAGCTAAATTGATAACTAGGAATTGAAAAATAAGTTAAGTTATTTTTACATTATCAAGATACTTTTAACTTGTTATAGCAATTTTTAACTCTATTTAAAGTTATAATCATATCATGTTTGTTATAAATATAACTTAACATGATTGTGTAAAATTATATGGGACTTTTCATTGTTGACTCATTGGTCGAAATTAACTACGATAACTAGCCAAAAATATTAAAAAACACGTGTATTGATTGTGCATATACTATGTTTATTCTATGTACATTTATGTGTATAATATGTATATCATATGTAATTTTTATACTTAACATACAAAATATATACATTTATCGGCTATTATTTTGATATTTTTACACTGCATAACCGTCCACTAAAATAATAGTCAACAAATATATATATTTTGTATATTAATCGTATATCCATAATATATACATATTTTATATATAATTAATACATATTTTTTATATATTGACTAGTGGTTGTAATTATTCTTGACCGAGTGGCCAAATGTGTATGTAACCAATTATTTATTTTCAAGGCTTCCCAAAAATGTAATTATCCCCTAAATATTATACACTACCAATCCACATAATTTAAACTCAAAAGAAATAAAAAGAAGAAAAGAAATTGGTTAATTAATTACCTGGAAGAGGACAAAGTTAATGAGATAAAGAATGAGACGAGGACGGTTGAACCAAAAAAGGTGATCCCCTAGTTGAACCACAGGTACACCCTTCACTACTTCTCCTCTTTCTGAAATCCTTAGCCCCATCTTTGTTATTATCACTTGTAGCTTTGTCCCTACTAACAATATTACCTGCATTTTCATTGGGATAATCATCTTTTTGGGTCGATTTAAAAAATAATATTCAGTAATGTTTATCTTTTGTATACTAAATATAAATATATATATATATAATATACATATTACAATAACATATATATATCCAATGAAATATCACAAGATGAGGTTTGGGAGGGGGTTACGCAACCTTACCCCTACCTTGTGAAGGCAGAGAGGTTATTTCCGATAATAATACATATTGTGTGTGTGCTATATATATATATATATATATATATATATATATATATATATATATATATATATATATATATATATATATATATATATATATATATATATATATATATATATGATGTACTTACTATATACCTAATTAATGTATATTATTTTGTATATTTTAGCTAGTATCCGTAGTTAATTTTGACCGATGGGCCAAAAATGATTTTTTTTGCCACCATTTAGATTTCCGATAATCTATTTATATATGAAACTATATTTTTTTTAATGGACCCATAGAAAATGAAACAAATAAATATATAAACTTTGAATTGATATCCACATAAGGTCAATTGAAAGATGTATGCTTCTGAACTACTACTTACAATCAAAGGGACGAATGGCAGCCAGAGATAGGAATACCAGCCTGTCCAGAAAATAATAATGAAATGTGTTAGTCAAACGTAATTGCAAGTAATGATACGATGTTGCTCGATAATTAAAGTAAGAGTTTAAATTCTATTTAAAGAGTTTTAAGGATTGATTGGTAACATGGTGTTCGAGAAACTACCTGCTATTACAAGTTAAACTATATTGACAGTTTGAGACTTCAAAATTAACGGTTTTTATAAAGTTCCATTCTTAAGCAACCACATATATACTAAAGGAATTGAGTTGGTTACATAATATACGATGAACATATTTGTATTTACCATGAGTATTGAAGAGTAAGAACAACACGGCGAGGAACCATATTGGGGGGCTGAGGAAAACATACCAAAAGATTAGCATAAGATACAATTAATAATTTAGCCTAAGTATTATGTTTACAAATTAAAATTAAATTGAAGTGCCAAATAACCTGATTCCTACGACAACTTTGAAATCTTCTTCGAGTGATCGCTTGATGTACTTCCGGAAATCGAATTTTTGGTGGCTCTGAGGTGCTAAATGCGCCTAATCATATTATAAAAAATTAGTAAAAATACAAATAAAAAACAAGTATTTGTTAACATTTGAATTTCACAATTATAATTATATCTAAATGAATTTCTAATTTAGTCTTTGTTTGTCATGCGTAAAATTAATTGGAAACAAATGAAGATGAAGTTACCGCGATGAATCCATGCCTTAGTGTTAAGTAATCAACTTTTGGAACAGATCTTACGAATTGCCTAAAGAAACAAACCTGCAAAAAAGGCCAAGCTAAAATCATTAATAAAAGAAGGAATTGTACTTATTAGCGAATTTTTGATATATGAAAATATTTATACTTTTTTTTATATATAAAAATATGAAATTCAGACCCATGACAAACCAAGGTCAATTAAGCTCATTATCTTGTTTTAAGGCTTAAGAAGCATACAGAAAAAAGAAGAAGAGGGAAAGTCGTGGAGACGGCTGACTCGCCAGTGCATTAGATAATAATTTTTGTCTCAAATCTCAAGAGTGAATATAATAGGTGTGGATAGTTAATCAAATGTGAACATCAACCAAGAGTTTTAATTAAACCGACTATGGTTAATAGAAATTTCAACCAAAAGATAAAATGTTACACGATACATAACTATTGTTATTTTTGAAGTCAAAAGTCAAAGTAAATTGCTTCTTGAAAAGGTCAGATAATTGAAAATGCAGCATTTATTCATAGTTAAATGATCCTTTGCTATGTAACGTAATTCTACAGTCTAATTCTCTTTCTTTCCATATTTGTAAGTTTCATTAAACAATTAAACCCCCAAAGATTAGGGGAAAAGTCTGTATTTGTCATTCATTAATTCTTGACCTTTTTTTTAACATCGATCAAGAACACAGACCACTAGCATAAAATTTACTGCAGTAAAATATTGAATTACTCTGTACACATGCTTGAAAAAAGTAATGCATGGAACGATAATAAACAATTTCATCGTTAGTTAATAGTAATATATATGAGACCTTTTATCAACTGACCTAACAAATATCTATGATTGGAAAGAGAGGTTGATTAGAAGAACCTCACCAACGTGCAGTAAGAACAATGTCAGTCATGTCATTAAACTATTAATTTAGTGAAAAAAATGAATATTTATATGGTATATCATGCAACATTGATCTAGCTTTATATAATTGATAATTCTCAGATTTTTTACAGAAAAAATTAGATGGTGTTTTTGTTTTTTCTTAATTGTATGATAAAAAATCTATTGTTTTCATATCTTATTGCTTTTCTAGTGAAAAAAGTTGCAGAAATAATTTCGATGACATCTCTAGAACGTGAACAGTAGGTTACTATGCATATTGCATGTGTCTGTGTGAAATTGAAACAGTAATCTCCCACTAATAATCTTAATTACCATTTTATGTTGACCTTTTAATATACATGAAGGATCGTTCTTGATTTCATGTTACTCATTCCACTTGTGTTCATTATAGGTGTAATTTAATATTTTGTAACGAGTTGCATACCTTATTTTTTATGTTATTCATTCCATTTATTGTAAATCAATTAGTAATTGTTATTTTTTAGGTGATTTAATAATAAAAAATTATTTATAATAGTTTACATTGTCAGTATATAAGAAGTGAAATTAAAAAAAAAAAGACAAGGGGAAAAAGAAAAAATTATAGAAATTAAAGTATGCTTACAATCCAAAGTAGGACAGGATTTTTGGTCCAAAAGCTCAAGTGTCTTCTCCCAAATGATGTTTCTCTAGTAAACCGAAACCTCTCAGGATCTGCCACGTATGTAATTAGATGTCAATGTGATACTAATTACTTCTTCTAGAATCTTTTAATTTTCTAAATGTACATCAATATTAGACATAAATATTGTATATAATATTCATGAATGAGTGTTAAAAAAGTTTTTTCTATACCGTGAGAAAATTGGTATTCAGCTGTTTTGGTTTCATTTTCCCATGACTTCCAACTTCTCATCTGATAAAAACAAAAGAAACACAAAAACGAATTATGAGAAAGAAACAAAGTCAGATAGAAAAAGCATAACGACTTTGAAAGAGACGTTAATTCCTAGGGGTGGTCTGGTACACGAAATAAGGTGAGATATTTGAATTTAAGTATGTGATTAAATTTATATTTTATTTAAATACAATATAAATTTAATTTTAAATTTAATATTTTTAGATATTCCGCCTTATTTCATCAAACTTGAAATTATTTTATTACATTTCCAAATAAGATAAATTAATCTAAATATTATAATCTTAAAATAATTTAATTCGCGAATTCTTTTACAGCCTTACGACAAAAGAAAAACAAATAAAAAAGAGTCAAATAAAGTACCTTAGCTCTTCCCAAAGCCAAAGTGGTAATACAATAGAGTACGTGAAAAACAGCCAGCACAAAGATGAATATGTGTAATTGATGAATTCCATCAGCAGACACAAACGGTACTTTTCCCTGCAGCAATATCAGAAAAAAAGAACATTTCAGAAAATTTCCTATATATTAAATTAAATTATATAACCGATTGTGAACATTTTTACACTATTTACGTATTGTTTCTAAGGAGTTCAGAATATAAGTGTCAAAATATTTAATTTTAATTATTAATTTAGGTAGAGTTTTTTTTAAATAAAATAAAATGTACATTTTTTTAAACTATACGAAAAGTAATAGTATCGAAATAGAAAATGATTCAATATTTAAAAACAATTGAGAAAATTATAGTAAAAAAAATTGTTTGACTCTTCAAACAATAACACCTTCACATAAATTGGGACGGAAGAAGTAGCTTAACTTGAAATAGCAGGTTTACTGTGTTTATCATAAAAGTATACTTGTAATCACCTTATAAGTGACTTCCTGTTTGAATAGCACCGTCAGTGTATATAATTAATTTAAGTTACATATTTCTTATTTTTAGGTTTGTATTATTATTTGGTGTCTCTTCTGCTTTAATTTTCTCGCTATTTTGATGCGATTTTTGCTTTACTTGAGTCGATGGTCTATCGTAAACAACTGTGTATACTCTACCCTGTCAAGACACCACTTATTGGGATAACACTGAGTACGTGTTGTTGTTGGTGTTGTTACATATAACACTGAATTTTCTTTATACTATCAGTTTAAAATTATTTATTTGTCTTTATGAATGATTTGATATATGCTTAATCATTCAAGATTTCCATCTTTCCACGAAGTCACGTATCTTTAAATTTATTCAAAATTGGTAACTAGAATATAATTAATGAAAAGAAATTAAATTAAGTCATACCTTGGCTGCGCATTTGTCATCCCCACCACCAGCCAAGATTCGCCGAACGCCGCTGGTGGCAGCCGCCATAAGAAGTCTCCGGCGGTGTTGCTCCGACGAGTCTTCTGAAATATCTTCACCTTTAATTATATCTTCTTTTTTCTTACTACATGGATGCCATGAATTTCCAATTTTCTCTGATACACATATGTTGGAAATTGGACTCTGTCCTACTGTTAGCAGCAATGATATGAATCCTAGCAGCATAAGTTCTGTACCAAATAAAAAAAACTTATTGTTAATATTAAAAATTAGCTTAAACAAGATCGATAGGTCGAACTCAAAATTTATTAGATGTTTTTTATGAATGTCGTATTATAAGTAAATTGCTGTTCAGTCATTTGATAATCAGAGTCATTCTTTGATAAATGATCACTATGAATAAAATTCAATATAATTTGATCAATTCTATTTTTGTCGTTAATCTGAATAGCCGAACCAAGAATTCAAACACTAAGCTAAAAGTTAAGAAAAGAACCTGCTTTGATCTTTTCAAGTGCTTCAAACAAGGCACTCTTATTTTTAGACTTCAACCACTGCAATCAAAAAAAGAAAAAAGAAGTGTAAAAGTTTAATTAATTATGGTATTTTTTTCGTGAAATATTGCATGGCAGAGTAGTATATGATCTTACCTTTCCAATAAGGTGGATAATATGTTCAATGACAATGGAAATTGCAACTAACACAAAACAAACTACGGCAACCGCCCACGTCGGCGTTTGCTCCAACGATCTTCCACCACCACCAGCCATCTTTTCTGTTTCGTCCTCGTCGTCTCTAAATGAACCACTTTAACTTCTTCCTCAAGATATATATAGCCTTCGAAAGTACTTATAAGATAGAAATAATAACAAAAAAAGATGAGCTAGGTAGTTTGGTTTTCACGTCTTACCGTAGTGCCCGATTTGTCTAAATAATCCAACAGAATAAATGATTGAATTAATTGCAGTGACCTAAGACAATAAAAGTTCAAAAATGATAGTTCAATTGCTGGGAATTAATGGTAGTGACATATGAGAAAAGTGAAAGAAAATAATACTAGGAACGAGTATGAGGGAACAATAATGGTTCGATCAAAATGGCAATTTTTATAATAATACTTAGTGTTTGTGGAGAGAAAGAGGCAAAATAATAAGGCAATGTTGGAACGACAAAATGAGGTGGATGACTTTGACTTAATTGCCGCGTGAGGGAAAAAAAAACAAGTATGGGAAAGGATGACTGACGACTCACTCATGCAATTAGAGAGACAAATAATTAGTTGTTTGACTTTATCAAACTATACGTAGTAATACGATATTTAGACTGACTGACAGACAATGGTATACATACGGTATACCACATGGACCGAAAATTAATATATCACGTACCATGTTTGTAGAATTCTTGTACAAGTTTAATTATGATATTAGTATTATAGTAGGATAAGATAAATTTATTTTTTATATTTAGTTATTTTAATTTATATATATAACACTTCATTAATAAAAATAATCAAGACAGACTATTTTAACGCACAAACATTAGAAGTATTACTTTTCATTGTTAGCATATCATCAGACTAGATAAGTACTGCTCTATATAATTATTAAGTCGTAATGTATATATCTATATGCAGATTTCTTTGACTCTCTTAATAACGTGATTTGATGAAAGTTGTTAAACAATGTAATATACCCATGATATATATAAGTATATATCACGGGTGCTTAAGAATTGTGGCCCATCTTGGGTTTATAGATCTGGCTGCCTCGGTCCAAAGACTTCAAATTTCATCACGGTGGGTAATATATTAGGTATGTATATTGATGTAATATTGTAGTGTAAATGTTACCTTAATTAGACTTGTACACTTACCATAATTGTATAGTTAGAATTATGGTAGAATAAAGTTTTAGGAATAGAATAGGAATATGATTCTCCTATTATGGAAATATGTAACTTGTATATATACCTTTCAATTGATGAAAATAATCAAGGGGATTATTTCTTTCATGGTATCAAAAGTCTAGGTCAAACAAAAATTTCTCTCAAATTCTTGTTACTTTTCTCGGCCAAGACCGAACCCCCCCTCGGGTTTACCATTTGTTCTTCCGCTCTCCAAATCTCTCTTCCAAATCCCTCTATCACATATTGTTCTTTCGTTATGTCTACGTTAAAGAACACGTTTCACCCTGCCCTTGTTGTTTCTAACATCAAGAATCATATCCCTCTAATTCTTGAAATAGAAAACGTCCAATACGCGACATGGGCCGAGTTGTTCAAAATTCACGCTCGTTCGCATCAAGTCATCCATCACATAATCCCCGCGGCTCCTACTGATACGGAGGTGCCTAAACGCGAGGATGATCCTAAGTTATGGACAACACTTGATGCCACCGTCCTTCAGTGGATTTATTCTACTATCTCCACCGACCTATTGCAGACGATAATTGAGCCAGACGCTACGGCGATGGCTGCATGGGATAGACTGCGTGACATATTCCATGATAATCAAAATTTCAGAGTTGTTACTCTTGAACAGGATTTTTCCCACGTCAACATGAAAAAATTTTCGAACGTTTCAGCATATTGCAAAAGGTTGAAGGAATTGGCGGACCAACTCCGCAACGTTGGTGCGCCAGTTAGTGAAGATCGTCTTATTTTATAAATGGTTGCTGGCCTATCCGAGGCCTATAGTGGCGTTGGAACTCTCCTTCGTCAAAGTAATCCTCTTCCAAGGTTCTATCAAGCCCGATCCATGCTTACCTTGGAAGAAGCCGGTTTGGCTCAAAAGGCGGCTACTAATGCTAGTCCCGTGGTCATGATGACTTTCTCCACTAGTCCTCAAAATTTTGGTAACAATTCAAACCAAAACCGATCTCACGGGGGCAGCAAGAATGGCCGGAAAAATAATGGGAAAAATCGATGGGGCAAACGCAGCGGCACAGGCAGTAGTCACGGTGGCCAGAACAGTGGCAGTGGACCCCATCCCGGATACAGTGGGCCACCGACCCCCTGGTCTCAGCCTTGGGCCTCTGGGCCTGGACCAGTGAACAGTGGCCCTACGACCCATTTCTATAACAGTTTCTAGCTTCTGGCCAGTGGGCTTCCCAGCAGCCTCGACGGCCCACTGCCCACTGGCCCAGTAATTCCAGTTCCAGTTCTTACGGCCCAGGACAACCCAGTTCTGAAATTCTTGGACCCCAGCCTCCGCAAGCTCACCATGCAACAGGCCCTACTCAGACCGATATCGAGTCCGTGATGCACACACTTGGTTTGACTCAACCGGACCCGAATTGATATATGGACGCCGGTGCCACTACCCACATGACATCTGACTCAGATACTCCCTCGTCTTATTCCAATTTGAGCAACCCTCGCGGTATAATTGTTGGTAATGATAATTCTGTTCCAATTCGTGGTTATGGTCATAAAATATTATCTCCGCTTCATCCACCTCTTGTCTTGAAAAATACCCTACACGCCCCCAAATTAATTAAGAACTTAGTCTCTGTCAGTTAAATTCACTACTGACAATTCCGTTTCTATTGAATTTGATCCATTTGGTTTCTCTGTGAAGGATTTCAAGACGGGGAGTCCTCTCATGAGGTGTGATAGTAGAGAAGATCTTTACCCTATCACAATTGTTTCCGGTCCATCGAGTCAAGCCCTGCCATCAGCCTTTGCAGTCATTTCTCCTTTCTTGTGGCATGCTCATCTTGGTCATCTGGGTCCTCTATTTTGTCAGCTTTAGATAAAAATAGTTTTATTTTATGTAAGAGTACGAGTCGTACTCCAATTTGTCAATCTTGTTCTTTAGGAAAAATTGTTAAGTTGCCGTTTGTAGACTCAAAATCTCATACTTTACTGCCATTTGATATTATTCATAGCGACTTATGGACGTCTCCAGTTCCTAGTTCTGTAGGTCATCGGTATTATGTTTTCTTTCTGGATGATTATTCTAAATTTTTATGAATGTTTCCAATAGCGAAGAAATCTCAAGTTTTTTTCCATCTTCCTAAAATTTAAAGCATTCATCGGAACCCATCAACCGTGAAATAAAAAATATTCAGTGTGATAATGACAAAGAATATGACAATAGGGTGTTTCGGGAATTCTGTGCTAATAATGGGATAAATTTTCGTTTCTCTTGTCCTCATACATCTTCACAAAATGGGAAAGCCGAACGTAAAATTCGTTCCATAAATAACATTATTCGCACTCTATTAATTCATGTCTCCGTACCCCCTATTTTTGGCATCATGCTCTTCAAATTGCTACATATCTACTTAACATAACTCCTTCCAAAGGTTTGACATATTCTTCCCCCCTTCAAATTTTATACAATAAAATTCCTTCATATTCACATCTTCAGATTTTTGGGTGTTTGTGTTATCTGTTATTCCCGTCCACCACAATTAACAAACTTCGGGCCTGGTCAACTCCGTGTGTATTTTTGAGTTTTCCAGCTAATCATCGTGGCTACAAATGCTTTGATTTATCCTCAAATAAAATCATCATTAATCGCCATGTCATTTTTTATGAATCCCAATTTTCGTTTGCTAAAAGTCATACTCCCGTGCCTAGTTCGTATAATTTTTTGGATGAACAAATATCCCCGTATATTATTCAGCATTTTTCGGACATCTCCCGCACCCAAAATTCTCCAACGGGCCCACTGCCCGCTGGTCCCACTGGCCCGTCACAACCCTCTTCGCCAGTCTTTTCATCGGGCGGTTTGATAATTGGGCGATCCCAGCTAATCTGAACTGGTCCAGTTCCTGTTTCCGCCTATGTTCCTGCTTCCAGCGTTGAGCCAACAGACCCACTGCCTGCTGGCCAGTCCGTCCCGAGCCCAGCAAATTCCCGAAATCCACTCAATTCTTCCTCGATTCATAGACCGGTCACTCGTATTCAGCCTAGTATTTTTACACCTAAAAGACATTTTAATTTGCATTCTAATGTCTCTAAATCTCCCTTGCCCCGTAATCCTGTGTCCGTCTTAAACGACCCGAATTGGAAAATTGCTATGACTGATGAATATAATGCTTTTATTGATAATAAGATGTGGGAGTTGGTGCCCCGTCCATCTGGTATTAATGTTATCAGGTCTATGTGGATTTTTGCTCATAAGGAGAATTCAGATGGTTCATTTGGTCGACATAAGGCGCGGCTTGTGGGTGATGGTAAGACTCAGCAGGTTGGTATAGATTGTAGAGAGACGTTTAGTCCGGTGGTCAAGTCGGATATCATTCGCACTGTGCTTAGCTTGGCTCTTTCGAAGGCATGGCCTAATCATCAGTTGGATGTAAAGAATGTTTTCCTACATGGGGATCTTAAGGAAACAATCTATATGCATCAGCCTTTGGGATTCAGGGATCCCAATCATCCTCATCATGTATGTTTATTGAAGAAGTCCCTATATGGGCTTAAGCAATCTCCCCGGGCCTGGTATACAAGGTTTGCTGACTATGTTTCAACTATTGGGTTCACCCACAGTAGGTCGGATAATTCCTTGTTCATCTACCATCGTGGTTCGTCCTTAGCCTACATTATGTTATATGTGGACGATATTATCTTGAATGCCTCTTCCGATGCCTTGCGCCAGTCTATTATGACCATGCTCAGCTCCGAGTTTACTATGAAAGACTTGGGGCCCTTGAGTTATTTTTTTGGGATTGCTGTCACTCGTCATTCCGATGGATTGTTCTTGTCACAACTGAAGTATGCAGCCGAGATCATTGAAAGAGCTGAGATGTCATCCTGTAAATCCACTTCCACTTCAGTTGATACTAAGGCTAAGCTTGGTGCCGCGGTCGGCGTCCCTTACGAGGATCCGACCCGCTATCGCAGTATTGCAGGGGCCCTTCAGTATCTTACCTTTACCACACCGGATATTACGTATGTTGTCTAACATGTGTGTTTATTCATGCATGATCCCAGAATTGAGCACATGAATGCCCTCAAACGCATCATTCGGTATATCCAGGGTACACTGGACTATGGTTTGCATTTATATCCTTCATCGACATCCACACTTGTCTCATACACAGATGCTGATTGGGGTGGGTGTCCAGACACCAGACGGTCTACGGCTGGCTATTATATGTTCCTTGACAACAACTTCGTCTCCTGGTCTGCGAAGCGTCTAACGACTCTATCCGGCTCAAGTGCCGAGGCTGAATATCGAGGGGTAGCCAATGTGGTCTCAGAATCATGTTGGTTACGTAATTTGCTTTTAGAGCTTCATTGTCCAATTCAAAAGGCAACCTTGGTTTATTGCGATAATATTAGTGCTATTTACCTTTCGGGTAATCCGGTTCAGCACCAACGCACTAAACATATCGAGATGGACATACACTTTGTCCGTGAAAAGGTTGCTCGGGGTCAGGTACGCGTCTGTCATGTCTCGTCCAGATATCAAATTGCAGACATCTTTACAAAGGGTCTTCCCTCGGTCCTTTTTGAAGAATTTAGGGACAGTCTCAACGTTCGAAGACCGCCCACTATGACTGCGGGGGTGTGTTAAACAAGGTAATATACCCGTGATATACACTTGATATACATAAGTGTATATCACGGGTGCTTAAGGATTGTGGCCCATCTCGGGTTTGGCAGACTGGCCCGTCTCGGTACAGCACTTCAGCCCATCACGGTGGGTAGTATATTAGCTATGTATATTGATGTAATATTGTAGTGTAAATGTTACCTTAGTTAGACTTGCACACTTACCATAATTGTATAGTTAGAATTATGGTAGAATAAGGTTTTAGGAATAGAATAGAAATATGATTCTCCTATTATGGAAATATGTAACTTATATATATACCTTTCAATTAATGAAAATAATCAAGGAGATTATTTTTTTCAAAAGTGAAAACATATTTAATTTATATATGAATTAGTTATGGTCTTATGGACTATGGTAATGAATGTAATTTTCAGGGAGTTAAATGTACTCACCTTATAAGGATATATCTTTAATTTATTATCAATATAATTTAATATTTAGTTATTATTTAGCTAGATTACCAATTACTAGTTCCGTTACATTTTATGTGATGCACTTGACAGATCATGATGCTTAAGAAAGAAAAAAATAAGATTTGAAATTTGTAGTCTGACACAAATCATAAATATTATATTTGTGTAATTATAAATTATTTCATAAAGGGTAAAATAAAAAATTTAAAATTAAGTTATTTATAAATATTAAAAAGTATTATTTTTTTGGGACAAATTAAAAAGGAAAATTCATCATATAAATTGGGAAGAGAGAGTAATATTTATTTTAGGGATTTACATATAATTATTTTATATAAGTAACATATTTTGTTAAATTATTCTTACACCAGCTAATGCATAACAATGTTTTAAAAGGCGAAGTAGACATGAGACGAGGCGTCTTACTTACTAGGGGACGAGCGGTAAGCCTTGAGACTAGGGATGACAACGGATCGGATCTGGACCGGATCCTATTAGATCCAGATCCAGATCCGTTTTTCATACCTGAATCCAGATCCGGATCCAGATCCAGATCCATCGGGTCCATAAAAATCATATCCAAATTCAGATTCATCGGATCCACCGAGTCCACGGATCGGAACTGGATCCACATGTAAAAAATTTTGCCTTGCTAAGAATGTAACCTTGCTAAGAATTATTTTTTGAACTGACAAACGATTTTTACTTAGCTAACAGTTTACTGTGTTTCAATTTTGAAATGTTCATATGAGATATTTTGTTTGTTGTCTCGTTTTGATTGTGAGCTATTAATTGAAAATGTTGGACAATGACAATAGTTATGAAAAATGCTGACTAGTATTTCCACAATGCAGAACTTGCATGTGCTTGGAATCTTCACAAATGAAGTGAATATAATTTTAACTACTTGTCTATGGAGATGTTAGTCATTCACTAATATAACATTGATTTTATTATCGAAGTAACCTTTTTATTTTTTTGTTTTTGAGTTAACACGAGGATAAATTAAACTTGTTTTGAGAATTAAACTTGCAAGAAAGTGCTTAGCAATTTTAAGAAAATACTTATAAAATTACATTCTAGGTTATGAATATATTTAATAAAAAATGGATCCACAGGTCGGATATGGACCGGATACGGTTCTCAAATACAAGATCCGGATCCAGATCTGATACGTCAGAAACGGATCCGGGTCCGATCCGGATCCATCAGGTCCAAATTTTAAAGATCCATATCCTATAAAACGGATATGGATCCACCGGATCCGGATCGGGTCCAGGATCCACTGTCATCTCTACTTGAGACATAGAATATTGTAAGCCTTAAGAATCTTTTAATTTATTAAATAATAAAATATAAAATTAAAGCACGAAAAATATGAAAAATAAATTTAAAGTTTACAAAAATTGAAAGGTGTTAAAGAGAAAACAAATAATCTAGCATGTTTATATAAGTATAAATAATGTGATAGTGTTAAATTAGTGATCATAAAATACAAATTACTACAATATTAAATTAGTGATCATAAAATACAAATTACTACAATATTAAATTAGTGATCATAAGATACAAATTACTACAATATTTTAACTTTCAGACAATTAAAAATCTACAATTTCTTAAAAACTACTAGCTATATATTTTACCTTAAACATAAATCATTAATAAATTTTATCAGTATTATAATTTAAAATATTACTCCACGAATAAACATGAAATGGATTTCAACTAGCAAAATAATAGAAATTTGATAATTTTGAGAGATACAAAATCACTAGATGAAGACTAATAGCAAGTAAAGATATAAATAATCTGATTTCTATTTCGGAAGAAATGTTCAAATGATATTCACTCTTACAATGCTCTCAATTATAAAATATACAATATTATAATTCGTTATTTGAGTCACTCTCAAACTTAATATTTTTATAGATGAACAGAACTTGTGTCAATCATGTGTTAAAGATTTGAGGGTCAATAGAGCTATCTAGAAAATAATTGACACAAGGAGCTATCAGGGCAGCCTGAGCATTGAGTATCAATCGGACACACTTAGAATGTACAATCGTAGGCTTCACTATTAGAAAAAAGATGTTTTCCCTATCGATTTTCGATGAAAAATTTGTGTAATAAAACATGATTTTTCAACCTTATTCTCAACGAATCAGCTCACTGGAAAAACGTATGGTGGAAAATAAGTTCTCACTGAAACACCAGAAAACTTCATACTTTTTCCGTGTGAAAACACTACTATTTAAGTTTTTTCCATCGACATTCAGTAAGAAATAGTCACGGAACATTTTTCAATAAAAAATCAGTAGAAAAATATAAATTTTTAGTAGTGCTTGGAATATAAGCCTCATAGAACAAAGCCTCATACATGTGCTTTTGGACGCTTTGCAAGTGCCGCCCAAGGCCGAGCTAGTCCGGAAAAACCCTTTTCAAACACTGTAATAATGTGCTTTAATCAACTTGAAATGGAACTAGTATCAGTTATCGTAATGAATGCAATTGTTGAATCACTTTCTAACCTAATTTGAATTCATGTTTGAGCTTTTTAAACATCGTTTTACATTTTGATAAAATTAGTCTCAAGTATATTTTTTTTCTTTTGCCTAAAATGGTGTTGCAGTATGAATTTTGTTGGAAATTTGTCTTTGGCGGGGAGATGCGTCCACCCATCTTTGATGAATTAAACACTAGTGTTCCGCATGTTGGAGACCTTGTCTCTTTGCACATGCATGATCTACGAAGTGAGTAGATGACCGTAGGGCCAAGAATCGTCAAATTTCGTTGAGAAATGAAAGATATATTGGTCCACGAAGTAAGGTGTTTGAGGCATGAAAATGTGGTGTGGGACAAATCTACCACATCGGTGGGAATAGGAAGAATTGCTCTCTAAATAAGTCTCTAATGTGGTAAAGGGTTTGGATCCCCAAGGGGTATCCCATGTGTTTAAAGGAGAGAAGACCTAGATGTGCTTGTGTTCAAGGCTAAGCCCACACACGCGCCGCCGCCCGCCCGTCCCATCCGGTCTCGGGCTGTGGGGACTTTCTGATATTATCTTTTTGGACCATAGAACTTTGCCAGATGTACAGTTTGGTCCCTGAAGTTTAATATTTTACATGGTCCCTGAAGTTTAATATTTTACAGTTTGGTCCCCAAAGTTTCTGGAAAGTTGGTTCTGCCTCCGTTGGAACTGTTTTTAAGGCATTAATCAGCCAAGTAATGGCTGATTAACTCCTCCATTAACAGCCCATTACTTGGGCATTTGGGCAGCCTCTTTCAATGGCCTTAACATCCATTACTTGATTGTTTTAATGGCCTCCCTTAATGGCCATTACAACCTTGTTTTTGGCAGTTGGACAACCCCTCTTCCATGCTATATATTGAGCAGTTGTTGGCTCAACTCTGGACTGCACAGAAGGCAGAAAAACAGCACTAGAAATCACTGAAAAACAGTGAACAAAAACGACACAAAACAGTGAGCAGAAACACTGCAAACCAATGACGAAAATCACTGACAAACACCCTCATATACACAACAGAGACAAAACAGAAGAGGAGATAGAATCTCTTCCTTCCTTTTCCATATCTTCAGCAAGTCGATTCATATTTGTTTTATTCGGCAGGCTCAACCTATTGGCTTTGTGGGGTTGAGATTAAAGTGTTATTTTATCTTGGGAGACTATTGTCCGCTAACGTAAAAATATATATACGGGGCAATCTTGTCTTAAGGATAGAGGGTTATCCTCGACTCAACACACAACGTTGTAACCATCCAGATTTAGTTGTTTCTTGATTTCAGGATATCAACATTCAAGACACAACAAACTTGCGGCAGTTCTCAACATTGGCTTTGCAAGGTGATCAAGATTCAAGACACAACACACATGCGGCAGTTTTGAAGATTGACCATTTATTTATCCTTTCGAACATTTGTAATAGTTATTACTTTCCGTACTGCTCTATAAAGTACAATAGAGTACCAACAATTTAAGACAAGATTGTATTGTATTACTATTAGTGTTCGAAAGATGTCGGTCAAAAGTTGTGTGACCAAATCTGGATATGGCAATGGTTTTCTGGTAGAAGAGAGTGATGATGATGAACGTGTTCATGGTGTCACCGCTACCAAGACTGGTGGGAACAAGCGCTCACGAGAGCCTGAGGATGTCAACTGGGACAAGAGGAGAAGACTGAAGATGTGCTTCTATATTGCAGCAGAAGGCCTGTATCTATCCCAGACAAAAGATCCGAATAATGGTAAGAAGGAAATGGACACTCAGTCTGATGAAGTGACTGAAGTGAGCCAGAATCCGAAATTGGGATAAGCAATTTTTCTTACTTGTCAAGAATAAAGATTAAATGATGTCTGATTAAAAATGGATTAAAGTAAGGAGGAATATGAAAATAATTTATATTCCTTAAGCTTTAAAAAATCAGAAGTTTAATCTCATCTTCTTTCCCGTTTAAAGATTGGATTTTGTAAACGACTTAAAAAGATCTGTTCTTTTAAGTGTAACTATTAAAGTGTGTAAAGTATGTTCGCACATACGAGGGAGTAAGATCCACTGACTGTGCGAAAACTGTTACCACTCTTAAGTAAGCGCCAAGAATTATCTGGGCACCAATCTTAACGGAAGGAGTCTAAAAGCTAAAGACGTTGAACCTATCATACTATTTGGCAGAAGATCCTTCATAGGATGATATTGAACACTCAGTCATATAAAGCCTCCGGGCGACTGGAGTGGGCCAAAATTCCTTTGATATGCTGATATTGGACACTCAGTCATATAAAGCCTTCGGGCGACTGGAGTGGGGCCAGGATTCATTTCATAGGAAAAGTAATGGACACCTAGCGTGGTGGGCCAGAGTTTCCAGGTCTTAATGATCTGAAGGCCTAAAGAAAGGCAGTAAAGAAATTGGACACTCAGTCTGCCAAAGCAACTAGAGTGGGCCAGAGTATCGAGATCACATATGATCCGGTTGCGCCATAACCACGGGCAAGAGGTTGTTCATGTGAAGCAACGCCACTTCTAAAATCAAAGGGGCTGGAGAGGTTCTCCTCAATAAGACTTCAGAGAATGGGATCACTCTAAGATAAGGTGATACATGTCCCAAACTTAGTTAAGGGACGCTGTTGGTCAAGCTGGTTTGAGACTAGTCCAATAGGTCTGTAATAACTAAGAATGGTACAGTATGTCTGTAGCCAAATGAATGATATATTTGTAATCCGTACATCTATGCCATCATAGATTAAGACACATTAAATAGCAAGTCATTCAAAAGCTAACGATGTTGAGATTGTTGCCTTCTTTCGACATAAACCCTCAAAATAAATGTGAGGTAGATGAAGAGGCAAAATCACCTTTCCAAATTCCGTCAAGGGAATAGCGAAAGAAGCATCGCTCCTCTAGAACTTAGTCACACCTTTATGGGTGATTTGAAGTTTATACAAAATAGAGGGGGGAGACAAGTACGTTGTGATCTTCATTGATGATGGGTACAACGTATGCAATCCTTTGTTTGTTGAAAAACAAAGATAAAGTTGTTGAAGCGGATAAGCGCTACAAAGCATATGTTGTAAATCAACTAAGCCTATGGATTGCGAAATTCATAGCAATAGAGGGGGAGAATGTGAAGCACCGTTTGTTAAATGACTGTTCATTTCTCACTTCAGTCCAACGGTGTTAGCCAAACGCAAAGTCATACGCCCAAGTTATGTGGGGTGACTTGATAAAAGTTGGAATACTGAAACAGGTCAAGTGTACCTAAGACTGTAGATTGCATATCCACTGGATTTGCAAATAACAGTAGTGTTAATCGCCTCTTGGCGTCAAAGAATGCTGAATTCATTGAAGATAACTTTCCTTGAAATAGGAAAAAGGAGTAATTGCTCAAGGTTAACAAGAATCCGCGAGGGCCTGACTGTCCGGAACTATACGTTCCGTATCTACAGGACTCGAAAGTTGCTGGCTATCCGGAACTTAATATTTCAGATCTGCAGAACTCAGAGATTCTAGATGTTGAACCGAGAAGGAGCAAAGAAGGGGACAAAGACTTGTTCCAGTCCTTCTAGCTTGTATGGTTGAGAATGAACCATGGACAATTAACAAATAATTTTCATCTTCAAACGCGCTGCTTTGGAAAGAAGCTACAAAGAGAGAAATAGATTCCCTCATATAGAACCATGCTTGCGTAATGGTTGATCTTCCTCCGGGAAAAGAACCTTTGGGTTGTGAAAAAGGATACTCAAAAGTGAGTACAAAGTAGATGGATCTACTGACGAGTTCAAAGCCTCGGCTACTTGTACATGTGCTCCCCTGGGAGTAGCTTAACATCATGGGCCATTGCAGTCTTGCGTGGCATGAATGTTGAAACAGCCTTTCCAACCGGAGAGTTGGAAAAAGAGAATCAGAGTTGGTTTTCTGGACTGTTGGGCTTCTTCCTGAACTTTCATCTTGGTCCCTGAAATGTTTACATTTTGGTCCTGCAAGTTTCAGATAAAACCGAAATAATGAATCTGACCACAGAAACATTGGCTCTAAAGTTAGAAAGCCAACAGTTGGAGAATCAACAGTCTGAAAGTAAAAGTCATATTGAAATAAAGTCTCGATATGAAAGATATGGGTATCACAGATGACATCTTAGGAATTGGATTTTTAAGACATCTAACATACTGGTCGATAGTTGGCAGTCTCGTTGAAGCCACAAATGGATATGAATCATAGAACTGATTGGAATCATGGTGCACCCATAGATAAGTAGCGATATGCTCAGGTCACGTGTAGTTCAATGTATTGTACACACTACAACCAACCTGGTATCGTCCTACAAACAGATCAGTTGAACTAAAGTTAACTGATGATCTTAATACATGATCAATAGAAGGTGTTAAGTCGGATATGACGATATCTGAATTATTCGCTTATCTATGGATGATAGTATTCTGGATGTCCAGCGGTTCTGGGAGAACACAGTGATGTAAACTGGACATCAGATCTGAAGAACACCAAAGCCACAAGTAAATGTGTATGGTGGGTCTTGGAAAATCCTCTAAGAAAACCTGCATCGACCGATTCATGATGGTATCGGAGTTTATCACGTTATACAAAGCATGAAAGAAGTTGAGTAACTTCACGACTCATTAGATGACGTCCCTTATTGGGAGAAACCCGTGCCTTCAGCAGTTATACACTGTGGCTAGCCGGTCGGCTTCAGGAAGGACACGGATGACGGTGTCTGGACATGTCTGTCAGGATCTGTCGAAGACATAAGACCGTATGGCAGTTGATCATCACGGGCGTCGCTACCTTATTTACTAACTAAGGGACTACCCGAAGATCAAGTGTTCTGCCTGTCTAGGGGAATGGGCTGAAAACCCAAACAATACGAACATTTGCGGTGGTAACCTAACCATACTGATTGGAGATCCCAAGAATTTGGTTCAATGGGAAAACTAAGCGGCAAAAGGTTCAGTTGAGCGCTTCGGTGAAAGCAAGAAGTACTTCGGATGATGATTTCTGTACGGAAACATGAATCCAAAGTTGTTCCCGCGATAGACATTAAAGTGCTACCTGCATGATGGGTAAAGGTTAAGCTTCCAAACCTTTAACGATCCTCAAATGGTTGAGGTTAAGGTTGGGGAAAACTTTTAATGATTCCTAACACTTGTGAAGTGGGGTATAGCAGGATACCTTGTAGGAGATCACTTATTTAAGTGCGAGGATGACCATCTCAAATTAACGCACTTAAGAATCCAAGTGTGTCCAAGGCCACAACGGACAAAAACGTAAGAATGAAAATGAATAAGAAGAGTTATTGTGTTGTTATCATTGTCTTGGCTTACACTAAATACTAACGGTTCAAGACATCGCGTTCACCGCGCAGTAAGTCCGATAGTTTCAACTAGGGAAGGTTCAAAGCGGAAGCTACCTCTCCTGATGCAATATCTTTTCGCTGAAAGATTGCTGAAATGTAGGCACCTTGTGAGTGTGCCACAATCTCTCTTTCATAGAGGGGATTGTTAGAAATTTGCCCTTGGCGGGGAGATGCGTCCACCCATCTTTGATGAATTAAACACTAGTGTTCCGCATGTTGGAGACCTTATCTCTTTGCACATGCATGATCTACGAAGTGAGTAGATGACCGTAGGGCCAAGAATCGTCAATTTTCGTTGAGAAATGAAAGAGATATTGGTCCACGAAGTAAGGTGTTTGTGGCATAAAAATGTGGTGTGGGACAAATCTACCACATCGGTGGAAATAAGAAGAATTGCTCTCTATATAAGTCTCTAATGTGGTAAAGGGTTTGGATCCCCAAGGGGTATCCCATGTGTTTAAAGGAGGGAAGACCTAGATGTGCTTGTATTCAAAGCTAAGCCCACACGCGCGCCGCCCGCCCGTCCCGTCCCGTCCGGTCACGGGTCGTGGGCTGTGGGGACTTTCTGATATTATCTTTTTGGACCAGAGAACTTTGTCAGATGTATAGTTTGATCCCTAAAGTTTCTTATGTAAAGTTTGGTCCTTGAAGTTTAATATTTTACAGTTTGGTCCCCAAAGTTTCTGGAAAGTTGGTTCTGCCTCCGTTGGAACTGTTTTTAAGGCATTAATTAGCCATTACTTGGATGATTAACTCCTCCATTAACAGCCCATTACTTGGGCATTTGGGCAGCCTCTTTCAATGGCCTTAACAACCATTACTTGGGCATTTGGGCAGCCTCTTTCAATGACCAAACACCCTCATATACATAAGATATACACAACAGAGACAAAACAGAAGAGGAGATAGAATCTCTTCCTTCCTTTTCCATATCTTCAGCAAGTCGATTCATATTTGTTTTATTCGGCAGGCTCAACCTATTGGTTTTGTAGTGTTGAGATTAAAGTGTTGTTTTATCTTGGGAGACTATTGCCCGCTAACGTAAAAGCATATATACGGGGCAATCTTGTCTTAAGGATAGAGGGCTATCCTCGACTCAACACACAACGTTGTAACCATCCAGATTTAGTTGTTTCTTGATTTCAGGATATCAACATTCAAGACACAACAAACTTAAGTGCAGCTTCTCAACATTGGCTTTGCAAGGTGATCAAGATTCAAGACACAACACACATGCGACAGTTTTGAAGATTGACCATTTATTTATCCTTTCGAACATTTGTAATAGTTATTACTTTCCGTACTGCTCTATAAAGTACAATAGAGTACCAACAATTTTTAATTGAACTAGAATTTAGATAATTTACAAAAATAAGTATTACTTATTAATTTATTATCATAAACCATCTTGGTTGACAATTTCTTTTATGAAAATATTAAACGAATCCCATTTTTTAAAAATCAATCTTTGAAAAATGACACTTTTGAAAATGTATTTTGCCCCTTTAATAAAACTGGAAATATCGTTATGTATTCCCCCAGATCAGCCTGTTTTTCAAAGAATAATCAATAGTAGCCGTTGGATCTAGCCATTTACCAATCAAAGGCCACATAATCTTGTTCCAGGCCAACGTATATTGACTTAAAAGGCTTGATTAAGACATACATATATAGGATGAAAGATGGAAAATAGATTAAACTACTCATATTTTAATAAAATAAGGGTTCTTTTCACACATTTTTTTCAATTTTCAGAGAATATACAAATGAAAAATTGCAGTATACAGCCAACCGGAGAAAAATGGTTGGAATGCTGACTCGTATGAGTATATATTGTGTTTTGAAAGACTGGTGACGACCTTGTCGTTGACTACATATCGAGTTTTTGGCCGTATATTAATTCCTCCAAGGAACTCTGATACAACTAAATGACTAATCAAGTATATTAGTTATTTGTGATTTTTAATTTTTTTTCTTTTTTATTCAGGAAGAATACCTAATATATTTGAATTTGACACGGTTTATTTAGTATTATATTTAAATATTTATTCAAGGATGATCTGGTAGTCAATTAAGTGACATGGAGGGCCATGAGAATTCAGGTTCAAATAAACAAACACTTACGTGGTTTCTTCTCTATCTGTCCAAGTTTTGATTTAATTGTATAGACGATTTTGAAATCGCCAGATGAGATGGAATGAAGCTCCACCATGAGCTTGGTATTGGTAATCTTGGGGGCTAAATCTTTATTTTCATTGAAGCAATTAATAATGACTTTGGAGTCAATTACATGATGAAGTTATCTAATACTTATACTGATGAGAGATAACAAATACTCAATGAATTAATGAAGATGCGTGAAAACTGACCCAAACACTATACTTGTCAAAAAAAACTTATGTCTGATTTAGCTATTGTTGAAAATTTACTAATGTGGAATTAAATATATCTCATTATTTATGACTCACACAATTGGGGCCCTGCACGTCGAAAATGTCGTTTCCACACACGTAGTGCCAAGTATCGCAATTTTCATTAGTGAAAGAGATATTGGTACGTATGTAATACTTTTGAGACATAGAATGATGGACGGTTATTGGTCAAATGACAAAGTATTCCACGTTGGTAAACGAAGGAAGAAGTGTAGGATGAAACGTGTCGGAAATCGCCGCAGCGCAGCCCCGTCGGAGCCGAGGCACCGGAGCACCGCGACGCCTCCAAGGGAGCGCCGCGGCGCTAATTGGGTCTTCAATTACTGGAGTCGCGGCGCTTCGAAGGCAGAATGCTGCGACGAGAAGTGGAAAAGTTCTGACCTTTAGGCTGGTCTTGGAGCATTGATTCTCCATTACTTGGCATATGAATTCAATCATTATTTGGCTGAATGTAACCTCTTAATTAAGTGTCATTACATGGCTATTGAAGGCCATTAGTTGGCTAGTTGAGGGGTCTTCTCCTTACACTATAAATTGAGGCCTTTGTCTCAATTGAAATAGACTACACAAAACTTAGAAAATACTCCAGAATTTTCTGAATTCATCTTCTTCCTCTCTAGCAAAGTTACTATAATCAAAGTTCTTCAAGAGTAACACTTGAGTTTCCTTTGCTCAATTGTTAAGTTGTTGTTGTATCTTGGGAGATTATTGCCCGACAATGTAAAAGGAGATATACGGGGCAATCTTTTCTTAAAGACAGATTGTCATCACTCGACTCAGCAAATCACACAAGCAGTTTGTTAAGTTCTTGATTTTCAGTTTATTGTAATATTTAGTTTATCATTTCTTACAATTGTAATAAGTTACTTACTTCTCGTTCCCTGCAACAATTGTATCCCAATAATTTTAAGATAAGATTTGTTGTAAGTACTTAGAAAGATGATTGGAAAAGAGCAAATTTCTTCGGATTCTGCTGCTGCTACTACTCAAGGCAATCTCTCTGCCTTCTCCACTGCTCAAGGCACACCTAATGCCTTTCCGGTTGCTCAAGGCTCATCTAACGCCTTTACTGCTGCTCAAGGGAACGTTGTCGTTCCTCCGCCCGTTGGATTACACTATGAACGCCCTGAAAAGTTCATGGGATCCAACTTCAAGAGATGACAACAAAAGATGTTATTCTATCTGACTGTTATGGAAATGACTCATTTCCTAACAGAAGATCCTCTACAAGCTGGAGATGAAAATAGACCATTCGCATATTGAAATGGCTGAAGGGGGCCTAAGTAGCCATGTCATTAATGGCATGAAGATGGTTTTTGATGCATGGAGTCATAGTGATTTCATGTATAAGAACTATATCTTGAACTGCTTGTCAGACCCTCTCTACATGGTGTATTGCACCGTTGGCACCACCAAAGAGTTGTGGAAAAAACTGCAAAAGAAGGACAACGCATAAGATGCAGGTACTAAGAAATTCATCACTGGGAAATTTCTGAAATTTCAAATGGTGGATAGTAAGACAGTGATGTCCCAAGTCCAGGAATTCCAAATGATTCTACATCACATGGATTTGGAAGGTATGAAACCAAATGAGCAGTTTTTTGTTGCATCACTTATTGAAAAGTTACCTCATTCGTGGAATGAGTTTATGAATTACTTAAAACTCAAGACAAATGAGATGACCTTTGAAGAACTTATTATCAAACTCCAAATTCAGGAAGATAATAAGAAGGCCTTGCCTAGGGGTAAACAACCTGCTGAGGCAAAGGCAAATCTGGCTGAGGCCAAAGGAAACCCAAGCAAGAAGCACAAGTTCCAGAAAGACAGCAAGACCCAAGTAGCGGAGAAGTTCAAAGGAAACTGTCACCACTGTGGGAAACATGGTCACATGATCAAGGACTGCCGTAAGCTCAAGACTGAGCAACAAGAGAAGGCTAAGGCTAAGGGCAAGGCACATGTTAACGTTGTCAAAGACAAGCTTCTAGATGACATGAATGAGGAGTTCTCAGCGGTGGTGCTAGAAGCAAACCTAGTTGAGAATCTCATGCAATGGTGGATGGACACAGGTGCTACAAAATACATTTGTTCCAATAGAGATGCCTTATCCACTTATACACCGATTACAAACAAGAAGTTGTTCATGGGCAACAACGCTTCCTCTGACGTGCTGGGGGTAGGAAAGGTTGTCCTGAAGATGACTTTTGGAAAGGAGCTCACTCTGAAGGAGGTGATGTATGTTCCTGAGATTAGAAGAAATTTAATTTATGGTAATTTATTGGTTAATGCTGGTTTTAGGCTAGTGCTTAAATCCAATAAATTTGTAATCACTAAGAATGAAACGTTTGTGGAAAGAGGATTCGTCTGTGAAGGCCTCTTCAAAGTTAACGCCATGTCTGTATTACGTACAAGCAATAATATTGAAGCTTCTTCTTCTTACTTGCTTGAGTCCTCTAATTTATGGCATCATAGATTAGGACATGTTAACTACAAATCCATCCAAAGGTTGGTAAAGTTGGAGTTGTTCCGTCTATCGACGTAAACCCTCAACATAAGTGTGAGGTGTGCGTAGAGGCAAAACTCACAAAGCTTCCTTTTCGATCCGTCGAAAGGAATACCGCTCCTCTAAAACTTATTCACACAGATATATGTGATTTGAAGTTTGCACAAACTAGATGGGGGAACAAGTACTTGGTGACATTAATTAATGATAGCACAAGGTATTGTTACCTTTACTTGTTGAAAAGTAAAGATGAAGCCTTTGAGGCGTTCCGACATTACAAAGCAGAAGTTGAGAACCAACTAAGCATACATATTAAATCCATTCGTAGCGATATAGGGGGAGAATATGTAGCGCCATTTGAGGAATATTATGCCGAATTGGGCATTGTTCATCAAACGATGGCTCCATACTCACCTTAGTCAAACGGTGTGGCGGAACGTAAGAACCACACATTGAAGGAAATGATAAATGATTAGCTCATCAATTCTGGTCTTCCACAAAACATGTGGGGAGAAGCTGTCCTTACCGCTAATACGATTCTTAACAGAATCCTGCATAAGGGTAAGGACAAAACTCCATATGAATCATGGAATGGAAAGAAACCCACCTATAAATATTTAAAGGTGTGGAGTTGTTTGGCAAAGGTTGAAGTACCCAAGCCAAAGCATGTCAAGATTGGGCCTAAGACTGTAGATTGCATATTCATTAAATATGCAAATAACAATAGTGCTTATCGCTTCTTAGTGCATAAGTCATATATTTCATATATCCACGGGGGTACAATCATGGAATCAAAGAATGCTCAATTCTTTGAAGATGTCTTTCCTAGAAAGGAAAAAGACATAACCTCTCGCAAACGAAGTTATGAACAAAGCTCTCAGGAACCGGGAGTCGTTGACTGCCCGGATCTAGATGGTTCAGATCTAGTAGACTTCAAAGTGGCAGAATATCCGGAATCTAGTGTTCCAGATTCTCAGAAATTGGAGACTCCAGAGATGGAACCAAGGCGAAGTAAAAGGGCCAGGAAAGACAAATCCTTCAGTCCTGACTTTGTAGCTTATATGGTTGATGATGAACCAAGGATAATTGTTGAAGCATTGTCAACTCCAGAGGCACCACTCTGGAAAGAAGCTAATAAAAGTGAAATAGACTCCATCCTGCATAACCATACTTGAGAGTTGGTTGATCTTCCTTCAGGAAATAAACTATTGGGTTGTAAATGGATACTCAAATGGAAGTATAAAGCAGATGGGTTTATAGATAAGTACAAGGCCAGATTGGTAGTCAAGGGCTATCGGCAAAAGAAAGGCCTTGACTACTTTGACACGTACTCCCCGGTATCTCGGATGACGTCCATACATGTATTCATTGCGATCGCAGCATTGCGTGACCTTGAGATACATCAAATGGATGTCAAGACAGCCTTCCTAAATAGTGATTTGGAAGAAGAAATTTATATGGAACAACCCGATGGGTATGTGGTTCTAGGGCAAGAGAAGAAAGACTGTCGGCTTGTCAAATCTCTGTACGGGCTGAAACAAGCCCCGAAGCAATGACACAAAAAAATTGATAGTACTCTACTATCGAAGGGTTTCGCCATTAATGAGTGTGACAAATGTGTCTACATAAAAGGTAACTCTGACTCATTCGTCATGATATGCCTGTACGTAGATGACATATTGATCATATGGAGCAGTCCTAGCTTGATCCTAAAGACTAAGAACATGTTGAAATAATGTTTCGATATGAAGGATATGGGTATCGCAGATGTCATCTTAGGGATAAAAATCTCTAAGACGTCTGATGGGCTGGTCTTATCTCAGTCTCACTACATCGAGGATGTGTTGAGAAAGTTTGAGATATTTGACAGTTCGCCTATGAAGTCATCAATGGATAGAAATCAAAAGATTGATAAAAATCGTGGTGCACTCGTATGCTAGGAGCAATATGCACAAGTGATTGATAGTTTGATGTACATAACAAACTACACATGACCTGATATTGTTTATGCAGTTAACAAGTTGGCTAGGTTTACCCGTAATCCGAGTAATGATCATTGGAAGGCATTGAATCGGGTACTACGATACCTGAAATACACGCTAACTTATGGGTTGCATTATTCGAGATATCCAGTTGTACTAGAAGGGTACAGTGATGCAAACTGGATATCTGATATAGAGAACACCAAGTCTACCAGTGGGTGTGTATTTACTATTGGTGGTGGGGCTGTGTCTTGGAAATCCTCTAAGCAAACTTGCTTCGCCCGATCCACGATGGAATCAGAGTTTATCGCTTTAGACAAAGCAGGAGAAGAAGTTGAATGGCTTCACGACTTCTTAGAGGATGTTCCTTGTTGGAACAAACCCGTACCTTTTGTAATGATCCACTACGACAATCAATCAGCTCTAGGAAGGGCACGGAGCTCTATGTACAACGGAAAGTCTCGTCATATTCGACGGAGGCATAAGACCGTTAGGCAGCTGATCACCACGGATATAGTAGCCATTGATTACATAAAATTAAAGGATAAGATTGCGGACCCACTAACAAAGGTCTTACCCAAAGATCAGATGTTATGCCTGTCTAGGGAAATGGGCTTAAAACCCAAAGTATAAGGACCAATGTGGTGGTAACCTAACCTTACTGACTGGAGATCCCAGGAATTAGGTTTAATGGGAAAACTAAGCTGTAAAGGTTCAGTTGATCGCTTCGATGGAAGCATGAGCACTTCGGATAGTGATTTCTGTAAAGAAACACCAAAATCCAAAGTCATTCCCGCGATAGACATTAAGTGCTATCTGCATTATGGGTGAATGTTAAGTTTTCAAAACCTTTAATGATCCTCACCGATTGAGGTTAGGTTTGGGGAACTTTTAATAGTTCCTAACACTTGTAAAGTGGGGTATAGCAGGATACCTTGTAGGAGACCACCTATTTAAGTGCGAGGACATGCCACCTCAAATGAATGCACTTAATAATCTAAGAAGTGTCCACGGCCACAACGGACAAAACATTACGAAGAGCAGAGTAAGGAAAGTTGTTGTGTTGGTACCGTTGACTTGGCTTACACTGACGGTTCAAGACATCATGTTCACCGCGCAGTAAGTAAGTCCGATTGTATTCAACTATGAAAGGTTCAAAGCGAAAGCTACCTATCCAGATGCAACATTTGTCCGCTGAAAGATTGCTGGAAAAAATACCATGTGAATGTGCCAAAATCTCTTTCAAGAGGGGATTGTTGGAAATTTACTAATGTGGAATTATGTATATCCCATTATTTATGACTCAAATAATTGGGGGCCCGCACGTCGGAAACGTTGTTTCCACACACGTGCACACGTAGTGCCAAATATCGCAAATTTTATTAGTGAAAGAGATATTGGTACGTATGTAATACGTTTGAGACATAGAATGATAGACAGTTATTGGTCAAATGATAAAGATTCCACATTGGTAAACGAAGGAAGAAGTGTACGAAGTGTAAGATGAAACGTGTCGGAAATCGTCGCGGAGCTGCGAAGGGCCGCGGCGCAGCCCCGTCGGAGCCGAGGTGGCGCCGCAACGCTAATTGGGTCTTCAATTACTGGAGCCGCGGCGCAAATTCACAGAGTCGCGGCGCTTCGGAGGCAGAATGCTGCAACGAGAAGTGGAAAAGTTCTGACCTTTGGGCTGGTCTTGGAGCATTGATTCTCCATTACTTGGCACATGAATTCAACCATTATTTGGCTGAATGTAACCTCTTAATTAAGTGCCATTACATGGCTATTGAAGGCCATTAGTTGGCTAGTTGAGGGGTCTTCTCCTTACACTATAAATTGAGGCCTTTGACTCAATTGAAATAGACCACAAAACTTAGAAAATACTCCAGAATTTTCTGAATTCATCTTCTTTCTCTTTAGCAAAGTTACTATACTCAAAGTTCTTCAAGAGTAACACTTGGGTTTCCTTTGCTCAATTGTTAAGTTGTTGTTGTATCTTGGGAGACTATTTCCTGACAACGTAAAATGAGATGACAATCTTATCTTAAAGACAGAGTGCCATCACTCGACTCAGCAAATCACACAAGCAGTTTGTTAAGTTCTTGATTTCCAGTTTATTGTAATATTTAGTTTATCATTTTTTATAATTGTAATAGTTATTTACTTTCCATTCCCTGCAACAATTGTATCCCAACAGCTATTTGATAGCCTCTATCCCTCGATGTTGACTTGACAAAAAATATGAACACACAGTGTTGTAATTTAACAGTGGTAATTCCATTTTATATTAAAGGTTCTAATCCGGGCTTGCTCTTTCTTCCTTTCTCATCACAGGCTCTCTAGTTTGCTAGCATGCTAAATTGCCAAGAGTAGTTTCATAATTAATCGAATCGATCATGCATTAGGTTTTTTAAAATAAAATTTAAGTTTAGGTACATCTCTGTAAGACTATAACCATACCAAATTATAATATGTATAATAATAAAACATTCAAATCCGTATATGCCCTCCATTTAAAGTTAGGAACAAGTGTTGTTAATTGTAACGACAAGACATGAGCCAAAAAGACACATAGGGCATTGTAAAGAAATTGATCTTGGGCCTAACTCAACCCAAAAGCTATTTTATGAGGGGATGATTGTTCAAGTCCATATAAGAAGTTCAAATCCTCATTCCATTTTCGATGTGGGACTCTTAACACTCCCCGCACACCCAGACCCGTTAACTGGAGCGTGGATGACATAATTTGGGGACCCAACATCGGTGAACATAGAATTGAAATGAGTCTGACTCTGATACCATGTAAAGAAATGAATCTTTGGCCTAACTCAACCCCAAAAATTAGCTTATGATAGGAGGATTGTCTCAGTCCATATAAAGAGTTCAAATCCTCATTCCATTTTCGATGTGAGACTCTTAACAGACATATTCAAGTTTCCTCGGTTTCTTTTCGCTAGCTAATGCTTTCTTTTTCACCTTTCCAGACAGGGTACTTTAATTGTTTCTTTAAGGATGAAGTTTGTTAATTGCTTTTTTACAGTTTTTTCATTATTAGTGTTACTCTTTCTTAGAATGAAAGAAAGATATCAATTTATTCACATCTTATGTGTTTTATAAAAAATATATTACAGAAAAACCAAATCAACATACCCGAAGAGAAACTGAGGAAACTTGAATAGTTACAAGAAATTTTACTATGATTATTCTTGATAATTAGTATTAGCGAATATTCTCAGAATATTCTCCGTATATTTTATAATTATGATAGATGTATATTTAAGGTAACTTAGAATTCTAATTGTATTAGGAATCAACCTTTGTAAGGTAAGTTAGGATTCGTACCATATTAGGAATCAACTTTGTACAACTATATATATTGTGAATAATGAAAGGAATCCCCAAGGAAAATTATTTTATCTTTCATGAAAATTATTCAGACCGGTTGTTAAACCGGCCACTATTCGGACTGTTCTCAGTATTGCTATGGGCATGCATTGGCTTATTCATCAGCTTGATGTCAAGAATGTGTTTCTTCATGGGGATTTTGAATGAGATTGTGTACATGCATCAGCCTCCTGGCTTTGTTCATCCGACAGCTCCGCAGTTTGTGTGTCGTCTCAGGAAGTCATTGTATGGATTGAAACAGGCACCCCGCGCTTGGTATGATCGGTTCGTCAGGTATCTTCTGCAGATTGGTTTTGTATGTAGCAGGTGTGATACATCTCTATTCACTTTTCACCGAGGTAGCAGTACTGCATATTTGTTATTATATGTCGATGACATTGTTCTTACTACCTCATCTGACGGGTTGAAGAATGAAATTATTGCTCTACTCAAAACTGAATTTGTTATGACTGACTTGGGCAAGATAAGTTATTTTTTGGGTATATCGATGACAAGATCTGCAGCCACTATGTTCCTGTGTCAGCGTAAGTATGCAGAAGAGATAGTGTACAGGGTCAAGATGGAAAATTGTAAAATTATGCCAACTCCGGTGGACTCAAAATCCAAGCTTAGTGCCAATGATGGTGCGTCAGTTTCTGATCCCACTCTATATCGGAGTCTAGCAGGTGCTCTTCAGTATCTTACATTCACTAGGCCTGATATTGCATATGCCGTTCAGCAGGTGTAACTGTTCATGCACGACCCCCCGAGAGTCCCATTTTGCCACCCTCAAACGTATTATCAGATATGTTAAGGGCACACTAGACTTTGGTTTACATCTATACACCTCTGCACCAACCAAGTTGCTAGCCTACACGGATGCAGATTGGGCAGGATGCCCCGACACACGTCGCTCCACCTCAGGGTACTGTGTATTTCTTGGGGATAATCTTATCTCATGGTCCGCGGCGAGCCACGCTATCCCGTCTGAAAGTGTCAAGGTAATATCGCGGAGTTGCTAATGTCGTCGCTGAGATCTGTTGGCTCCGAAATCTTCTTTTGGAGCTCTAGTGTCCATTACGCAAGACGTCTATAGTCTATTGTGACAACATATCTGCTATCTATATGTCTTATAATCCAGTCCAACATCAGCGGACTAAGCATATTGAGATGGATATCCACTTTGTGCGAGAGAAGGTTGCCCGTGGTCAGGTCAAAATTTTACACGTGCCTTCCTCTTATCAGTATGCAGCCATTTTCACAAAGGGACTACCGCGACATCTCTTCACCGACTTCCGATCCAGCCTTAGCATTCGGCCTCCTCCCGCTCCGTCTAAGGGGGAGTATTAGCTAATATTCTCATAATATTCTCCGTATATTTTGTAATTATGATAGATGTATAATTAAGGTAACTTAGGATTCTAATTGTATTAGGAATCAACCTTTGTAAGGTAAGTTAGGATTCGTACCATATTAGGAATCAACCTTGTACAGCTATATATATTGTGAATAATGAAAGGAATCCCCAGGGAAATTATTCTATCTTTCAATTAGTAGTAATATGGTTATATTATATTATACATACTAATTGTAATATATGGTATTGACTGAATCAAAATCGTTGACACCTCTATCGTTGGTGACAAAATACACAAATATTTTATCTTTTGAAAGAAAAGCAAAACGCTGATTTGAAAAATACATGGCTCGTAGACTGCATCCACTAACCGTTATCTAAAATTAAAAAAAAAAGGAAAAAATCAAGGCTGTCTTGTCAAAATAATTAGGCGTTTGGCCATAGAAACAAAAAAATATCACTTTTTTTTTTGGAATTTTTGAAGTCGGAGTTGAAATTGGAATTGTGTTTGGCCATAGTGTTTGCAAATAATATTTGGTTGTTGAAACGTATTTTTCTTAAAAAAAATATAAAATATGATTTATACCCCCAATTTTTAAAAACTAGCAAAATCACTAATAATAATTATTAAACATAATAGCTTTTGGTGTTCTTATAAAGACAATATGAAATCATTCAACAAATCAATTTACTTTTCATATTGATTTAACGCGTGGTTACAGGGATGTCAACTCATGTATTATAAGAGGAAACATTAAGCTCTTATTTTGCTTTGCAATGCTGTTTTCCAGATCATGCAAGATTATAATTTGCAAATTGAGCTTGTTCATGATGCATACGACCTCTTATGTATCCCTCCGATCATGAAACTCATCAGTCGAATTTACCACGGGATCAAATTTATAAACTAAAAAGTATAGGGTAAATTTTAAAAAGTGAAAGATAAAAGCAATGACAAAAAAAAAAGTGAAAATTGTGAAAAAAAATTTTGAGGTGTTTTTCAAATTTCAAATATAAAAATTGTATTTGAATTTTTTATGGCCAAACACCAATTTTCAAAAATAGTGAAAAAATTCTCCGGGAAAAAATAAAAATTAGCTATGACCAAATGGGTCCTGAATTATGTGGTATAATGTCTTCATCGGATGATAACTGTCTTTGTGTCTTCAAATGGGGCACTTTCCAACTACCCTGGACGATAGCTATTGTCTGTTGGGCCCTCCCAATAATACGTGTTTATCAATCATTCCCTTAATACAAGAATATGATACATGATGAGAATCAAAGCAGTCTTGTGAATACCGAGTTCTTATGTCTTCAATCAACCAAAAAAACAATCAAAAATTCAAGTCCAGACATTAAAGTATATTTTCTTTTTTTTGTTTCGACTCTGATGTATGAAATGAATAATCCCTCGTAGCTAGATTTATCAGTATAGGAAGACTATGCATATATCACAATATACATATAACGCACAACACTACATTTACATGTATAATATGCACCAAATCACCAAACTAATTAAGCATGTATCATGTGTATATAATTCACATGCCTAAACCATCGAAAACTTCTTGTGGTCGTCAAGATTTTCTCTTTAACACCTTAATTAAACCTTGTTTCATTTAGATATCTGAGGTAAGATTTGACTGTGTCATTTAGACACTTTTCGCTGAATCAGTCAAATATGTACAAAGTGTGTAATGCACTCGCCGATGACATGGCAAATTAGCCAATTAACTTATTACATTTGGCATTTGAGTCCGAAATAATAGTTAAAAATTAATTCTGAGAAGAAAAAAAGAAAAATTGTTTTTGTCAAAAATAACATAAAAAAATTCTAAACAAACTCCACATACTTTTCGCCGGAAAATGAATAGCTTTTGCCGGGAAAACATTCCGGTGAACTTTTTGTAAAATTTTTAGATCTTTTTTCTTTTTAGGCTGAAACTTTTAGATATGTCTTTCCTTTTTAGGTTGGAATTTTCAGATCTTTTTTTATGATAAATTTTCAAAAAGGGGTAGGGATCGGTGGGGAAGAAAATGAAGTAGGGGTTGGCGGATAAGAAAATGAAATGGGGGGGGGGGATGGCGGAGTCGCCGGAGAAGAAGACGAACATGGGGTGAGTGATTTTTTTAAAATCTAAAAGTCATTTTTGATTTTGATTTTGATTTTGATTTTATACAATGTTCTCAGATAATGGTGGCGGTCTTCATTTTTTTCGGTGGAGCAAGATAACGATGACATAAGGCTAGTTAATGATAGAATATTAAGTGAAGAAGAAAGAGAAAAAGAATAAAGATGAAAAAGGAGGAGAAATAAAAAGAATTACATTTTTTTTGTTGTTTTTAGCCTTCCCACACGCCTGTTTTGCGTGAAAATAACGCAACTTTTCAAGTCAGCGAAAAGTGTCTAAATGGCACAGTCGGGCCCTATCTCAGGTGTCTAAATGAAACATGGTTTAGTTGATATATCTAAGTGAAAAATCATGACGACCACAAGGGGTTGTCGATGAGTTTGGCCTAATTCATAATACTGATATTGATAGAGAATATATTAATATTATCCATATATTATGTAATTAGAGTATCAAGAGGCAAACCCTACCCCTAAAAACCGGTGCCCCACTTCCTCATTTTTCATCCGCCGCTGGCAACCCCTCCAAAACCGGCGCCTCTTTTTTTTTTCTTTTTTTTCTTTCTTCCACCGCCGACACCCAAACCTAAAATCCAGCACCCTTTTTTTCTCCTTCACGTTGCCGGCAACCCTTGTCTATGGCTTCTCCCGCCTATTCCTCCTCCACCCACGACACACATCCTACAACTTCCATCCCCTCCTACCACATTTCATCCGACCTTTGCCGTGACGAACATCAAGAACTTCATCCCTTTAATTCTTGATCAAGAGGATGGTCAATACCCGTCGTGGGTTGAACTATTCCGAATTCATGCTTGTGCTTACAATGTCCTTGATTACATCGACGCCTCCAACCCCCGTCCAACTGCCGTTGACAACACAACGTGGAAGCGCCTCGATGCGATCGTCAAACAATGGATATATGGCACCATATCCAAGGATTTACTTCATACCATTATGAAGACATGTGCTTCAGCTCATGACTTATGGACGAGGCTAGAAGAAATCTTTATAGACAACAAACATACACATGTCGTGTATTTCGAAGAAAAATTTAACAACATCAGTCTAGAGAACTTTGCTAACATGTCAGACTATTGTAAACAACTTAAATTAGTCGTTGATCAATCGTCTAATGTTGGCACTCCAATTTCTGACACAAAGATAGTGCTACACTTATTAATGGGTTGCTGAAAGGTGAGTACAATACACTTGCGATGATGATCCAGCAAGCTGACCTACTCCCTAGCTTCAACAAGGCCCGATCACAATTGCTATTGGAAGAGACTAGACGTGTCAAACAAGACGAACATAATCAGAAGGCGTTGGTAGTAGACGCACCGCTGACCACCCCTGCACCCACCGGACCACCACAACTCGTGGACCACCACAATCAGTGCGGTGGCCGGGCCATGGCAGAGGACGAGGTCGAGGCAACAGCCGCGGTGGCAAGGGAAGGGGTGTAACACCCCGTACTTTAGGACGATAATTTGAGTAGCTAGACATATGCAAGTAGACCCGAGCCTTGGAGGATTTATGTCATAATCACGTATGTAAATGAAGAGCTTAGTATATAAAAGGATGTGACCCCGAAATAATTAAAATTTTAAAAGTGTGACAACGATGATTATAAATGATATTATTCTGTGTCTTAAAAGAGGCTATGGAATAGTGCTATATCACATAATGATATTAATAAGTATAGGAAGTGTCTTAGAAGTGTTTAAGATTTTAGTGAATGAAGATGAAGAAATTAATTATGTGTGTGATTGATTAAATTGTGGAGAAATGATTAATGGACCTAGTCCGTGTATAGCATTGGTAGGTGACAACAAATCCATTATTATGCATGCAAATTAAACGTGGTGTCATGTTTTAGTGATGAGTGGATGAGGTAATTCCTATCAAGGCTACACGTGTAGAGTTAATAAGATTTTATAGTGTTTCGTTTCAAATTCATTAGCATTTTTGTTTTTCAAGATAAAGATACTGCAATTTGTTTTCCTTCAAATTGAAGAATCTCAACTTTAGATATTAACATGAGAAACGAACCAACAACCAAATCATTCCATTTTATGTATCACCAGTCACGTTTTGTTTTATTTCAATTGAAATATTATAATCTTCTCACGGACAAACCTAGCGGGTTTTGCTCTATATCTCGATCTCGTAGTTCCGTCTTGTCATGTTATTAAACTCCGGTTCTGTTTAAAGTAAAGTAAGGTGGAAGAAGAATAGTTTTGGGCATATAAGATTGAGGCATAGAAGATATTGGTCACAACAGTAACTAGGAAGTGGATGTTAAAGGTATGTTAAGGCAAATCCTTCCTTCTTTTGGCATGTTCTAAGTTACGAAACGTAAATGTAATACTGTCCCATAAATGATTCTACTCTTAGTAGTTAATGATGTTAATGTTATTCATTCCTATTTTCAAAGCATGTCTAAATATGTTCCTAAATTCCTATTGAGATATATGAGAAAGATGTTAATATTCATAATGTTAATCGGAGGTGAAACGACCTTACGTTACTCCGATAGACTCAGGGTGTCTTGTTATCAGTCATGCATTTTATTCATGTATATACCTTGACCTCAAAGGCATTATATACACTACTATATGTATGCATTATATATGTATGGAGATGTGAAAATGGATACGACGTTATATACGCACCACTACCTGATCAACTGGTATATGATGATGATTATGCCCACAGAGGCATGTATGATATGATGGGATGCTCACAGAGGCTTGATGGCATTATATACACATATGTATATCTATGACCGCATTGTACATGACATTTACCCATATTATGGCCCTCAGAGGCATGCGGTACATGTTGATTGTTTCTTGTCTCATTTATTTTCATGTCTCTATTATGCTATTCTTCATACCTGGCATACTCGGTATATTATTTGTACTGACGTCCCTTTTGTCGGGGGACACTTCATTTCATGCATGTAAGCTCAGGTAGACAGGGTGACGGTTCACACTAGTAGGTTGCTGGTTCAGCTGATATCGAAGCACTCCATTTGTCCTAGAGTTGCAGTCTAATCTTTGTACCATATTTTTGCATATGCATATGGGTATGGCGGGGCCCTGTCCCGAACTTATAATGTCACATACTCCTTAGAGGTTTGTAGACAGATGTCCTGTGTATAGTAGTCGTGTATGGCCTTGTCGGCGTTAGTATGTATATATGCATAGGTTGGGTTCTTCTGTTTGTATGATTTTACGTAGCTCATTTCCAGTTTATCATTTCTATGTGTCAGCAGAGTACTTTGTGACGGCCCTTATGTCCCATGATTAATTATGGTTAGATGTTAAATATATGGTTAGTGGTACTCGACAAGTAAGGTCCGAGTGCCCGTCATGACCCTCCGATTTGGATCGTGACAAACTTGGTATCAGAGCAGGTCTGTCCTAGGGATGTCTACAAGTCGTGTCTAGTAGAACCTTATTTATGGGTGTGTAGCGCGCCACACTTATAAGCAGGAGGCTACAAGGCATTTAGGATTGTCTCATTTCTTCATAATCTAGATCATTCGATAGAACTGAGTCGTAAGAAAAAATGTTCCTAATCTTATTTTCCCATTTGAAATTGTAGCAATGTCTATGATGAGAAAGACTCAGGTTAGTAAGAGTATGGGTATGGGTGTGAGGGAAGATACTGGACAGGTACCACCCGTTGGTACGGGTCAGAGGGCTATGGATGTAGTAAAAAGAGACGTAAGTTATACGATTGAATCAGACCCGTCGGAGATCATAGTTTCTATTGAGGAGGATCCATCCGAGGATCCATATGAGTCACCCGCTCGAACATTTTCGATTCTGCCAAAGGGAAATGTGGCGAGGGGAGTGTTGACCCCACCGAGGCCCTTAGTTTTAGTATCGGGCCCCTTGACCATGGTGTGAGTGGATCAACGCAGGAATTGGCACCGCCTGGTTCCCCTCAGGCTAAACACCATGTCAGGGTATTTATTTCATTTATCGACACCAGCTCTTCTGAGATTCTGGATAGTACACAATCTTGGGAGTCCGTCAATCACAGCTCTCTGGTGTATGTCATGAAGTACGCGGAGGAAGAGGAGAGTAGGCAGGCCAAGAGGATGCGAGTAGTTGATAAGGATAGGAGGTTCCGCTCCGAATGTGTCTGATCAAGGCTCACGTATAGGACCGAGGCAGGACAGTATATGTACATTAATCTATTTATTGAAATTACTTATATATGTATATACACATATTCATGAACCCAGAAAACCACTTACTATTTGTTATAAGGGAACAAATGATATTCTAGTAGCAATGGGTCAAAATTGTAAAGAAGAGACCATAGTAGAAGTAACTGGATCACAACACTGTTCTAGCGGGCTAATAAGATATGAGAGCTCACCGATGGACAATTAATACGTGATTCGAACCCTTTGTGACCTTGTATTCAGAAACCCCGGCCTCACCTTATGTTGAGTTAACTGGTTGGGAGTAGGTTAGATGTGTTGTTTAACTCTTTATGAGAGAAACCATAATAAACACGTATTGTTAGAAAATAGTTATAATAGGTAACAACTAAAGGAAGGGCAAAGGCAGAGTACGGAAAATATATCAGGAATTATGTCACCCAAAGGTACAAACCAAATGCAGAGGTATGACGCCGCTAACAAGTAAGAATGGTTAGAAATAGGAAGAATTGGCCATAAAGGAACACCTCATGAAAGCTTCGGGAGCAAATAAGAGGAAAAATGGTGATGGGGGAAGGATAACTATCAAATCAAGCATTATAAATGGGACAGGGAACCCACAATGATGGTAGACTATGCAAGCACATGAGTCCCTTTCATGAATACCAACTGTAGTATCTAACAATTGTTCTAGAATAGTCGTGCAGGATGAACCTGACAATAGATTGGTTGTAGTTATGGACAAGGAAGTAAGTTAACAATCTAGTAAGCGCTCACTAGAGAATGGTCATTTCCAGAGGAAGAGAAGGATGTTAGTAGTAGCAAGCAACTTGAGGCAAGATAAGGTCGAATTAGGTATATAGAAAGTTCAGCAGGACTGGGTGTTGTCAGGATACTAAAAAGATGAATGACAGGACATTGGAAGGATACCAATAAGTAATGAAGGAATAACTATTGTAAGTCAACCACAGTGGGAAATGTCACTAGTCAGCTTCGTAGGGCTAGAAATAACCGCCATAGTCAGATATAGTATATATATATGTACATGCCTCTTCTAGGCACCCAAATGACATTGAAGCTGCCGTACTATGAGACGTATATCCCAATGGGAAGTTACATCGCAGGGAAAAAGGAAATTGGACACAACAAATCAATGTGGGAGGCGATAGTCTAAGAAGCTAAGGTTGTGATTACACCCACTAAAGGAGGAGGGGATGATGAAATAATATCTAGTAAACTGGATCTTCCAACAATCAATCAACAAAAGGATTATAACAAAGTTAACGGCCAAGGCGAACTATGATGCAGAATAATCAAGAAAGGTGCCTGAATACAAACGATAAGCTTACTAAGAAAGAAGAAACGGGAGGAGAGATATAAGGGAACATCAAAATACTCAAAAGGTTACGGCGGTGAAGGTAAAAGTAGCCAAAAGAATATTGACTTAAAATGAGCTACTACAACTATGGAGGAAAGTGAATAGATTCAGAAATTAGTTGTTAGGCTAAGAAGGATCGAGGTATAGATGAGAGATTGCAGATGTTTTGTGAAAGGATGACAAAAAGGATATCATGAGTCGGAATAAGTACGTTTCAGTTTTCTAACTAGCCACCTCCTTCATAAAGCCTGTAAACAGTCAAGGATATCAGATAAAGAATGTAATAAGTTCATAACAGAAGACTTCAAGACTGTCAATGCAAGGAAAAAAACATGTAATGTTCCGAGAGAGGTCACCTATGATAAAGAATATGGAAAACCCACGACAAAGAGGGCGTACGATAAGTTAATCCATAACACCGGATTTCCGAGAATGGTAGGTACTCAAGATGGAGGCAAATATTAACATTATTGTTGTTAAATAAGTTGGTTGAGAAATAAGGGATAACGACAAAATTGAGGCCACGCAAAAGGAGTTCCAAGGCATATGGATACTAAAACAACTTGTGTATGTATATAGAGAGTGTCAACAAAAGGTCAAGGGTGGAGAGCACCTAAGGGATGTCGCTAAAGAAGGAACTAGAGAAGCTAGTTGAGAAAAGAGCAGAGTATGATCTATGAGGAAAAGTATAATACAAGTGCTTCCCGAATGTATAATGGCCATAGTAGTTTCAATGTCGTATATGTGTGTAAATGTAAGCAGTGGTTGCATTACCATGTGTGACATGTAGGATGAAGATAGTAGTTTATGCAATCGTAAAAGAGATAAAAGACAGCTGGCAATCTAAATGAGGAACCTAGAGGTGACTAGAGTGGTTGGTTTAGGGTAAGTTAGGGATTAAGGGCATATGAAATGACAAGAGATAAATTTCGCGTTGAGAGCCAGAAGGAGCCCGATTTATAGATATTAAGTAAAACTAAAATGAATTACCTAGGCTTAAATCACAAGAATCGAATATCAGAACGGAAGTGGTACCCATTGGTAGGTCCGCAGGAAAATGGTGCCATGTGAGGACAAGTGTGATCATGAAAAAGCTAGACGTGGAAACCCCAACATTCAAGGACGAATGTTTCTAAGGGGGAAAGAATGTAAAACCCTATACTTTCGGGCGATGATTTGAGCAGCTAGACGTATGCAAGTAGACCCGAGCCTTGAAGGATTTATGTCATATTCATGTATGTAAATGAAGAGCTTAGTATATAAGAGGATGCAGCCCCGAAATAATTTAAGATTTTAAAAGTGTGACAACGATGACTAGAAATGATATTTTTGTGTGTCTTAAAAGAGGCTATGGCTAGTGCTATATCACATAATGATATTAATAAGTATATAAAGTGTCTTAGATGTTTTTAAGATTTTAGTGAATGAAGATGAAAAAATTAATTATGTGTGTGATTGATTAAATTATGGGATAAGTGATTAGTGGACCTAATTCATGTATAGCATTGGTAGGTGACAACAAATCCATTATTATGCATGCAAATTAAACGTGGTGTCATGTGTTAGTGATGAGTGGATGAGGTAATTCATATCAAGTCTACACGTGTAGAGTTAATAAGATTTTATAGTGTTTCGTTTCAAATTCATTAGCATTTTTGTTTTTCAAGATAAAGATACTGCAATTTGTTTTCATTCAAATTGAAGAATCTCAACTTTAGCTATTAACATGAGAAACGAACCAGCAACCAAATCATTCCATTTTATGTATCACCAGTGACGTTTTGTTTTATTTCAATTGAAATATTATAATCTTCTCACGGACAAACCTAGCGGGTTTTTCTCTATATCTCGATCTCGTAGTTCCGTGTTGTCGTGTTATTAAACTTCGGTTTTCTTTGAAGTAAAGTAAGGTGGAAGAATAATAGTTCTGGACATATAAGATTGAGGCATAGAGGAGATTGGTCACAACAGTAACTAGGAAGTGGATGTTAAAGGTATGTTAAGGCAAATCCTTCATTCTTTTGGCATGTTCTAAGTTATGAAACGTAAATATAATACTGTCCCATAAATGATTCTACTCTTAGTAGTTAATGATGTTAATGTTATTCATTTCTATTTTCAAAGCATGTCTAAATATGTTCCTAAATCCCTATTGAGATATATGAGAAAGATGTTAATATTCATAATGTTAATCGGATGTGAAACGACCTTACGTTACTCCGATAGACTCAGAGTGTCTTGTTATCATTCATGCATTTTATTCATGTATATTACTTGACCTCAAATAAGTTATATACGCTACTATATGTATGCATTATATATGTATGGGAATGCGAAAAGGGATACGATGTTATATACGCACCACTACCTGATCAACTGGTATATGATGATGATTATGCCCACATAGGCATGTATGATATGATGGGATGCCCACAGAGGATTGATGGTGTTATATACGTATATGTATATGTATGATCACATTGTACATGACACTTAGACATATTATGGCCCTCAGAGGCATTAAGTACAAGTTGATTGTTTTTTGTCTCATGTTACTTTCATGTCTCTATTATGCTATTATTCATGTCTGACATACTCGATACATCATTCGTACTGACATTCCTATTTTTAGGGGACGCTGCATTTCATGCCCGCAGGCTCAGGTAGATAGGGTGATGGTTTACACTAGTAGGTTGTTGATTCAGCTGATATCGAAGCACTCGACTTGTCCCAGAGTTGCAGTCTAATATTTGTACGATATTTTTGCATATGCATGTAGGTGTGGGGGGTATACATATGTCCTGTGTATAGTAGTCATGTATGGCCTTGTCGGCCTTAGTTTGTATATATGCATAGGTTGGTTCTTCTGTTTTTAAGATTTTATGTAGCTCCTTTCTAGTTTATCATTTCTATGGGTCAGCAGGGTACTTTGTGACGGCCCTCGTGACCCATGATTAATTATGGTTAGATGTTAAATATATGATTAGTGGTACTCGACAAGTAAGGTCTTGGTGCCCGTATGACCTTCCGGTTTGGGTCGTGAATAACTTGGTATCAGAACAGGTCTGTCCTAGGGATGTCTACGAGCCGTGTCTAGTAGAGCCTTGTTTATGGGTGTGTAGCATGCCACAGTTATAAGTATGAGGCTACAGGGCATTTATGATTGTCTCCTTCCTGTATAATCTAGATCGTTTGATAGAACCGAGTCGTAAGAAAAATTGTTCCTAATCCTATTTTCTCGTTTGAAATTGCAGCGATATCTATGACGAGAAAGACCCAGGTTAGTAAGAGGGTTGTCCGGACACGCGACGCTCCACCTACAGCTATTGTGTATTCTTAGGGGATAATCTAGTTTCATGGTCTGCCAAGAGACCGGCCACACTATCCCGTTCGAGTGCAGAAGCAGAGTACAAGGCGTTGCAAATATTGTTGTTGAGATCTGTTGGCTCCGAAATTTACTTTTGGAGCTTCAATGTCCTTTGCGTAAGGCGTCTATAGTCTATTATGATAACATATCTGTTGTTTATTTATCTCACAATCCGGTTCAACATCAGCGAACCAAACACATTGAGATGGATATACACTTTGTTCGTGAGAAGGTTGCTATCGGACATGTCAAGGTATTGCATGTGCCTTCTTCATATCACTATGCAGATATATTCACTAAAGGACTACCTAGACAGCTATTCTTCGACTTCAGATCCAGTCTAAGCGTCCGGCCTCCTCCCGCTCCGACTGAGGGGGTGTATTAGTGAATATTAGTAGAATATTCACCATATATTTTGTAATTATTAGTGTTGTATAATTATGTTAATTATAGGATCCCTTTTATATTAGAATTCCATATTATACACACTATATATATGTATTAATAAGAAAGTCTCTCTAAGAGAGATTAATACATTCGTACCGTTAAAATGAAAGACAGATTAGGGGTGACGTTATATTTAATTTATCAGGTATCCTCCAAGAGAATGGTGACAGAATTGAATGTACATTGCAATTTGCTAACTTTTCAGTCAAATGATACCTAGTGCTTGTCCTATTTATGCCATTAGAGAAATCTTAGAAGATTATCATTCAAGTTGGCTACTAAAATATGTCGTAGAAGGAATGATTCGACGTGATATTAGCATTCAAGTGGCCTATAAAAATATGTTAAGAGGAATTAATGATTCTACGTGGAATTGACAAATATAACGTAACGACAAATATTCCATGGAAAATTAACCTGTCACCTTTGCTCATTCAACATTGACCATCGAAGATATCCATGGTGGGGGACAGAAAGTTACAAGAAATTAATGGGAAAACTTACTCACATAACGTACTTTAATCAAATTAGATAATTTAATCTTACAATTTACAAAATAAAGTGAAATTATACATAAAACTTGGCGATATTTAAATGATAGATGTGTGTATTATAGTAAAACCAATTACATTAATTAATTTGGTATAAGGAATTGTGAAAATTTACCAAAATTAAATGTCAAGACAATAACACTAGCAAAATGCTATCTTTCATTTTTCTCATTTCCTTTTTTATTCATTGTTATCGTTCTTTAAATAAATATAACCGGTACAAGATGATGTGCAACATTTTATCCTATTAGATTAGATATTGCAGAAGTTTAAACTGAATATTACTGCACTCATTATAACATTTTTTTATAGTGAATGCAAACTTTTTTTTGATAATAAACTGTAAAATATATTATTACCACCAACAAACAAACAAAACAATACAAACTAAGAGCACTCGAAACTCCAACCACCTTCTACTAAGGGTTTTAGAGAAGAACAAGCCTCAAACACTAGGTACAAAGTGTGTCAATGAATCCTATACATTTTCGAGCTTTCTTTGTGTCTAAAAATATTTGTATCCTTGTTCTCACTATGAGTTTTGAAAGAAATAACCCCCTTGATTATTTTCATTAATTGAAAGAGTATATATACAATTTACATATTTCCATAATAGAAATTTTATTTCTATTCTACTCCTAAAACCTTATTCTACTTGGATACTAACTATACAATTATGGTAAGTGTACAAGATTAATTAAGGTACAAGACATATACATCTTATACACAAAAACTGCCCAACCGTGGGCTTTCCTACAGTAATCCGAGAACCACTATACATACGATATACACGTGTGTATTGTGTATATCGTATGTATATTTAACACACCCCCGCAGTCATAGCGGGCAATCTTCGTACGCTGAGACTGTCCCTAAAATCTTCAAAAAGGACCGAGGGAAGACCCTTTGTAAAGATGTCGACAATTTGATATAATCTCATTTACTACAAAACTACTGCTTACAATATTTGCCTTAAAAATCTTCCAGTTCCTAGCTTGCCAAATGAAATAAACCATTGCACCATGCACTGCAGCTACGATCTCCTTCTTTAGCTTACACCAACTCTTCCTCTTGATGGACTCCAATGCCCTCCTGGGCTCCAATTGAGTTAGGGAAAGTCCCACCCATTGTGTTACACTTCCCTCCAGACAGAACTTGCCCATTCACAGTCGATAAATAAATGTGCAGAACCCTCCAACTCCTCAGTCCCACACAACACACAATCAGCAGTATCACACATAATTCCCATGCCACCATTCTATCCTTAGTCAATAACCTCCCTTGTGCAGCTAGCCAATATATAAATCTATGCTTAGGTTGCAAGACCCTGCTCCATATCAGATCATGTGTCTCAAGCAATGGACCAAGTGTAATCAGTGATACGTAGCTCTGGGAAACTGCGTACTTCCCAGAAGCTGTCAAGATATATCTCCCTTCTCTATATCAGTGCTGCATACCCAACTTTAGCTTGTTCAAGTTCCTCCAATACCAACTACAATCACTAGATGGGATATGATCCCAAAACTCCTCATTGTCTTTCATATAAATCCCATGGCCATTTAACCCATAGCAGCTCTTTATTAGTAACTAGCAACCAAATTAACTTACCCACAAAAGCCAAATTCCACTTGTTGTTATTCTTCATATTCTGACCCCCATATTTCGTGGGTGTACAGACCCTCTTCCATGCTACTAATGCCACCTTCTTAGCATCTTCACTACTTCCCCATATAAAGTCTCTACACTGCTTATCTATATCCTTTAACACACTTTGTGGCAATATAAAAACTGCCCCCCAAAAATTGTGGAGAGAAAATATGATAAAATTTATCACCTGCAGTCTACTAGCATATGAAAGATGTCTTGAAGACACTGCCCTGATCTCCTCAGTAATCTTGACACTTAGCTGGTGGCAATCAATTTTACTCCACTTCTTAGGAGACAAAGGCAACCCCAAATACTTCATGGGAAATGTCCCTGCACTAAAGCCAGTAAGAGTTAACAAGTTCATCTTAAGCTCATAAGACACACCAGCCATATAGATGCTTGATTTCTCAGTATTAGCAACCAATCCAGTAACAACAGAAAATTGGTGTAATGCCTCCATCACCCTCTGTACTGATGCTACATTTCCTTTGTAGAAGATCATAAGATCATCTGCAAATACAAGATGAGTAAGTTTCACCCTTTTACATATAGGATGAAACTGGAAATCTGGTAAGGCACTCATTTGCTTCAAAATTCTGCTCAAATAGTCCATTATTAACACAAACAACAATGGGAAAATGGGATCCCCTTGTATCAACCCCCTTTTCCCTGCAAAGTATCCACAACTTGCACCATTCACTTTGACAGAAAAGCTTGTAGTTGTCACACAAGCCATTACCAATGGAACAAATTTTAATGGGAAATCATACCCTTCTAACATTTCCTGAACAAACTCCCAGTGCACCATACTATATGCCTTCCTAAGATCTATCTTCATCAAACATCTAGCAGAGGTCTTTCTATTATATTGCCTTAGCAAATCATGGCTCATTAATACATTATGCACTAAAGATCTCCCTTGAACAAAAGATACTTGAGTGTCACTCACTAGGTAAAGTGGTACAACGGCAAGTCTAGTACAAAGCAACTTGGAAATACATTTGAACAAGACATTGCAGAATGAAATGGGCCTAAACTGGCTTGCAGTAGTGGGGTTGCTCACTGTCACAACCCAACCCGGAGGGCCATGACGGGCACCCGGACCCTACCTATCGGGCACTACTAATCGCATATTTATCATCTAACCGTAATTAAGCATGGGCCACGAGGGCCGTCACGAGGTAACCTACTGACGCATAGAAATAATAAACTAGAAAGGAGCTACGTCACATCTTACAAACAAAGGAACCCAACCTATACACATATACATACTAAGGCCAACAAGGTTATACATGACTACTATACACAGGACAACTATCTACAAGCCTCTAAAGAGGACGTGACATCATAAGGTCGAGACAGGGCCCCGCCATACCCCTACGCATATCCAAAATATCGTACCACGACTAGACTGCAACTCTGGAACAAATAGAGTTCTCCAATATCAGCTGAACCAGCAACCTACTAGTGCGGACCGTCGCCCTGTCTACCTGAGCCTGCAGACATGAAACGCAGCGTCCCCAGACAAAAGGAACGTCAGTACAAATGATGTACCGAGTATATCAGGCATGAAGAACAGCATAATAGAAACATGAAAGTATCATGAGACAAGAAATAACCAACCAGTAGAGAATGTCTCTGAGGGCCATAATATGCATAAGTATCATGTCTGTGCAGAATGTCTCTGAGGGCCATAATATGCCCAAGTGTCATGCACAATGTGGTCATATATATATATATATATATATATATATATATATATATATATATATATGTGTGTGTGTGTGTGTGTGTATACAACGCCGTATCCCTTTAATATATATATATGTGTGTGTGTGTGTGTGTGTGTGTGTGTGTGTGTGTATACAACGCCGTATCCCTCTAGCCTCTATGGGTATTCCATCATATCATATTGTCCTCTGTGGGCATAATCATCATCATGTACCAGTTGATCAAGTGGTGTGCGTATATAACGTCGTATCCCTTTTCCCATCCCCTACATATATATATATAATGTATACCATATAGTAGAGTATATAACGCATGTGGGTCAAGGGTAATACATGAATATAATGTATGAATGATATTAAGACACTGAGTTTATCGGAGTGACGTAATGTTGATTCACCTCCGATTAACATTATGAATACTAATATTTTTTGCATATACCTCAATAAGGATTTAAGAACATATTTAGACATGCTTTGAACATAGAAATGAATAACATGAACATCCTTAAGTACTAAGAGTAGAATCATTTATGGGACAGTATTACGTTCACGTTTCGTACTTAGAACATGCCAAAAGAAAGAAGGATTTGCCTTAACATACCTTTGAACCGAACTTTACTGATAATGAAGAAATCAACCTCCTTTACAAGTTAATCTTGCTAGAACGTCACTTTTACTTCCTTCAAAGTGAATTCCCTAAGACAACATCGTTGCCTACTGCCTTAATTCAAATAAGAACGATAAGAGATCACCTATTTGCGTACATTTAAAGCATTTATCGCCCCCTACTTAACCAAGCAGCAACTTAAAATGAAGTACAAGTTGATGTCTCTAAGTTATTGTTTATATCGCCTACGTTTTGCCTTCAAAGTAGTATTATTCATTGTGAAAAAATATTGTTGCAATATTTGTTGTTCTTTCATATGAAAGATTCCTAAAAATGAAATTGGTTCGGCCAAACTTTAGTCTAATAGATATGCAAGGACACGTAGGCAGCCCCAAAACCAAACATATCTCTATCCAAAATTACTTTAAAAGGTGATCATTTTCCTTGTGGCACCACATGCACATGTCTTCCACAAAACATTTATCCGTATTATATATATCTCTTAAATAAATCCTTTGTCTCCTAATTACAATCCAACGATTACTAATTACTTTCATAATTAATTCTAGATCTCAATCGCTTAATATTAAATTACTATTAACACACTTCATTCACTCATTATCATGGTCATGTAATATATCACTAGTCTGTAGCCTCTTTTGCCATATACAAAATATCATTCCTAGTCATCGTTGTCACACTTTTAAAATCTTAAATTATTTCGGGACTGCATCATTTTATATACTAAGCTCTTTATTTGCATACGTGAATATAACATAAATCCTCCAAGGCTCATGTCTACTTGCATAAGTCTAGTTGTTCAAAACATCACCCGAAAGTACGGGGTGTTACACTCACCTTGGAAATGAGGGATATAACTGTAGCAATAAGTTATCTCAACATCTTCCAATTACTCATGAAATCTAGAACTGCTGCACACACATCTTTGCCAATCACATTTCAACTAGCTTTGAAAAACACACTCTCATAGCCATCATGGCCAGGACTCATATTCACATTAATGCTAAACATAGATTTCTTTATCTCCTTTCAGTAAATCCCTTCAGCAAGCTACATTGTTGTGTCACTGTCAATTTTGAACACCGATCAAAGAACCCTGAGTATGCTTTACTTCTAGGACCACCAGAAGAACCTAAGAGTTGCTGATAGTACCTGACAAATACCCCAACAATATGCTCTTGGCCATGTTGGATATGGTTATGCTCATCCATAATATGACACACTGAATGAATTATTTTCCTCTGCTTGATAATGGAAAAGAAGTACTTAGTACTATCATCCCCTGACTTAATCCAAGTAGCCTTACTCATTTGAATAAGGAACTGTTATGCCAATTTGGTTGATTGAAATAATCTCTTGATTATTTTCATTAATGAACTAGTATATATACAATATACAATTTTCTATAATAGAAAAATCTTATTCCTATTCTAATCCAAAAACCCTATTCTAGTTGTACAAGAATCCTATACATATGGTAAGTGTACAAGCCTAATTTTAATACAATATTTACACCATAATTAATCTCCAAAACTGTGATGTACACGGGTTAGTATACCGCGTATACCACGGTTTCACACTTGGTTTAATTCCTTGTGAAACCGTGATATACATGGTATACTAACCCATGTATATCACGGGTATATTTAACATACCCCCGCAGTCATAGCGGGCGGTCTTCATATGCTGAGACTGTCCCTAAAATCTTCAAAGAGTACTGACGGAAGACCTTTGGTAAGAAGTCTACAATTTGATACCTGGAAGGGACATGTCAGACGCGTACTTGTCCACGAGCTACCTTTTCGCGAACAAAGTGAATATCCATCTCGATGTGTTTAGTGCGCTGGTGTTGAACGGGATTACCAGAAAGGTAGATGGCACTAACATTATCACAATTAACCAAGGTAGCTTTCTGAATGGGACAATGAATCTCTAAAAGAATATTACGTAACCAATATGATTTAGAGACCACATTGGCCACCCCTCGATACTCGGCCTCTGCACTATAGCGTGACAATGTAGACCGACGATTCGCAGACCATGAGATCAAGTTATTACGAAGAAACATACAATAGCCGAAAGTGGAACGTCTGGTATCTGGACAACCACCCCCAATCAACATCTGTATACGAGACAAGTGTAGATGTCGATGACGGATATAAATGTAAGTCATAGTCAAGTGTTCCCTGGATGTATAGAATAATGTGTTTGAGCACATTCATGTGTTCAACCCTGGAATCATGTATAAACAAGTGCACCTGTTGTACGGCATATGTAATATCTGGTCTCGTGAAAGTAAGATACTGAAGATCCCCTGCCAGACTACAATAGCGGGTTGGATCCTCGTAAGGTGAGTCAGTCGCAGCACCCAACTTGGGCTTAGTATCGACGGGAGTGGAAGTAGACTTGCATGAGGACATGCCAATACGCTCAATAATCTCAGTTGCATACTTTCATTGGGATACGAATAACCCACCTATATAACGAGAAACAACAATCCCCAAAAAGTAACTCAAGGGCCCCAAGTCTTTCATAGCAAATTCAGAACTTAGCATGGTCATGATAGACTTGCGCAAAGCATCAGTGGAGGAAGTCAAGATAATATCATCCACATATAATAAAATATAAGTCAGGGAAGAACCACGATGATATATGAATAATGAATTATTAGACCTGCTGTGCGAAAACCCAATAGATGAAACATAGTCTGTAAATCTCTTATACCAAGCTCGTGGGGCCTTCTTAAGACCATACAATGACTTCTTAAACAAACAGACATGATGAGGATAATTGGGGTCTCAAAACCCAAGGGCTGATGCATATAAACGGTCTCCTTGAGATCACCATGTAAGAAAGCATTCTTCACATCCAACTGATGAATGGTCCAAGCTTTGGAAAGAGCCAGACTAAGAACAGTCCGAGGACATAATCACTTTGATGTTCAAGAAAGTTATCGACCTTCAAAAGCAGGTCGCAAAGGATAAAGTTGTTAACACTGACAGAGAAGCAGCTGCTGCTGAGGCAAGATATCATCCACCACCCTTTCCATCCCTAAACTCGCCTATTCTTAAATATTTTCTGAATGCCCACATTGGGGCTTCTTACCAAACACCGCCTCCACTAAATGCTACCCACATAGTTGGGACCTCTCCATCCGTGCCCACCTTCCAGGAGCCACCAACTTCTGCCAATCCTAGATTTCACCAAAACACTACTCCCAGAGCTGCAGGCACTCCCAAAAGTCGCCCCACATATCCTACTGCATCTTTCCACAACCCAATCACACTTACTGACTCCTCGCCTGAATTAGATCATTACGAGGAAATAAAAAGAACATGAAGGTTCGAGCAGGACCGAAGAAAGAAGGAAATGGAACCGAAAATGATGGATCTGTTCAAGAAAGTAAATAAAGGCTCCCACAGAGTGATGGTATTGAGATATAACGATATGTGCATGCATACCAATTTGGACTTGCCTGAGGGCTTTAAAGTTCCCAAATTTGAACCTTTTAATAATACGGAAACCCCAAAGCCCATATGAGAGCTTACTCCGGCAGCTGGTCAACGCTAAGGGTAACGAGGCATCGTTAATGAGGATCTTCAGCTAAAGCCTCACAGTTGAAGCATCTGAATAGTTCACAGCACAAGATCTCATCCACTGGGACTTATGGGAAGAGATGGCAAAAGCCTTTATGGACATATTACGCTTTAATATGGAAAATATTCCAGACGATTACTCCTTGGAGAAAATTCACCAAAAATCAATAGAAACCTACTGCAAATATGCAAGTAGGTGGAGGGATGAGGCTACCCAAGTACAGCTTCCGATGAGTAAGAAAGAATTGGTTTCAACATTCATCAGATATCAGGACTTAGATTGCTATGACTGAATGTTAGCTATGACTGGGAGGTCATTCGCCGATATAGTCAAGATGGGAGAGACCATAGAAGATGGTCTCAAAACAGGAAAATTCATTAGCATCGTGAACAAAGCTGGCGTATCATGCTCTGCTGGAGCCGCCAAAAAGAAAAAGGAGGACGTGGCAAGCGTCTCTTACGCCCCGAGATGAGGAGTCGTAAAAGGGAAGGATCGCAATCGTCCTTATGTATACCAATCCCTTCTTCCAAGAAAATATCTACCATCACCCTACAACCTTATACCGGTATATTGTACACAACCGAACTACCAAGCTCCACCAATAAATTATCAAACACCTATACCTATCTACAAGCTCCACCTCTAAATTACCACTTCTCACGCCCAAAAATTAAGCACCAGCAAAATCATCATAATCAACCGCCTTCTGCTTGCCATGTCTGAATTTTGAGAAGAAGCATCATCGGGTATTTACACCACTTCTAGAAATGTGAACCAGTCTGTTCGCTAAACTAAGTGCCGCCAGTCTCATCAAAGTCGTGCTGTCGAAGTTTACTAATCCACAAAGTCGCTTCTACCGACTTGATCAAACTTGTGCTTACCATTCCAGAGGGATTGGACATTCTATTGAAGATTGCATCAATTTGAAGCACTAGTTGAAAATTTTGATCAGCAAATGAGAACTCATTCTAGAGGCTACAACACCCAATGTGGATACAAATCCCCTTCCAAATCATGGTGCCAATCATATACATATGATAGAAAGAGAAGAGGATTGGGTGGCATGCCGACCATTGTCCCAAGAGGACATCGAAATCTTAGAGTGCACAGTCGTCTCACTCACGCTGCAAGAGCATCCTAATTTCAAGATATTGATACCTGCTCCAAAGCAACCGTTTGTAATTCAAGTTCCTCAAGTGGTCATCATCCCGACTCTTAAAAAGGAAGTCGCAACCGTGGCTCAGGGTATGAAAAAATCATAGAGGTGCTACGCTTCCGAAGAATCGACGCAAGAAGTACCCCGTAAAGAAACCAATCCAAGAAGGCCCATCACCGATGGGGAAGCAGAGGACTTTTGGCGCCGGATGCAACCGAAAGACTACTCTATTTTTTAACATATACAAAAAACACTTACTAGAATTTTTGTGATGTCGGTATTCCTGAGCCTTAATGAAAGCGATATAGAAAGTCCATGTCCCGACAGGGACAAGTAGTGAAACATTGGCCAATGTAGTGGTCCACGAGATCAAGGCACATTGAATTTCCTTCTCTGACGATGAATTGCCAAGAGAAGGAATGACTCATAACAAGGCTCTTCACATCACTATTAAGTGTCGAGGAAAAGTTATTTACAGAGTACTCATTGATAGCGAGACTCAATATATGCCCCATTTAAACATTGAAGTAGATAGGCTATGACATCGGGAAGATACGCTAGAGTCATACCAGCGTGAAAGCTTTTGATGGAGCACAACATGACACCGTGGGTGAAGTGGACCTCAACATACAAATGGGGACCCGCTGAATTTACCACAAAATTTCAAGTAATGGATATCAGTTCCAACTACAATCTCCTACTGGGGAGACCATGGATACTCATGGCTGGAGTTGTTCCATCTTATCTACATTAATCAATGAAGTTTGTCTGGGAAGATCACAAGGTTGTAATCCATGGAGCGGGAAGTATCCATAACTATCCCGACAGCTCTATGCCTATGATAGAAACAGTCCCGATGGATACATATATCCATGTAATGGAACTTATGGGATCCAACCACCGAGGGGACGATGAAGACATTCCGATGTCGCTAGCTCACAAGATGGTTACCAATATTATTCCCCAGAATGGGTTTAAGCCTGGTAAAGGCCTAGGATGAGAGCTCCAAGGCATGATGTAATTCCAATTGAATGATGTAATTCCAGCCAAAAGGTCGTGGTCTTTTTTTCATAGAGTCGGGTGATATAATTCCAACGAATGGGCAGCGGTCTTCACTCTTGTTGAATGATGTAATGTCAGCCGAAAGGTTGTGGTCTTTATTCCATAGAGTTGTGGTCTTCATTCCATAGAGTCATGGTCTGCATTCCAAGAGTCAGTGATGTAATTCCAGTCGAATAACTGCGCTCTTCACCCCCAAGTTCGAACGATGTAATTTCGGTCAAATGCCACAGTCATCGTTCCCTAAATATCAAATTACAGGACCAACAATATCTATTAAGGAGAGCTAGAAAGTGTCGAAGGTGGCACTCATACTCTCCAGCAAGTCAACAGAACCAGACAGTGTCGGAAGAGGTGCCCGTTCAAAAAAATCACCCAAGAGGGTATAAAAAAAAGGTCGCACAAGTATGAAAATATAAAATATAATAACCAACACGCAGGTCTCAGCATACGGAGATAGGTCAAAGCTATAGAAGATGGAAAGTAAAAAAGACCAAATCCAAATAAATGCAGAGCAAACGTGGAACTTATTCTTGGGCAGACGGTAAAAAATATGTGTCACCAAGAGTCAAGCTCTCTGCATATGAGCTTAACATCACTCCGCATCGACCTCACTCGCAAATTACAAAGTTTTACTTTTAAAACTCGTAATCGATCGGGCATGTACCGGAAGGGTCAAAGGGATTCTCACATGAGGGATACCCTTTTTGGGCTATCAAGTCGAACTACAAGTGACCTAATTCCCGAAACGGGGTTATGTAGGCTACTTAATCTTCGAGGATCGGTGACATTCTAACAAAGTCATTCCGGAACTTCCCGGTCTGATAATTTACTTTTTATCAACCTTTAGAAGTCTATTTGAGTCGAACTAAAAGTGGCATGAATTCTCATGCAACCTGAGATATGTAGGAAACTCGAAAACCAAGATAATTTTCAAAAATTGCATAAAAATGAGAAGTTATTTCTTATTGGTCGGCTAAAAATTAGATCAGTCAAAATTCGCTGCTCACCTAAACAATGAAGGGGCAGTTGTTGACACCTAATTTTTGCTCTCCGATAATTTTATTTAATTATTCAAGGATTTCGAATCTCAAACAGAGTGAGATATACTTTTCAAAAAACGAATATGATTGTACTAATATTGTTCTGGGAATATTTTATCATTTCATTTGACAAAATATCACTATGTGTATATATTGTATATCATAGCCTAATTTTACATAATTTGATCATTAATTATGATTTTTGAGTTTTAACCGATAATTATAAATGTTATTGTCTCAAAAGAATTTTCAAATTAAAAGATTAATGTTCCTCTCAGTCAATTTCAGGAAATTGATAATTAAATACGATAATGGAATTACATCTCAATTTTTAAATTATGTTTTCATTTAAAAAGATGTTTGCATGGTTTAAATTTTCTAATTTCTGATTAGTGTCAAATTTTGACTCAAAATGAAGCTTTCATTTTAAACTATGGTTTATGAATTTTTTCAGTCATTTCTGAAAGTTTAAAACATGACCACATTTGCAAAATGTGACCATGAGAATTTTAATTCCTAAAATGTGTTGGGCCACCACCCTCCCCAAGCGAAGAGGCTTTAATTACCATGGTAAGACTATTGATTCTATTTTTGAATAGTCTTTATGATAAGTTATTGCCATTATTCTTCTTAATTAGCCGTTTCATTACTCACCTTCATTAGCCATTATAATTCTTCATTACCATTGAAAGCATTTATTCAATTAAATTGTTAGCGGATGGTTGCAAGAATGAGCCTTTGTTCATCTCATTCTATATATATTTCTTTGTCCTTTTCTTTTGGATATGCGAAGAAAATATAGAAACAATTCTTCTACCTTTCTTCGCTTATGCTGGGTTTCTTTCTTAATGAAATATTTGTTAGATTTTGACTCCTAATTTTATATTAGAAACGCTGGTTGAATTCTGGGGAATACATCTATACCGGGTGAAATATCCTTAAGAACAATGTCTATATCGGATGAAATATCCTTAAGAACAATGTCTTTGACACACTTCAAGCTATGAAGTATTTCCAACAGTGTTCATGATCGAGTATTTTTCGTAAGATTTTCTAACACAAATTAATTAATCATTAGTGATTGGTCAAAGATGGTTTAGATAGAAGAAGATGGTAAATTCAATATACTAATATATCTCACTTCATTTCCTAGGGATTAGAAAGGCACGTAAGTCAGAACCTACTAAAATTGTGCTTATAATATTAATTTTTCAGTCTCATTTTTAATTGTCAAGGTTACTAAAAAGCTTATCTCAAAGTATTTATCTTTTTACAAAAACAAAATAAAACTAATTAAAATTATTTGTCTTTAATATCGATGGTTCCTGAAAGTAATTGATGGATAAGACACATAAATATGATTTATTAAGAGACAAGTAAAATAGAAATATTACAATAAAATGGAACGGAGACACTAGGATTGAATTCATGCTTTTGAAGGATTTGGAAATACAAAATTTGTTAGGAGACATTCTAAAGTACCCAACTCGTAGTCCTGTTAATATTAGTATATGAAAGAATTATCACTCAGTCCGATTTTGTATAATAAATTATCATAATTGTAGAATTTTTGTACAAATGTACATTGGCTCTCTCAAAAGCATGACTCATTTATCAGCTGGATGTGAAAATATTTTCTTACACGGTAATCTTAAGGAAACATTGTACATGCATCAACCCTTGGGCTTTAAGGTCCCCACGTACCCCCATCATGTCTGTTTGTTGAAAAATTTCTTATATGGGCTTAAGCAGGCCCCACAGGCTTGGTATAAGAGGTTTGCAGATTATGTGTCTACTATTGGATTTTCTCACAGCAGGTCTGATCATTCTCTGTTCATCTATCGTCATGGTAATTTTCTGGCATACATTCTATTATATGTGGATGATATAATATTGACTGCCTCTTCTGATAATCTGCGCAAGTCTATGTCCCTTCTTAGTTCATGCTATAAAAGACTTGGGGCCTTGAGTTATTTTTTGGGTATAGTTGTCACTCGTCGTACATGTGGTCTATTTTTACCACAGAAGAAGTATGCGGCTGAGATTATTGAGAGAGTTGCATGTCATCTTGTAAGTCATCTTCTACTCCGGTTGATACCAAACCGAAGCTGAGTGCTACTTCTAGCACACCATATGAGGACCCCACCCACTATCGTAGTCTTGTAGGGGCTCTTCAGTATCTTACCTTCACGAGATTAGATATTACTTATGCAGTACAACAAGTGTGTTTATTTATACATGATCCGCGGATTAAGCACATCCATGCGCTCAAACGCATTATACGATACATACAGGGCACACTTGATTATGGATTGCATTTATATCTGTCCTCCATCTCTACTCGCGTGTCCTATACAGATGCTGATTGGGGTGGCTGTCCAGATACCAGGCGTTCGACATCTGGTTATTGTGTGTTTCTCGGTGATAACTTGGTCTCTTGGTCTGCTAAACTCCAGGCCACTTTGTCGCGCTCTAGCACGGAGGACGAATATCGAGGGGTCCCCAATGTAGTGTCTGAGTCCTATTGGTTGTGTAACCTCCTCTTAGAGCTTCATTTTCCTATTCGGAAAGCTACATTGGTCTACTGTGATAATGTTAGTGCGATATATCTCTCGGAGAATCCTGTACAACATCAGCACATTAAAAATAACGAGATGGATATTCACTTTGTTCGCGAAAAGGTAGCTCGTGGATAAGTATGTGTCTTACATGTCCCTTAAAGGTACCAAATTGCTGACATCTTTACTAAGGATCTTCCCTTGGTTCTGTTTGAAGATTTTAGGGACAGTCTCAGCGTTCGACAACCGCCCTCTATGACTGCGGGGGCGTGAAAGACAGTGTATACACAGTCAAACCGTGTATATCACTTAGTCCGATTTTGTATAATAAATTACCATAGTTGTAGAATTCTTGTACAAGTGTAATTAGGGTACTAGTAATATAGTAGGAAAATGTATTAGTCTTGTATTAGGAAAATATAGATTTATTTTTCCATATTTAGATATTATATATTTGTATATATACCTCTTCATTAATAAAAATAATCAAGTGATTATATTATTTCAGTGTATGTTTTTCAAGTTTTTACACAAACTTTTAAAATGACTCACTTAATTAATACTTCACTCAATTTTAGAGCAATAAGGGTGAATGGGAAAACTCAGGTAAAGAAAAGATAAGGAGTATCTCTAGTAGTCAAGTCTGTACAAAGCCACCGATCGGTGGCCAATTCTTGTTGTACTCGATCCTTGTTTCCAGGAAATCGCCCACAACATGAGGAGGAGATGAGAACTATTATCGCTCATACAATTAATTTGAATTCGTTTCGAAAAATTCAAATAAAGAAATAAAACATTTCTTATTGAAGACGATTTAGTTTCTAAGAATACTCAAATCAGAGACTTCTGATTAAGGATGAAAATATATTTATCACCCAATCACATTCTTTTTTTTATAACAAGGTCAGTCAAGTATGCATACGTTTTTCTCGAACACACACTATTGTAGAATAACTCGACAAAGACATTAATAGAATGAAACTTAACGTGGCAACTCTTCACAAGAGCAAGTTAAAAACAAGCACATGAAGGCTGAAGCGTTGGCTTCTCTTCACAGGCCCTAGATTTTTTCTATTTATTTAATAGGGTATTTTAATAAATAAAATATGTATATATTTAGGGTAATTTAACTTTTTAATTTTGAGATTCCTATATATATATATGTATTTCTAGATGGTCCAAGTTAATAATGACCTTGTAACATTTGATTTCTTATATTCCCGAATGGGTCAAGGCGGTCCAATACCGGCACATTAATGCAAGCCTTTAGGTCCTGTCTTTTTATATTCAAGAAGAAGAATCTAAAGTGAGTGACATTTCTCCTACCTCAACTATATACTATATGTTATTAGTTTAGTTGTTAGTCACATACCAATTATAGTGCAAGAATTCAATCCTAGGAACCTCGTGACCACTGCTACTTAGCTAGGTTTTTCCAAATCTCTGCTATCTATGTGAAGGAATTTATTGCATCCTAGGTTTCAATTTATGTGGCGGTATGTGAATGGAATATAGATGGATTCAGAATTTAAAGTGTATAGATTTCTATAACGATTTTAAATTAATATACGATAATAATAGGAGTTCACAGTTAAACACGTATACATATTTAGTGAATAATTTAATACATATACATGATTTGAACAATAGTTATTGGGTTCTTGTGAACCACACACTACATGCTGGATTTTCCCCTGAATTGTGACATGGTTTAAGAAAGAAAGGATAATTATTAAAGTTTGTGGTCTTAAGTATGTATACCATGAGAATAATTGAGTATAAAAATATGTCATTAAAGGTAAATGAAAAGTTTAAAATTAAAGTATTTTTAAATATAGAATTGTGTGTACTAGTTAATAATGAAATAGTGCTGTAAAATGGAGCAAACGGTGTACAAATTCAGATGTAACGAAGTTTTTAGTCCTTTTAAGTTTTCATAAAATGAAACCTCTAAAGTTTAGTTTAACCTCAAGTATTTACTCCATTTAAACGTCATAAAATGGAACTTTCACATTCAATCCTTAAATTTTTGAAAATTGTAGCAGGTACTAAATGGAAGTAAGATTAAAAGAAATTACTGTGAGATAATTAAATTCAATGCTGAGAAATCATTTCAAAATTGAAAATCTCTCTTAAATGTTGAGAAATAAACTGTTTAACTAATTAAGGGAAAATAGCATTTATGGTTCCTGAGTTATCGCTTTATTCCGATCATAGTCCTCGTGTTTCTTGATTAAGCGCATTAGGCCTTCAATTAAGTTTAAAGTGTGATTTTGCTCCCTAATACTAACAGATTAAGAACTTAACAGAATCAATATTAAAAAAGACGAGCAAACAGGAAGGCATTTTTTAATAGGAGCGAGTCCATATGTAAAATTAAAACCACATTGGATCATTGTCACTAATATATTTGCAATAACATCTGGAGCAGCACCAATCTGAGGGAAAAATAAAATGAAATTGGAGAGGAAAAATAAAAGGAAATTGGAGAGGGAAAACTTATATTTATGGAATTTTTATAGGGCTTGTTACGCAAATGTACCATCGAAACTAGCAGTTTACCATTGGAGTAGCCCAATAAATTCAAATTCTACGAGTATATGCTATTTGTTATACTACGAGTATACACTATCTAAAGGCAAAAAAAAATCAAATTCTTCCCTATTATTATATATTTTATATGTGTATATCCGTGTATAATCACGTATAATTACTAACGAATGCATAGATATACAAATTCAAAATATATACATGGATATACATAATATATAAAAAAGAAGATCTTGAGTGATAAAAGGCTTGCAAAGTCCTCATCATTTGGTCAATATCACCCTTTTGTGTCTGATATGAGATCTGAATATCTAGGTGATTCATGGAGGAAATTCAAATAAATTAGAAAAAAGGGTGAAATTGACCAAATGATGATATTGACCAAATGATGAGGACTTTGATATTCCTAGATATTCACCCTTTGTGTCTGATATGAGATCTGAATATCTAGGTGATTCATTTGGTCAATATCACCCTTTTTTCTAATTTATTTGAATTATAAATTATCGACTTATAGTATTTTTAATGTAATTTTTAAATATATAAATTTTATTTTTATAAACTTGAAAAATTTATGTCAAAATTTAAGATCAAAAAGACCCTCGTATTCCGAAAAGGTTCATATAAATTAAAACAGAGAGAGTATTTTGTGTCAACTGGACAAAAATAACAACCGATTTTGGCCCATATTTTTTGCTTTTTACCCGCTTAGGCCCTATTTCTACATAAATAAAATTTAAAATCATTTCACAAATTTAAATTCAGCACAAAAATACAACGTAAAATAAAATAAAGGATTATTAATTAAAAATTAATGGATTATGGAGGATATACTTGGTAAATATGTATTTATGGTAGGGATATTTGTCTTGAATAAAATAATTTTTTTTTGTTTTTGCTTCTGTTTTTTTCTGCTTCTTCCCAACCGCGAAAAAATTGCTTCTACTTCTACTTAAAATCAGTTTTAATAATTAGCCAAACACCTCAAATAATAAAAAAAAATCTAACGTTTTTTCATAGTTTTTATGCTTTCTTTTTATATTAGTTTTTCAATATATAGGTCACTTGACCAAATCATATTATAATATTATACTTTTTTAGTATATGTTCTTTGTCGTCTAATTTATCATCGTTAAAGGTTTGTAATTGTTAGCTTCCTTATGACGTCCTGATTGTTTCGACCCCAACAAGTGGTATCAGAGTCAATGGTTCAACGATTGAATGGGTTGAAGACAAATTGAGGCGATTGGTTCAAATCAAGATGCAACCAATATCACAATAATGAATATTCTATTCAGCATACTAAATGTGGAGATGAATTTTCAATCATATTTTCAACATCCCTGCTGGTGCATCTTTAAAAATAAAGAATTTTTTTTAAAACCAATTGTTAACCATAATATTTTTAACCATGGCAAGAAGCAGTGATGAAGACTATGTGAAGAAGAAGAAGAGTCAAAATTAATTTGCCAGAAAATTTATGCCAAGGCGAGATTTGTTACGGTTTGCCCTGAATTTTCTACCTTGTTTGAATTTTACCATAATTGTGTTTTACTTCAAAAAAAATTTAGGTGGAAAAAGTTTTCTTTGTGGAAGAGGACTCTACCATATCTATTCTTTTCTTGGAGGAGAAGTTTTGGACTTCTACAAATAGGAGATCATTTCTTCTCATAAACAACACAATAGCATCCTCGTTTAGAGACTTTTGTTTAAAGAGATATTTTTCTCTCAATAGATTTAGAATAATTTTATATTTGTTTTATCATATGTTGGTCAATTATTCAAACTCATATCATATCATAAGTCTCTTTTATCATTTTTCTTTATCGTCGTTTAAGGTTTGCAATTATTAGTTTCTGCATGACGCCCTGATTTTTTCGATTCCAACAAGGATTCTCCATCTTCATATAATCTTCATCGTTGTTGCTCGTCATGGTTAAAAATAGGTATGGGTTAAAAATTTAAGAGTTGTGCGTTAAAAGTGACAACGGTTGAAAGTGGAGCTCGTGCGTTTAAAGTGAACATGAGTTGAAATTGACCCAAGCATTAAAAGTAAACAAGGGTTGATAGTTGGAGCTCATGCTTTTAAAAATAAGCATGAGTTGAAAATTGATTTTTGTACAAATAGAACAAATCAGGGTGTCATCTGGAAGCTAATAATTGCAAATCTTGAACGACGATAAATCAGACGACAAAGAAAAACTATAAAAAAGACTTATGTTATGATATAGGTTTGGCCAATTGACCTACATGTGATAAAACAAATATAAAATTATTCTAAAGCTATTGAGAGAAAAATTTCCCCCTAAACAAAACTCTCTAAACGATTACGTTATTGTGTTGTTGTTTGTTGCTCCATAATGCACACGCAAGTAAACGTGGTCGTAAAAGTAATTTAGTGATTTTAAAAATCGAATGTCTAACCCACGTGGACTTATGATTAACCGTTAGCTACACTAGATCCTAATTATCTATACAAGAGAGAAAATCTGTAGGTAGTAATTCTAAATTAATTAAAATAAATAGAAAACAAATAAGAACTTCGACAAAGAAAGAGAGATTTTTTATATTATCAATGAGATGAAATCGATCCAGGGTTATGGGCGATCTAACAATCACGTTGTATACTTCAATTGATTGAAATTCTTAATATATCCAGTTTACTGATTGACAGAGTTGATACTATGACTACGAATCTCTCGAGTCCTATAGCCTCCTATTTGCATTACTTTCACACCTATATCTATATGGTCATGAACCTTAACACAAATACATTTATATTTTCTGTATTCCAACCAAGCAGGGTGAAGTAGGTATATCTCTATCCTATACGCAAATTTGGTCCTCAATTTTCATGGATTAGATTGTGTGCACCCGTTTTTTACCGCGATTCGTGACGTAATGAGTCGATTCCCTTGGAATGTTGATTAAAAATGCTTGAGGAGTCGCCACCTAATTATTCTACGGTGAATTAGGACACCTAGATGTTAACTAAATGCTTCAATGTGAACTCCGATTACTGGTCTGCGAAACTAATGAGATTCTGGGTAAGGGTTCTTTATTATCCTAAAGGGAAGGGGTTAAGCATCCTTTAACTTCCGCTAACTTGTGGTTATCCAGTCAAACTCAGGTTAATTATTACGCTAAGGAAAAATGCATGTTTAAAAGTATAAAGTTAATTGAAAGCATATTGCAAGTAGTTAATAAAATGATGCATTTTTGACAACGTAAAAATTCTTGCAAAGATGACTGCGATTTTGAGAAATAAATTTACGACATACAATCCGGAAAGAGTATGTTTGGTATTGCTTATAAAAATGCATGTAAAATAGATTTTTGATAAAAGCATGTATTTATAAGACATTGTTTAAAAATATATGCGAAGTTGATTTTTTGTATAAAAGCATGCATTTGTTTTGTATTGTTTATAAAATATATGCAAAGTAATTTTTTTTTTGGATAAAAGTATGCATTTGCATGGAAGTTGATAAAATACTTGCAAAGTTGATTTTTGGGTGAAAGGTATGCATTTGTATGGCATTATTTATAAAATACATGTAAAGTTGATTTTTGGATAAAAATATGCATTTGTATATCATTATTTATAAAACACATGTTTTGCGATTTGATAGTAAAGGAGGAAAGTAAAAGTATTTTTAATGCAAAGTAATAATTTATGTGGCGGTTATTTGAAATGTAAAGAAGTGATTTTTTTTTATGAAAAAGTCATGTTAAGTTGCAAATCGTATGAAAAACAAAATCTTATTTGCATGATTAATAATGTGAGTAAAAGATGACCAAATTATTTTGAAAGTTTTAACATACATGATGAGCCTAAAATGAACAAGCGCGGGATTTCCAATTTTAAAACTACACGAGCCTAAAATAATAAACTAACGACGGGTTTCTGATTTTAGACTACCCTATTAATCTATCCGTTCAATGACTAATTATTCTAAGTATTCTAACAATCACACAAGCAGGGTAATTAAATTATAATACAAAATAAAAGAAAGACGGAATTAAAAGAAATTAAAACAGTAATGATAATAGTATCGTCTTTTGGGACTTAGGCATAAGTCCGGCAATCTTGTTCGCTTTCATCTCTATAGAACCCACTTTGGTGTCACGTATGTTTAGATGTTCCTCGCAAGATGTAAAAGAAAAAATAGTTAGAAATAAATAAATGCGAGTAAAACATTCGAATCCGTATAAAACAATATAAGTTTTAATTACGGAAACTTATGTTTTTAAGTAGAAGAAATTCCATTCATGTCGTGGCTGCAAACTAGAGACATTGTCAGTCAATTTAGTCGCCTCGCCAACGCATGTTGGTTTCTCGCATGTGTTTTTATTATAAGTCTCATCATCGCCCTTTTTCTGAAGGAAAGCAAACCGAGGGACAACCTTTCCGGAAGAGACATGGCCTCAAATTAATTATTCTCATCGGTCCAAAGTTTCCTCCCAGCAGAGCATCTGAGAATACCGAAATGCAATTGTTCAAATCAGTAACTGCTTCTCTCATATCTCGGTCGCAACCCATACCCGCGACCCCACACTCCCAAAATTCCGCCGGCGACCCATACAACTGCCACCACCAACCTGCCCTGACACCCGACACCACCTATACTCTTATCCCCCAAAATCCGCCTTAAAATCCGCTTTAAAAAATCAGTCTTTTTCCCTCTATTTCGAATTCAAACTCGGGTTTTGGAGGGGTCCGAGTCCATCTATAACCCCCCCCCCTTCGTTCTTCATTTGAGGAGGGTCTTGAGCTCCATTTTTTGAGGGGTTCGAAGTTAGTTTTTCAAGGGTCCGGATCGAAAAGAAAAGAAAGAAATCGGGTTGGTTTTCGGGTCTGAGAAGTCGAAATCCGAAACAAAAAGGTCAGTTTTGGAGGTTGGTTTTGGTCCCGAAAATTGAAAAAAGAAAACAAAAGTCAGGGGATTTCTCGGGTCAAAACAGTCCGAAGAATGGTCGGATTTTGAGGTCTTTTTGGGGCCGAATTCAAAATCGAAATGGGTCAAAATTATTCTTAATTTTTGGTTATAAAAATACTCTTTCTTGTTCCTAATTTCAATACAAAATACCCTTTCGTTCTTCACATTTCCTAGTTGATTCAGGGATGTTTTGTTCCCGGGTCGGGTCTGCTGTCGGGTCAAGTCAAATTCGGGTCGGGTTTGCTGGGTCGGGTCGGATTTTGTTCTTGGAACACAGTGCCTGCCTTTCTAAGGCAGTGTTGCTGTTATAATCCTTGCTGTATTTTGGTTCATTATGTCCGCCTTTACAAAGCGTTGCATAGACATTATATGCCCATGACCCGCATGGGATGAAATATCATTGTTGCATAGACGTGATGCAAAATGTCATCATTGTATAGACGAAATGTAATTACGTCTTTGCATAGATGTGGTGCGTTTATGACCCGTATGGGTTGAAATGACATCGTTGCATAGACATGATGCAAAATATCATTGTTGTATGGACGTGTTGTGCAGATGACATCGATGTATAGACGTGTTGTTGATGACGTCGTTATAGACGTTATGCGTTTGTGACCCGCATGGGTTGAAATGACGTCGTTGCATAGGCGTGATGCAAAATGTCATCGTTGCATAGATGAAATGTAATGACGTCGTTGCATAGACGAAATGTAATGACATCGTTGCATAGACGTGGTGCGTTTGTGGCCCGCATGGGTTGAAATGACGTCGGTGCATAGACGTGATGCAAAATATTATCGTTGCATAGATGAAATGTAATGATGTCGTTGCATAGACATTATACGTTTGTGACCCACATGGGCTGAAATATCATCGTTGCATAAACATGATGCAAAATATTATCGTTGCATAGACGTGTTGTGCAGACGACGTCGTTGTATGGACGTGTTGTGCAGATTACGTCATTGTATGGACGTGTTGTGCAGATTACGTCGTTGTATAGACGTGTTGCTGATAACGTCGTTGTGCAGACGTAATGCTGATGACGTCATTGTCTGGACGTAATGCTTATGTCATCGTTGCATAGACGAAATGTAATGATGTCATTGCATAGACATTATACGCTTGTGACCCGCATGGGTTGAAATGATGTCGTTGCATAGAGGTTATGCATTTGTGACCCGCACGGGCTGAAATGGCATCGTTGCATGGACGTTGTGCATTTGTGACCCGCATGGGCTGAAATGGCGTTGTTGAATAGACGTAATGTATTTGTGACCTATATGCAAAGAAAATTTGTGAGTTTTTTTTTGGAAGGGTGTCAATTCGTATTGACTTTGTAGCTTTGGCCCTTGATGTTTGCACGTCCTACTGGCTTGGACCTGTAGCCCTGTCTGGTTTCCAGTCTTGGCTAGTTGTTAATGAAAAATAATTTGTTGAAAATAATTTGCTTATAAGAAAGTATGCATATTAAAAAGAATTTATGTCGAGCTCTCGAATTGTGACATGCAGTGAAACGAAGCAAACGTCTAATCCAAAATCCTTCTTCTGACTGAAGACTTAGTTGGCCAATACTTTTCCATCTATCGGCGTCTTCCTGTAGTGAACCCTTAAAATTTGCCTCAGTTTCTAGTATGTGAGGATGCTGAACTTTCAACTGGACAGATCGGGTCTTGTGTAGGTTACTCGCCTGTCCTATCAAGGTGATCAGATGAGCATAATTCGCTATATGCAAAATAAGGGAGAGAAATTCCTAATGGCGTGACCGAGGCCGATACATGCTGCCTACGTATCCCGACAAGGGAAATCAGGTCATAACGTAGTTCGTTACAAGCAAAAGGAGATTGTAAGGTTTTTCTAAAAATGGGACTGAAGTCGATGTGGGCCGCCTACGTATCCCTCCGAAGGAATCAGGTCATAACGTAGTTCAGGCTACAAGTAAATGGGATTTTTGGGGAAATTTGTGCTTTAAAGAGACAGAACCCGACATTGGTTCTTTGGGTATCCCGCCAAGGGAGCACAACTTTTACAACATAAAAAATGCGTTACATAGAAAAAATCCTAGATGTAGTGACTTTTCACCGCATCTGCGTTGATAGATTTTGGCCATACTTCACCGTCCATTTCAGCTAGGATTAGTGCCCTTCCAGTCAGCACTCGGTGAACCATGTAAGGCCCTTGCCAGTATGAATTTTCCTTCAACTTTATCTTGGTGCGGGAATTTGTGTTTCAGCACCAATTTCCCCGGTCTGAAACTACTTGGTTTTACTTTTTTATTGAAAGTTATGGCCATTCTGTTCTGATAAAGTTGTCAATGACAAACTGCGCTCATCCGCTTTTCATCAATCAACATCAATTGCTCATACCGATTCTGTATCCACTTGGCTTCGCTCAGCTTGGCTTCTTGAATTATTCTCAAGGATAGTATTTCTACCTCTGCTGGTAACACAGCTTCTGTTCCATAAACCCAAAGATACGGTGTTGCCCCAGTAGAAGTCTTAATTGTCGTTTGGACTTTGCTTGCTTGTTTCATTACATGTCACACTCACATTATCGACAGATTTATTAGTTTGCATGCTGAAAGAGAAAAGAAAATTTAAACAAAATAAATTTTGAAATAACAAAAGCAATGTGGATTTGTCATTTTAAGCTTTCAAAAGGTGGAGGAAAAACACATTAAATGCATAGATGTGATGCATGCCTCAATTTGGATCATATTGTTTCATTAAGTACTGATACAATTTGGGTATGCGTGATTGGAAAATAAAAGATGGTGTGTTCCGCCAGTGTCAGTCAACACGAATCAACCTTTGGGAAAATAAATCAGGCAAATTGAACTTCCTGAAAAATGAAGAAAACCAAGTTAGTATAAGGCGAGTAATTATTGCTTCAAATAATATGCACAGAGTGGAAAGCATCAGAAAATAGCAAGCAGATTGTATGGAAATTAAATGTGCATCCTAATATGCATGGGGCCTCTCTTATGCCAGAGGTGGGCCTAAACGCCAAATATGCGAGATTACGATAGATTGATCCAGGCTGTTAAACTGTAATGCTTTTGTTGGAAATGAAGACAAAATGAACGTGCATTTTTCAATTTCGGCATGTCAAGATTATGCTTGGATTTGTCTATCATTATCACGCTACACATAATATATTGATTGGTCGTTGGGTCGTGAGACCTGTCGACAATTCGGTGGATTTCTTAATTGTGGAGTCAACTGATCGATGAGCTTTTCAAAGAAGACTCGCTACTATAAATAGAGAGGCCACAACAGTGAATCGATCATCCAGAATTAGATTGCAAAAATACCAAGAGAGCTCTCGGGATTTCAACCCAGAAATCTGGATCACAAGTGTTGCCTGAGTGTGTTGACAACATTCTGTCCAACATTACAATTGTTATTTAGATTCTAGATTAGTTTTGTATGGAGCGATTGTAATGAGAGGTTGTATATGTGTACTTAGTTAGATTTTTCAGGCAGAAATCATCTGCGACTTCACATTTTAATTCCTTTTGTTTTATCGTGTAAAATTGTAAAGAAATGAATTTGTATAATTATATATGAAATATATACAGTACTTCTGATCATTGACCATCATAAGTTATATCAACATATAACTTATGAAAATATAAACATTTGTATTCTTTATTTTTTCCGCTGCATTTTACTCTTAAAGGTTTTCTGTTTTATCAAGTGTTGTCACTTGTGTCAGACGATATTGTTACTGACATTCGAAAACATAATTGACATTCGATTTACTTCATCTCTTGCTTTTACTTTCCGTAGCTTTTGAAATACCCTTCAGCTACAATTTTTATCACATGCTCAAATAGAATGCACTTTTTGATTTAGCTCGTTACAAGAACTAAAGTATAAGAATTAAGTCAGTTCATGGATACTAGAAGACTGGTATTTACATAGGTATGAATATAAAAGTTAAATCTGCAATTTTCTTTATTTGATAATCAATAATGGTATAGTCCCAACAAACTGAAATATGAAAATATCTTGCTGCTTCTACCACCGGTAGAAGACCATATATTAAGATAAAACTGCTTCTTGAACAAATTCAAGCTCTGTATCTTGCTTTAATCTATAACTGCAATGAGTTTCGCCATCAATAATACACGCAAAAAAGAAGCCAAAGTTCAGAAAAAGTAAAAGAATTCCATGCTCTCACTCAAGGCATGGTGATTACACTTCAATTCTACTCTCTGACATTAGTCCTGCATCATTTTTGCAATCAGATTGAATGCCAACTATTACAATAACAACTACATCTTTGTAACCATAACTCGAAAGGAGTTTGCAAAACAACTTTCAGTCCCACAGACGATCTGATTCAGTTTTCTTGATTATAGTTGCTGCTAATTTGACAATTCAATCATCTTTGACTGCACCTGTGGCCAAATAAAAGGAAGTAAATACTTAGGAAAGCTAATGATAACAATGACCAAAACAACCTAGACAAAATGTAGGTAAATACTTCATACATGACAGAATGAACTGAAAACTAGGTAAGCATGAGTGCCACTAATAACGGAGGAAGAACTCTAACGATGAACTGGTTGGTTATTAATGAATGTGAAGGTGAAAATTTTATCTCTGTAACTCTAGCCACAACATAATTAGATGGATTTATGCATGTGTTAACTAAACTATTATATATACTCCATAAAGAACAAACTTCACATTCATTGTGCAACCATGCAATTGCAAGTGGAAGGGGGGGAAACTTACATAATTTCTCGAAGACAAAATCGCTTGGATCCACGTTTATATGCGGGGAGTTGCAGGAAATGCGTTTGGTAATGAATGATTCAGTAGAGCTCTCACTCCTAGAACTTGGTGTCAGGTCAAACGTGCATGTACTTAAGTGATCTATACGACGTTCGTTTGGTTTAGAACAAGACTGACAAGTGTACATGATAACCAAAGAAAACCTTAGACATGAATTCCTCTTGCCTAGATAAACTAGATAGCCAACAGCATAGGAATCCCCCATAAGCACGTCTGGGTCAACAATGTCGGAGATATCAACGTGACACTGTCCACTGATGGGTGGATAATCATCAGAATGAATATCATCCACATAATCGCGCTCTATTGAATTACCGTACACCACTATTTTATGCTCTAAATCACGAAGGACTAGAATAGCTCGTGGTGGTCCATTAGAGTACTGTAACACCTGAAATCGATACAAGTGATCTTCTACAATCACACAGTGATTCGACCAGCTGGATTTCAGTATATTACGTGAGAGATAAGACAAACTTCGCACGTCAAAGTCAGAGGTGTGCCAGTCCTTATGATCCACACTGTAACCATAAAGATCTGCTGTGGATCCGTAGACACAAAATCAAACAACCTCACGTACAGAATCTTCTTGGAGTAGTCAATAATCTTAGCATGGTGACTGGCCATCAAGCATTGACAAACAAAAAGAGGTTCAGACAGCAAAACCCATCCTTGAGAAAGATAATTGATATCGAGCATCTCAAAGTGTGGTCCTGTTATATGTGGTGTGCCACTAGAAAGCACATAAAGCTTCACATCAAGGAAAAACACAAACGGACCGCGCTTGTGATACTTCAACTTAGGGAAGTCTTCTATCCATCGCCTACCGGGAATATCATAAACTTGGACATCATAGCTCCTGACTCTCCTCATCATATATGACTTCACCAACAAAGTGGACTTTACCATCACCAGCAGTAAAGAAACTTCATCCGTTTGTGGTACATGATACACTCTTCAGACTCAAAAGCATACACACTTAGTTAATTCCTTTCTGTCTATCTAAAGAATTAGTGAAGAAGTGACCTTACAAAAATCGGTGCAAATTCGAAAGGGAACTTATATTAAGGCCGCAATACAAAGAATTCATCAGTTTCGTTAAACAGAAAAAAGTTAAGAATATCGCAATCTCATGGGTTCAAAGCCCATAGAGTATGAACCCTTTTAGTCTTTTACCCTCCTCCCAACTTAAATACATGATTTTACTCTATGACAGGAATAAACTATTTTATTGATTTTTCATTCTACTTTTATAAAAAGATCCATTTTATTATGGTACCATATTCATAGACCTTACATATTAAAATTTTATATCATTGGGTTATTCACATCTTCAGTCATTCTCGATCCAATTTTTAAATGTTGAATTTTGAATCCACGACCTACTCTAAGTAAGAAGAGCTTTTTGGATTTGAAAAAAAAACTTTGCGTACAAAACATTTTTTATTTTGTCAGCAATGTTATCTCCAATTATAACTCCTTTAGAATGTAAAATCTCTTCTCGCCACCCTATGAGACAAATATATACATTTTGATTAGGGTCGTATCCTATAGTAACAATTATACCTTCAAGTACTTGCTATTACCAAAATTGTCATCACCTATGGTTGATTAAGAAAAAAACTGCGCTCCAACATCATACTTGTTCCCTTCAAACAAGGACTCTAAAGAATAGCCATTATCAGTGCCTGATTGATTCTTTGACTACTCTACTCCCCAAAAAAAAGAGACGTCATTTGTTCACAATCTTCCCTGTATGAGTGAGGTATTGAAACTTCCCTCGGTTTCCTAAATAATAAAAGCTCAATGGAAAAGGGAAATTATAGAGATTCAAATATTAGTGCAACTGTTACACCTTACTGAATCACTTTAAATCGTACCAAAATTGCAAGGAGATAAAACCTCCGGTCCACTTGGTACTTGTGGCACAACTTGGTTGTCAAAAGGTCCACTTGTTACTTGTGGCACAACTTGGTTGTCAAAAGGTCCATCACCCGAACGATTCTTTTTTTATGATGATGGTGTTATCCAGACCAACTTTCACACAATTCAACCTCCCATAAGCACATATTGGACAACTCTTTCCACCAAGGCTTAGATAGGAAAATATTACCTAGCATTTAATCTCGGTTAAGATTTAACTATAATCTCCCATCATCTCAATGATTGATGATAGGAGTACTCAACAGGAGAAACACATATTGGAAAATGCTAATAGTCTATAAATTACTCGATGTAATAAGATTTACAGTATAGGCCCCTCGTATGAGGCAAAGAGAAGGTTCTGAATGAATAAATGCCTCCCCTCTATTGCTACTGTACATCCAGAGGTAATTACCAACTGGTGTATTTTAAACCTAGCTAAGCTTTCCAAATGTACAATTAGCTTGCCCTATTCAAGCTATCCAAATGTACAGTTCACTTGCAAGGAATCATCTATAAAATGAAAGAGAAGAATATGGCCACACCCTCTTCATAATGCAAAAGGAGGGTATGGATGGGGGATTTCGAGTCCATACAATAGAATACAAAAATTGGAGGGTTGAGAGCTCAACAATCAGAACTCCTAAATTTCCAGCACAGGAATTGAAGTCAGTTTCCTGTTGGCAGATGCATGTTTCTCTCCAAGCCAAAAAGACCGATTACCAAGCCATGCAGAGAATATCCCTACAAACAAGATATCATGTGGTTGAATCCTCGTTTTTGCAGTAGAAGTAACCATCATTCCTTCAATGTGGAACCTTCACCTTATTCAGTGTCTGAATCAATACTTAGATACAATTTCGGTCTTACAGAACGACGTTGGCGAGGAAAATTAAACGGACCATCTGATCTTTCTCTACCGCTCTTCTTTGATACTCCGTCATTCATACCAAGAAGCAATGAAGCTGTGTATAGAGTAACATCATTAAATAGGTTCAGATAACTTCAACAGAAGAACAAAGAAAGAAGAATACTTCTGACAAAATCTCTTATCTCACATAAAAATCTATCATGCACATGGGGAACTACTTCAAAAAGTAATAGTAATAGAGTAGGTGCGTGTATGTGCTCATATTAGAGTTCTTAGCTTGTCATATTATGCATCCAAACATATTTGTCGCATTTAAAAGTACTAGCCTACAGTGTAAGTGCATATATAATGTGAATGTTGACATTTCTCACCTTTCTCTTTCTAATCTCCAACACAATATCTAAAAATAGGGAAATACCTGTGTCAGCCAATGAGCCCAAGGAAGAGTCTTTGGTTTGCGCCGGCTTCCCTGAGCTCAACCCATTTGCAACTTTAGATTCCCCACCTGCGCCGAGCCTAAGTGAAATCCAATCCTCAGTATGAACGCCAGTTGACACACCTGGCTGATGCCCCATATCTGCCTTGACTGATGCATCCGATGGAATAGGAGGAATAAATATCTGAAGTGAGGGATCATTATTGCCAAATGATAGGGGATTATTAACTAAACCAGCATTCATTTCAGTATTCGGATGATCAACAGGAGATTCAGGAAGAAGAGAACAAGATCCAATGCCGGTATCTGCAGCCAACGAGTAGCCATTGATAGAGCTCGCACAGTTAATAGAACCATGGTGCATATCTACTAAAGAACCTGAGACATCAGTATCTGAACCAAACAACCGAAATCCCGGGCCCCCCTGGTTAACAGTAGGCAAAGGCCACATATTCATCCCAAATTCATCATCATTTGCATTGAACAGCCCTAGGCATGAATCCCCATCATTAACAAGTGCACGGTCGTCATGGCAAGAATCTAAAATTCCTTTAGGCCTACCAGGAAAAGACACTATAGGTGCATCAGTGTGGTTGTTATTGTAAATGGATGCAGAAGAGATTAGTGGCTCATTTTCTTCGTCAGAATCGCTTAGGACAATAACTTCAGCATCTTCAGCTGGTGCTGAGGGACTATGGTCATTACCACCATACGCTGGGACAAAATTTGGTGAAATGGTTTCAAGGTCAATAGGGAAGTCAAAGTTAACATCACCATCCTGATTAACGCTGGGATCTTCACCTACCTTGCCACTCCCAGTGGCACTGCTGCTCATGGGAATGATATCTTGAATATGATTTTCAAAGTTCTCACTTACACTATCCCCATATGAAAATGTTTGCATATCTTCATGTTTGCTAATTTCCCACAAACCATTTCTGTTCTTCTTCAACCCAACTTTTAGTAAACCGGGGCTTTCAGAGCCTCCTTCCTGTTTAACATGCTTAAGAATTCCAGGCTTGGGTTTTGAATCTATACCCTGAGATTCAATGAGAGTCCCATCAGGTAAGTGCCACCGTCCGAGATCCCCAAGACTCCTTCGATCACCTTCTGCCTTCGCACGCCAAGAACCATCAGGTTTTACTTCAATTTCTGTCACTTCTTCTCCATAAGGTCGCAGCTGCACCAGAAAAGCCAAAACAAAAGAAACACAAAAAAGAATAATGAGGTTAACATAGGGAAGTGAATAATAAACAACAAGATTAAAACAGTGTACGATCACAAGAAATAACTACCCATACCTGAGAAGTGATCCGATTGAAATATGGATCTATAATGACATGCTCCAAAGAGTAGTTCTTGAGACAGATAGGGCATTGCCACTACATATCAATAATATTTGTTACTAAATAACAGCAAACAAATCAGAGATATTTATCTAAGCCTGACATACAATTAAACCTGGGACCTAGTTACTTGCCTTCCTCGACCTTTGATTCATTTCAACAAAGACTTCAAGATCAAAGCAGCCCATATGTACACAAGGTTTGAATCTTCCGGCAACTTTCATTCTTAAACCACTCATCTGTACATAGATGCACAAGATAAAACCTTAGTGTGATTCATGCTGCGTCACAAAGCGGTAAACATGCAAGAAACCATCAAAGAGAGAGAATCAAATTATTCAAATTTAAGACATCCTATCCTCCCTTAAAAAAGGAACCTATCACATACTAGCAGGAGGAGGTGGAAGTTTGTGGCTAGTCAACAATATCTCTCTTATTTTTCTTGAAAGGGGGGGAATACTGAGAGATAGCTGGTGAACGATTCGAATCATCTTCTACTAATTCGTCGTCCATCATCTGACTTGATAAGGTGATGCCTCAAAAATAGAAGTCTATGCTTTGAAGAAATAGACCCAATTGTTTCTCGTTTACTGAGAGATAGCTGGTGAACGAGTCGTCCATCATCTGACTTGATAAGGTGATGACTCAAAAATAGAAGTCTATGCTTTGAAGAAATAGACCCAATTGTTTCTCGTTTCAACAATCAAATGAAACCTAAATGTGCTGAAAAAAATGTGCAACGCAATTGCTCTGATTGCATATGAAGAGGCTTGTAGGAGTAAGCTATTGCCACTTTGTGCAACGCCACAACTTTGCAGCTTGACTGTCTACTTTAAACCAGACGGAAAATGAGAAGAGAAGAGTGAAGCAGAAATTGGGTTTGGGGGGAAGAAGTAAAGATATATCCCATAAATTAAGTGTGATATAACCATAGCATCTTAGCAGCTACCAAGGTGAAAATAGCAAAACTCATTAGGAGATACAAAATTTTAAATATCAATCACTTTCTTCTTTTGGCAATGAGAGAGAATACATGGAAGAGAAGACTAACACCACACGGAAAGTGGAGTAGAGATGATGCAATAATAAAACATAACACAAAAAGGGCAGTGAAAAAAGAAGATTACAATATTCAGAATTTGCTTACAGGGCATCGAAGATTGACTGGAATGAAATCAGCAACCACTTCAAGGTCACTGTCGCTGTCAGCATTTTCAGTGGCATTCCCACCACCAACGCAACGACGAATGCGAACAAGAGCATCATCAAATACCTCACCATCAGGCTCTTTAGGGATCATATTGAGAACCTAAAAAGAAGAAAAAATTATTCAGACACCATAAAAAGGGTCAATACAACAGGACCCGGCGCATGTACATGTGACATGTCTATTATTAGTCAACCTAGATGCAAATCCATCATTACGAGCCGGGGCTAGATAAAAATAATAATAGAAGATAGCTTTTACAACTCTCAACTACAACTACATATACCTAAACTCCACATCCCCCAAATGAACTTTGCTCAAGAGTTGAGTAGCAATGCAGTTGCCTGAGCTTACTTTAAGACACGTCTGAGAAACAGAAGCCCTCTGACTAGTCTTTCAGAATCTCAGAAATAACAGCAGTTAGAGCAGTTACTGCTCATTAGGGTAGATATAGTGCACAATTCTTAGAAACACATAAAGCAGCTAAGGTGCAATACTATAAAAGAGAAAAGATGATGAGATAAAGTGATAATATACACAATAAATTGTTCCAAACTAGAATCAGAAGCTTCTCCACAATACTTGATATGCAATAGATTTTTAAACAAATAATTTACATGCGTAATTGGAAAAATTTGACTACCTGTTGGAAAGTACGGCGCTTTACAAGTCTAACTCCAAAGCAAAAGATACGAGCATCACATCCTGTTAACAAAATTTTGTTAATTCCATCTCTGGAGCATTGTGTGATCTGTCAAAACAGCAAGACATAAACTTGAGAGAAACATCCAGGAAAACAAAAGCTGTTCTGTATATATGTCTATACAAAAACCAAGACATGGCAAGTAGCAAACATGAAATACAACTACATTAAAGTATGGTAACCGACAGTTTTGCTTAGGAAACCATGAGCAGCACATATATGTACAGCTAATCTGCCCCTCCCAAAAACTAGAAAGATAGAAAGGTATGCATAAATGAACACTCACTATTGGACCATCATCTCGACCATTAGCACCCAACAATTGTGAGCCAGGTCTATTTATGCAACGTACTGGAACTCCTGTTGATTCAAATATAATAAAAATTACTGAACTGGCAAAAAATTCTAAGTGTGAATCAGTTTTTTATCATGTTTATGGAAATTGTTAGTGGAAAAACAAACAAGAACAAAGACAGAAAACATATTTAACCTGAGAAGGGTACAAAATAAAAGTCAAAAACACTGTTCAAAGTTTGCTTGTCCTGTGAGTTCTACAACTGCATATTCTATATCAAGGCTGACCGGGCCTTTGCATTGGAGAGAAGAAACATATCTAACACATAATATGTTGCCAGACCCAGAATGAATTACTGGATAAAGATATTCTTAAAGCACTTAACTCAACGTGGGTCAAGATTATATAAATGAAGCAAGAGAGAATAGAGCATACCATTGACCTGTAAATCAGCATACTGAGGCCACTGCATCCTAAATTGTACTTTGTCATTGAGAAGTATGCACCAAGCCTGAAATTTTACAAAACAAACACTATGAATACACAATAACTACTCAAGGTCAAGTCATTACTCAATCAACAACCTGAACATCGTATTCCTGCTTTGCCAATAACTCCCTGTCAGCTCTAGTGAGTTGAAACGTTTTCTCAATCCTCTGCATTGGGTTTGTGCTGAAAATTTTTAAATGTAAAAAGTGATTCACAAATGGATTCCATAGTTGCATCACCACAATATAACGTCAATATGAAAAGGCAATATGTTCACAATAGAACAAGCAGTTAAAAAATCAAATTATAGCATGAAGAGGACAAAGAAGAGCCATTAAAGCCATGCCTAGAAAGCACATAATAAATCCTCCTAATGAGTTAATATGTCTACAATCATTTTTCAAAGAATACTCCCTTCGCCCCAAAAGAAGGTCATTACTACTATTTGAGCGATCAAACAATTTATCTTTGACAGTAATTGTCAAACATACTTTAGAATGTTTTAACTTTTGACCATAATAAGCTGTGATTTATTGTATTTTTTGCAGTTTCCAAAATATGTAAATCTTGTTTCAAAAAAGCTAAAAAATCAATCCAAATTCACAGCAAAAATAAGATGCACTGATCCTCATACTCCAAACACCCAGCATATTTTGTGATAGGAGCACCATCCAACAAATGAATCTTCCTATGTTCTAGATTACAACTTAACAAAGTAGACAAATACATATCACAAACCAGCATAACAAGAGGGACAAAGCAAAGAAAGTCATATACTTTAAAAGGATAATACATAAATACCCCCTCAACTTGTCCCGAATTTTTAATGACTTTAATATTCTTAACTTTTTAGTTGTATTTTTAAATTTTCTTTTCCTTTTACTTTTGCTCACCTTTTTTGTTTCACATTCTCTCTGCCGGGAAAAATATGTTTTCTGGGGACTGCTCTTTTATCTCCTCGGCCCCTTTCTCTTTTTATTTGCAAAAAAGCCTCACAAAACCCTTAAACTCAGATCCGTAACAAAGAACCATCGAACCAAAAACTTTGGCCAGAACAATCTTCTCCGGCGAGCCCTTTTTCTTTCCTTTTTATTCTCAAGAAACTCCCTTGAATCGGATCTAAAATGATCCTGAGGACTTGGTCAAATGGAAAACCAATTGGTCAGAAAACTCTACAAAGGGGGCTCCGTACGGAAATGGGAAGAACCCTCCTCTAGATGGCTTTTGCATCTGTGTGGACATATGTTGGTTATGCAGTGAAGGAAAAGGTGGGCCTTTGAAGTGAAATGAGAGGTGGGTTGCTGGGGTGCGGTGAATGTATTGTGGTGGATATGGCAATGTGCATTTTGCTGGGTGCTTTATTGTGCATGGTTGTCAAAGGGTGTGTATAGGAAATAGAATAAGATGGGGCTTTAGATATGAAAAATTGGTGGTTGAGATGCTGTAGTGTGTCGAGAGTGGAGGATGAAGATGGTGGCTTGTGTATTTGCATAATGCATGGAAAAATGGGCGTTGAGATAGTGAAGGTCTGATAGAAGAGAAAAAAGTGGGAAGAAAATAAGCGGTAAAATACACGTGTGAGACGTCTATTTCAACACTCAACACGAAATCTGATTGTCCGTGGAAAGCGAGTATTTATTCTACTTCAAAGAAGTCTAAGGGGATAATAAGACCCCTGCAAAGTTTAGGTATGTAGTTGACAATTCAGGACAAGTTGATGGGGTATTTATGTATTATCCCTACTTCAAATGCTCAATATGACTTGGATGTAACTGAATGTGATTCGAATTAATAACCTATTTCTACGTGATGCCAATCTTACATTTTCAGATATTTTCATGTTTAATTGGTAATTTGGACCTAACATGGTGTGGATACAAATCAAACAGAAGACCTGCCATTTAATGATATACTAACTCTGCGCACCCACAAGATATAAGATTAAACTCATGTCATGAACCCAAAATTGCAAAATGCATTAATCACTCAAATACCAAATCCATCACTAAATGAGATAAAGATTAGATCTTGTCCTATTATAACCGTCTTTGTGCGTCTCTTCCGCATAAGACAATAGAAGGCAGAAATGGAATGGCATCCTGTTTTGCTAGAACCCACCCCATCCTATCCCATCTATCCAAGGGAAAAGAAACAAAATTCTCCATTCTTAATAACCACCAAAACAGGTATTAAAAACTGTCTGCTCTGACTTTGTTGACACAGTTCAAGGCAGCATTATTAAAAGTCATAGCCTCTTCAATTAGAGCAACGAAGCAGTGTGAAGTGAGGGGTCATCACTTCATGGGAAAAGTCATGCACTTCACACAAGTGTGTGCTTCAGACAATGACGTGGAAAGTGATTGCAACAAGGAGCGGTAAATTCTTTGAATCTCAACTTTGATAAGTTGGATAAATATTGACATTATTGTATATCAATATCGGATGATGAGATTAGTTATTTTAACTGAAATTTTATTATTACAGTACTAAATTCATATACGTATCGTACTTTAAATTGTCCAAAACTATGTGTGTCACTTCTTGCTTTTCGCTTCACGACCTTGTCACCTTTTTTGCGCTTTTGGCTTAAAAAAAACTTGCTTTTAAGGGATTTAACAACATAAACAATGTAAACTTAAACCCAACAACAAGGAACAGCAGCAGAACTATTTCTAGACATAATACTTCACAAGACTAACAGGATACAAGTAACTCACCTATCTGCAGGAACACTAGTGATGGCAAACTTAGCAGGATATAAAGGATCTGCCGTGGTCACCCAGAAACTGCATATAGATTACTCCATTAGTGAAGGTCAAAGCATTTACTATTAGAAACGAGGCAACACCTAAGTATATATATGCATAACAAATGAAGCGTCAGCTCTGAGGAGTCCAATAAACGCCAGCCTCTTCTTTAAGATTTTACTCCCACACTGGCAATCCCAGGTTAGCACCCACATCTTGTGTACACTGCTTATCGACATCTAGTAACAGTAATGAATTAACGAAACCAAATAGCCAGATTAGCTGAACAGCTACCTTCTCAGAAAAATCCTGAATATCCTATTCCTATGCTTAAAGATATCAGACCTACAACAAGGATATAAACATGAAGTGGCAATAACTTATTCTGTCAAATAGAACTATCCGCAGGCTCTTTAAAGCCAAATTCTCCTACCCCCTCTCCCCACAACTGCAACCATCAAACCCCAAAAAGGAATAAAGGAAGTAAGTATGATTGAATATACATGACTGTATGGACTATGGTGTTCAACAGAGAAGAAAATAGAATATTTGCATTATAACATCCTGTGGTTAAGACAATCAGATGAAGCAAGGTAAACAGAAGAATAAGTGACAACTTACGGGTCTGCACGACTCAATCTGCACAATTCACAGTAAAAAGTTTCAGGAAAAATTGGAGGAAAACCCCTCTCTGTGGGCTTTTCTGGAATGATGACACAGCTTGCATGTTGCCATGTGTGGCATCTTGTATCTTCGCACTGCATGCAAAATTCCATCTTAGACACAATATGAAAAAAAAAAAGGCAGTCCGGTGCACTAAGCTCCCGCTGTGCGCGGATCTAGGGAAGGGCCGGACCACAAGGGTCTATTGTACGCAACCTTACCCTGCATTTCTGCAAGAGGCTGTTTCCATAGCTTGAACCCGTTACCTCCTAGTCACATGGAGGCAACTTTACCAGTTACTCCAAGACTTTCCATAGCTTGAACCCGTTACCTCCTAGTCACATGGAGGCAACTTTACAAGTTACTCCAAGACTCCCCTTCAGACACAATATGAAGTGTATTAAAATAAAAAGAAACAGAAGCTTCAAATACTAGGGTTGACAGCATATATTGATACATCATCACATACAAGGAACGCATATACCCCTTACTACAACAGAAATAGAATAATAAACACATAATTTCTAGTCAAATCGCAGCCATGCAGCGATGAAGAAGATGAAGACATCCCCATATTAAAACCATGATGATACTCAGAATATAACAAAGGTCAACAATGAAAACATCTCAATATTGGTAGAGGCCTAAATTGGAGGAGAAAAAGCTTGTACAAATTGAAGATGCTTGGCATATTAAATTTACTACACATTTTCTTTGAAAGAGATCTGTACATTAGAGGAACCTTTCCTCAATCAGGGCAACCCACAGGACATATCTGCATGAGCAAGTATATTTTCATAATTAAGGCTGACGAAGGGAATCAGCACAGAAGTAAAACCTGAATCATCGTTTCAGTTTGGAACGAGCTTCCACAGGGACATCGAATCTTCATCTGGTAAGTATCTTCAATTTCCTCTTTTAACTTTGCATTACTGCTATCTGAGACAATTTGTGACTTAGATGCCAGGTCAGTTGCCCCAAACACTTGCATTTTTCTGGAATAAGCAACAAACATCACTACGACAGAAAACAAAGAATTCCTAAGTAACGTCTACAGGGTAAAAAATTATCACATCTGCTTCATCTAAGTTAACAAAGGAAAAATGAATTCAACAGAATCACGTCCCACTGAAGCAAATGAAAGTCTGAAACGAAGACGTAATACAAGCTTATTTCTCGTAAATCCCTATAAAAGAGACTCTTGTCTCCCATTACTTAAGTTTACTCAAGATCAGGGCTGTTTATACCGGTAAATTCCATCGACAAGTTTTGCAACCTCTTCCTTTCTAGCGCTATTTATCTTTGGCGGCACTCCTGCAACTGTTCAAACTCACATAAGTATGTTAGCATTAGCTATTCAAAACAGTACAACTGGAAACATGGTTTTCTGCACAAGCATGAAAGTCAACATATCCCACAACGAAGAGCAGGATATTAAAAGTAAGTATTTCACATAGAAATTATACGGAAGGAAGAGGAACTCTTAACCCTAACTGTGCACTCAGAGGGTAAGCAAGAAGCAACAAAATTAGTATTAGTTGTTCGATATGCTACACTTAGAAATATGGTTTGCTGTACAAACATGAAAGGAAATAAAACCTATATTAAAAGCAGGATATTCGAGTATCATAAGTGGAGTTGAACATAATATAACAAAATAGGAGGAACGCTCAACCCGGATTGTGTGCACACAAAAAGGGACCCAGCCAAGCAAGAAGTGTGACAATCACAATCAATGAAGTATCTCAATCTTTCCTTTTAGAGTAGCATGCCCAACCATGCATCATGCAAAAATATAAAACGGTCACCCAGTCAGACATTTGTTCAACCATCGTCACGTTGAAATATATTCTTGCTAACAACTCCCAGTATTTCCTTATTTGTTTCCAAAAACCAACCCCATGAGATATGGCTGCTACGTTCATTCACTATGAATCTTTCATACCATATTTGGCTCGGTCAACTTTTTCCTGCAGTACATCTGCTTCCTTCCTAGCTATCTCTCCAGGGTCAATTGAATAATAGGTTTCATCTTGAAATTCCATCTTTCTAATCCCCAATCCTCCTTCCTCACTTTTTCTCACTCTTTCCACTGAATTTCTTCTCTTTTTTTTTTTTTGAAACAGGTAAAATGGAATGTCTTCTCCTTGTTTCCATTCCATAAGAAATCCATCCTACCCATGTCAACTTCCTCTTAACAGAGCACTGTTTATGAGCATCAGTCTTCCACTGAGAGCAAATAGTATACAACTGCCCGAAAAGCATAAGAAAGGGAGATTTGGCCTTGAAGGAGGGGAGTCCAGACGTACTAAAGTAAATTTCTTGGTGTACATGGATGAACTACAAAGACAGTTTGACAAGGTCACACAAAAAAAGAGCGCATAGAAAACAGGAAAATTTGGCCTTTGGAGGAAGGGGAGTTCCAGACATACTAAAGTGAATTTCTTGACATCATATGAATTGACTACAAAGACAAAGTTTGACAAGGTTACACAAAAAATGAGTGCATATCACTAATAGGAATGGTATGAAGAACAGAAAGAAAGTTAAGAATAAACATAGATAGCAAAAATACAAAACAATAACTACAAGTAGAATAGGTCTAACAGATCCCCTGAAATTTCTCCAAGCAAGCTACATGGCTGCTCACCTCGTTCATGTGAAAGAATAGTTAATATGCGATCAACAAGGTCCTACATCATGCCAAATATGACTGTCAGACACATACTAGTGATACTCAAACATAAATAATTACTAATTCAAAACTGGGCTACAGTAAAAACCAACTTACAATGGAAACCTACGAATCATTAAAGCAAAATAGTCAAAAAGATTAAAGCACTCTCACTCGTATTTAAACTGATTACAAGATTCCCAGAAGTAAATCCCTATTCAAAAGAATAGTAGACAACACCAAAGTCTTATTACACATTCTTGGCAACAACTAATAAGGACCAACTGAATAAAGTGTGGTAGAAACCCTAAAATGATCATGATATAAATAATTTAGGAGGCAAAAAGAATTGTTTCAGGACTCATATAGAACAATATGGTCATAACCCAATACAGAAGTAACAATTTAAGGTACACGTAACTATTTGGCACATCAGGAAATATGAGAATGAAATTAAAGAGAAGCCAGGTTCAACATATGAAACCATGAAGAATCAACAAAATGTTCAAACCTGCTTCTTTCCTTGCTTTGAGAGACCAAGTTGAGTAAGCACATCTTTGAGCTCCTTTACCCGAAAATATGCCACTTTATCCTATAACAGAAAATTAATTGTCACTTAGAATAGAGTGGCAGGTGCATCCAGTTCCCTAACACCGAATTGTGCCACGAAAGGACACTACATGAGATAATGAGCAGAATAATTTCCTACTTGATGACGCAGTACTTTTTTATTAGACTATAACAAACATTGGAGCAGAATAATTTCCTACTTGATGACGCAGTACTTTTTTATTAGACTATAACAAACACTGACGCCAGAGTACTTTGATTACACTACAATGAAGAGAATGTCTTGTTTGAGAAAGTGAGATCAGCTATCACAAGCCTCTATAGTCCTCACTCCTCAGAGACGGGAAGAGGTTGAACCAATCAGCATTGTTAAAGACTCGTTTGAGGCACACTTACGCCCTGAAACTCAGTTAAAGCGAAATTGTTTGCTTCGCTGGCTTCAGCGGGGCTTCAGTGTGGGCACTAAGGTGCCAAGTCGTGTGCCTCGTTACCTATGGGGATATGGGCCTGTCTATAAAAGTGCAACAGTAGACAATAAATATAGTTGGTAAATGATACATTAATTGTTTAAAAAATGTTATGAAGGAGCTTTTCTTGATTAAGAAGAAAAAAACTAAGAGTTAGTAAAACAAAAAAAAATAAGAACTAGCTTCAAAAATCATAAAACTATATTTTTCTCATCTAAATCAACAACAACAACATACCAAGTGTATCCCACCAAGTGGGGTCTGGGGAGGGTAGAATGTACGCATACCTTACCTCTACCTTGAAGGTAGAGAGGTTGTTTCCGATAGACCCTCGGCTCAAGGAAAAACAGTTCAAAGCAGTTCTTTTTTTCATCTAAATCAGATACTTAAAATGGCTTTTAAACTTGACTGACATGATTTCATATATTTAGATTATAGGTATTACAATTCCTTTGATCAAATGATTATTGCTTGTATATGTAGTTATTTTCCCTTGTGTTACATACACATTTTTGTTTTTTCTTCATTAGCACCTTTATTCGTTTAAGTGCACATCTTAATTCCGCTTTGCACTTAAAGCTCAACCGATTTTGTCGCTTTTTTGTGCTTCTCTCTTTTGAGTACTCTGGCACCAATATACTTACAAAACACTCATATGACATTAATCTTGATCATTTGAATTAACGAATAAAAGCATGTCAGGGAAATGTACACCATAAGCAAAGATCAATAAGCCAACTTTACCAAGTTCAACATCAGGGGATGGGTTTTCACTAAGTTCACATTTGCCTGCATCTTTTCTTACTATTTTTCCTTCTTGTTTCACCAGTTTGACGGTAGGTGATTAATTAGACACTAAAGCATCAGAACCCAAGATCCCAAGTATACCTGTACTAAAATGCTTACAAATTTCATTGCTCCAGAAAGACCCAAGTTGCTATAACATATCTAAATAAACTAGTGATGCAAAGCTCAAAATTAGCATTCATTACCATAGAGCCTTGAGAATAAGACCATAATGACTACTGATGAGTTGAACTGTATCTATGAATTTGGAATGTTTTGGATGTATTTTCGCTAACTTTATAAAATTTATTTGATTTGGAAGGTTAATACATTAACTTTTGGTAATTTTGGTATAGGTATTTAAAGGTGCATAATCCAATTAATCTAAGTCAAGTCAAAACAAGAAGAAAAAGATCAAGAAAGTCAAAATTTGAGGTTGAATCCATGCAAGGTTCGGCACGAGTGTGCTATTGCCAAATGCGGTGCAGATTCACGCTGCAACCTAAAAGTGCTGTGTTTCAATGCAAAACACAGCGCAGAGAAATCTGCATACACTCTATGCTGCAGTGCAAAAGCCAGCACCCATGGGCTGACCTAGAAGTTGTACTTTAAGGATATTTTGGTCCTTTTGACATATCCTCAAGTACATGTATTTGTCCCATAAGTTAGGGATCTTAATTGTGGGCTGTATATTGAAGTTTTGAGCCAAGGAACTTGGGAGAGAGGTTACATTCTCCTAATTGGTTTGTAACATTTTCTAGCTCTTCTTTTTTATGACTTACGATACGAACTCTTTTATGGAGTAATTTTTCTCTATGGAAACTTGATGATGTATTACTTAAGATTTTTCATTTATTTGACAGAACGAATTGGTTGTAAGAGTGTGTTATCAGTTGGGAGTATTCAAGAGAAGCTTCATTCTTATCTAAAATATGTCGCTTATAAACATACACAAAAATTGAACTCTTAATGTGTTTCATATATCTTTAAGTTATAGTTATTCGAGAGAAAACTTTAGCATATTGGGGACAGAAATAGACGATTATATCCGCGAGAACTAATCAATATTTCTGTTCAAGAATTACTAATCAAAGAGTGAAACCAAAATCGTAAGTCGAGTTTCCCACTTTGTTCCATTGGTAAATCTCTTTAATCTTAGTTCAAAACTTTAGATCACTTGGAATATTTGTTTTATGATGTTTGAACAAATTATTTGACTTTAATTGCTTTCAACTACCAAGACTAAATCGATTGACAGCTTATTTCCCAAAGTATCCACTTTTCACGCCCCTTTACTAAGAGATCCACCGTGTAGCTAGGAATTGGCAAAGACCTTGTACACGTCCTCGAGGGGAATAATCTCTTTCTTATTATTTAGCGCAAGACGAAATGAACATGCAAAGATCCATTCCTTTCTTATTCCTAGGCAGAATACTTTCCTTTTTATTATCTTCGTTTTTTGAAAATGAGTTCAATTGATTTATTTCAAACCCTACTTTCAAAGGTTAGGTTCTCTGTGGGGGTTCGACTAACTATACTATATCTGACTAGCACATGATTTATTTTAGTATTGGTGATTTACCCTCGCCAACTACCATAAGTGTGACCCAAACTACGCCAAGGTTTATATGAATCTACCACCAGCCAAACTCGTTCCTGAATTAAAGAATTCACCTTTTTAAGGAAAATTTCTCTCTCTAACTCACACATCTCCTACATATATATACTAGTACAGCTAATTTAAGTGGCAACCATAGAAAGCAACAAATTCAATGACATACGACAAACGACAGGCGGTTAAATATAAGCTAATTACCTGCCAATAAATTAGAAATTAGAAATTCTCTAAATTTCACACTTATCCAACGTGTATAACTAGTACCACTAATACAAATGCCAATGGTAGAGCAACGGAAAAAAATCAATGACATTCAATAAAACCTAATTAGCTGCCAATAAGTTAGAAATTAGAAATTCTCTAAATTTCACACTTATCCGACGCGTATAACTAGTACCACTAATACAAATGCCAACGGTAGAGCTAGAAAAAAAATCAATGACATTCAATAAAACGTAATTACCTGCCAGCAAGTTAGAAATTAAAAATTTCTCTAAATTTCATACTTATCCGACGCGTATAACTAGTACGACTAATACAAATGCCAATTGTAGAACAAGAAAGAAAAAATCAATGGCATTCAATAAAAACTACTAGAAATTACCTTGCAGCTAGTTAACAAATCCATGCCCGATGTTAAACACAACACATATGATACTCCGCGGTTGAAAGACCAAATGTGTGACCTAATCATAAAATCACCCAGAAACAAAATCCAATTTCCAAATTAGTACCAATAAATCATCATCAACAACAACATACCCAGTGTAATCCCGCAAGTGGGGTCTGGGGAGTAGGGTAGAAGAGTAGAGTGTACGCAAACCTTAACCTATTTTTGCAGGGTAGAGAGGTTATTTCCGATAGACCAACCATAACTTGCAGGGTAGAAAGGTTATTTCTGATAGACCAACCATAACAACAATACAACCGGTGTAATCTCACAAAGTGGGGTCTGGGTAGGGTGTACACATAAGTAGGATAGAGTTTGTTTCTAATAGAAACTCGACTCAAAAGAAATGAAATCAAAGCAGGATTGAAATGAAAATAGCGACAACAATTTTACAAAACAAGTGCCAGAAAAAATCAAAAAAATCCTAATAATACTTTCGATGGAATACCTTAGCAAGTTTCAATTAACACACAGTATAAAATGTTTAAATTAACAAAAAACAACACTTAGAATTGAATAATTAATCAAGAAAATTGACAAAAAAAATTACCACGGCGCAGAGATTAAATGATGAAACTGATAATCACATAGGGTTTTTCAGCAAATGACTGTTTATTGGTGATTTAAGCTTCTCTTTTCTTCTGTTTCAGATACTTTTGGACATTTAATTAATTGCTAACCTATAATAATTAGATTTTTCCTACCAAAAATTACGGACGTATTCTTCATTATCAATTCCGGTTTGTTTCATGGAAATAAATCCGGGTTTGGATCCTCTATTGTCCCGTGTACTGGCGTATCATGCTCTTATTTGTTTTTATTTTTTTTGAAGAAAAAATATAATTACATTAGTGGAGGGAATAATAGAGAAGGCCAGAAGGGGGATATTGTGAGATTTAAAAGGGAGCTCACCAAGTAAATTAGCTTTTTAATCTCTCTTTTTTTTTTTTGCTTTGATTCTTTTATTTGCAAAATACAACAACAACATATCCAGTAAAATCCCACAATGTGGGGTTTGGAAAGGGTAAAGTGTACACAAACCTTACATCTACCTTGATAGGTAGAGCGGCTGTTTCCGAGCATTTTTGGTTGATTTTAGAGTTGTTTGCATGAACACGAGATGATGAAAGAATGCGCGCAGAAATTAGCAGAAAAGTTGAACAACTGAAGCAGTTTGCGCTGCAGCTGCGTCGCGAACCTGACGCTGAAAAACAAATCTTGCCATAAATATTTGAGAAGAAGACCCGCACTGCACACGCGACGCGAGCTGACGGGCAGAATTCCCAATTTGTTTGAGATTTGGTTTCCTAGTTTTATATTTTTATCCTAGACTATATATAGATGTTTTATTTCGTTAAAGAGGGGTGCATGACATTATTCTGAGACTAGTAAGCCGCCTTCTCTCATTCTTGTTGTTTTTACTTTATTTCTTCTATAGAACCCTAGCTTTTCTCATGAATTCTTTTGTCGTTCTTCGAATCATGAGTAGCTAAACTTCTCTTTTCTAGGGTTATGGCAAAGACATGAAAGTTAGTTTAATGATAATTTTTGCGTATAGATTTACATTATTGAGTTGCTTATTTATTCTTGAGCTTAATTGTTTGATTAATTGATGAATTAGTTGAGCACTATTTGTGGTGCGTGAGTTGGAATTGAAAGAGGGGATTCACGTAGGTAATAAGAATAAATAAAGTTTGTTCGTATTTATACGTTTTGCTACTGAAGATAGAAATATACTCTTTAGCCCTACTTAGTTGGATACAAAGTTTTAAATGCGTACTTGTTACCTCTGGAAACCATAGAAATATAGGTGTTATAGTAGCATATACAGGCTTGTGAGTAGTTCAAAAGAATATCAAAAAGTTAAAATCAACCCGTCAACTAATAACTAGGGATGGCAACGGATCGGATCTGGATCGGATCCTACTAGATCCAGACCATTTTTCATACCTGGATCCAGATCCATCGGGTCCATAAAAATCAGATCCAAATTCGGATCCACCGGGTCCACAGATCGGATCTGGATCTACATGTAAATTTTTTTGGCTTGAATAATATTCTCACATGTTGAAACTTTTATGACAAAATGAAACGCAATCTGATTGAAAAAAATGATTGAGTTCATTCAATCAACCTACACAAACATGACATCATTCTTCCAAAATACTGAACAAAGTTTTAGCATCACAAGAAAATAAAGACGATTGACTTCATTAGTGATGCTGAACATGTTGCAACTTTGAGCTAATTTTTTAAGGCTTTAGTGATGCTCCACTTGTAGTTCTACTGATTGACTTCATTAAACAACATAAAACAATGTCAGTCATATATCAAAAGTCTCATTTTTTTTGCTGATCAAACAAACTAGAGAGAAATACTTAAAGCCTACGGCTAGCAGATTCAAGAAAGAGAATTTTAAAGAAAAGTGATAATTTTTTCTTTTTATAGTAATGAAAATATGGAAAATTGCAGAGAACATATAGGTAAAAGAAATGAAACTTCAAAGACAAATTACATGGTTGTGTGACTTGTGTCTTATCCTGGTTCAACCCTTTACCCAATACATAAATTATGGGAAAAAATTAAAAAAATACTTATAAAATTACATTCTAGGTTATGGATATATTTAATAAAAAATGGATCCACGGATCAGATCTGGACCGGATACGGATCTCAAATACAAGACCCAGATCCAGATCTGATCCGTCAGAAATGGATCCGGGTCTGGTCCGGATCCGTCGAGTCCAAATTTTGAAGATCCATATCCTATAAAATGGACCTGGATCCACCGGATCCAAGATCCACTACCATCTCTACTAATAACCTATGAAATCGAAATAAGTAAAACTATCGGAAGACTAATTGGATTATCGAAAGTCATGACCCTAGATTCTATCATCATCTGATAAATCTCACAGTCTTTGTCTCAATTGTCTCAATCACAATAATACCCAAGTGTTAGTTATTTCTTTCAAGCCATAGTTAGTTTCACAAAACAACTTGATTGTTACTCTCTTGGATAGTTACGAACAAGTTTTAATTAGTTAAACAGTAGAAAAGTACAAGTCCATGTGGGTACTATATCTGGACTTCACAATCCTATATTACTTGTACGATCGCGTATATTTGCGTATGTATTTAGGAGCAATAAGTTTTTGGCGTCGTTGTCGGGGACTTGGACAAATTTACTGTTTTCGAGTTTGAATTATATTACTTCCTATTCAAGATTTTACTATTTGGTTTGTGTTGTGTATCTCAGGGAATTGCAGTATTTTTATGCCAAACACTCGGAGTCAGGGAAAACCGTTAGTTATCTTTGATCCCGAGGTTGAGAGAACTTTTCACAAAGCAAACAAGCTGGCTGAAGAGGACCCTCCTGAATTGGTTGAAAATAGAGATATTGTAGTGAGATAGATGGAACAACCACGAGTCCTTATGTCAAAAGTTTCTAGGCCCAACCTAGAGAATGTATCAAAGGCTATCGTTGTCGATACTCACGTAAACTTTGAGTAGCAGAAGGAACCGTATGGGTTCTGTAATACGTACTAATATATGGGTAAACCATCAGAAGACCGGCATAGACACTTGATGACGTTCGTCATTGAGCAAAAATTTTCACTATAAGAATGTTTCAAATGAATATGTAAAATTAACATTATTTCATTTCTCACTGATCGGAGAGGCAAAGGAATGGTTGCAGAATGAGCTGGTTGGCTCCATTACTTCTTAGGGAATCTTATTTAACCGTTTTCTTGACAAGTTCTTCCCATCTAGGAGAACTAAGAAGTTGAGAGGGAGAATTGTTAGTTTTACCTAGAGAGATGGCGAAGAGTTACCATGTGCATGGAAGAGATACAAGAGCTACTTGAGAGATTGACCACATCACAAGTTCCCGAAGGAGTTAGTTGCACATACTTTTATTGAAGGCATTCGACCCGAGTCTAAATAATTGTTGGATGCTACTGTTCAGGGACAAATCTTATCGAAAACATATGAGGAGATGGAAGCACTCTTGAATTTGATGTCTGCAGATAGTCAACCTTATACATATTCAAGCCATTCAGGGATCACTCGGAGAGCTATTAGGGTACTTCAAGTAGATGATATGATAGCATTTCACGCAAAAGTGAGCCAGATTGCCCACACCGTTAATAGATTCGTTAATATTTCAGCACTTAATCTGGTGTAGCAGGTACAACATGTACTTGTTTCATGTGAGGTTTGTGGTGATGAGCATGCTTACGTGAATTATCCGTAGAATCCAGAGTCTATCTTCTTATAGGACAACAAAATTAGGGCGATGGTAATAAGTCTCAGCAATATGGTAACAACTACGATCTAAACCACCATAATTATCCGAATCTCTTATATGGTGGAAATCAGAATAAACAGAGGCCCTATAATAATAATTTTTAGCAACCTCAAGCTCATCCGACTAGCACTTTCAAATAAGATATGATGAAATTCCGGCTTTAGCTTAGTAAAATCAAGATTGTGTTTAGACGATAAATCAATTCACGAGCTTGAACGTCAAGTCAGGCAGATGGTGCTTTCTTAGAATGTCAAACTATGAGGTGCTCTTTCAAGTGATACAGAAAAGAATCCTAGATAGTACAAAGCAGTTACCTTGAAGAATGGCAGAGAACTTAAAGAAGTGCCATCAAAGAATAAAAAGAAGGTGGAAGTTGAAATTTCATACTAAAAGAGCTGAACCAGAGCCGAAAAGTGGAGAGCAACCAGCAGAGGTGGTGGTTAGACCACCACCACCCTTCCCATAGAGACTTTAGAAGCAGAAGGCAGATTCAGCGTGCAAGAAATTTCTTAAACTTTTGAAATAAGTACACATCAACATTTCTTTAATGGAGCTTTTGCAAGAAGTTCTGAAATATGATAAGTACATTAAGGATGTTGTTGCGAATAAAAGGCATTGGACATAGTTCAATATGGAAGCACTTACTAAGAAGTGCAGTTCTAGAGTGAGTAGCAAGATTCCACCAAAGTTGAAAGATTCAGGCAGTTTTACTATCTCCATCACTATTGGCAATATCGAGGTTGGGCTAGTATTATGTGATTTTGGTGCTAGTATTTATTTGATGCCCACCTCTATGTTCTGAATGTTGGGCTTGGGTGAGCCGAGACCAACAACAGTCACTTTGCAATTGGCGAACAGATTTTTGGCATATCCAGATGGTATTATTGAAGATGTTCTTATGAAAGTGGGGCCATTTATCCTACCAATCGACTTCATTATTCTTGACTATGAAGCTGATAAGAATGTTCCTCTCATCATGGGAAATGGGTTCTTAGCAACTGTTGATGTAGTTATTCGAGTTAGAAATGGGAAGATGTCCATGATAATGGATGGGCAAGAAGTTGTTTGCAATGTGTTCAAAGCAACTAAGCTGCCACTTCATTATGAAGAATTAAAGATGATCACAATGGTGGAGCCCGAGCTTACACATGCAGTGCTAGATCACTTTCTGGCTTCTAGAGATCATTGTAGATGGCCATGGTCTATGGGGAGGATTTAATGGAAGATGAGAAAGTTGAGGAGTGTCTTCACATCTTTGACACTTCTTGTGCATATATACGAGCCAATACGCCCTTTGAATAATTGAACAGGCCTGAGTCTTGGAAGAAACTGAAACCATCTATTGAGGAGGCTTCGGTTCTTAAACTAAAGCCCTTGTCACCTCATCTTTGATATGTTTTCTTGGGTAGTGGAAACATATTGCACGTAATTCTATCTGCTTATTTGTCTGATATATAGGTTGAACGAGTGCTACGAATACTAAGGGACAAGATCTGAGCCATTGGATGGACGATAGCTGACATTTGAGGCATCAACAGTTCATTTTGTATGCATAAGGTATTGTTGGAGGAGGACAACAGGCCCAGCGCTGAGAGTCAGAAAAAGCTAAACCTAATCATAAAAGAGGTGGTGAAGAAAGAAGTGATCAAGTGGCTTGACATTTACATTATCTATCCCATCTCAGACAGCAAGTGGGTGAGTCTTGTTCAATGTGTTCCAAAGAAAGCGGGCATGGCTGTGGTGAAGAGCGAGAATAATGATCTTGTACCTTAGAGAACGATCACTGGTTGGAGGATTTGCATTGATTGTCGAAAGCTAAACACTGCCACAAAAAAAAACTTTGCCCTTCATGGACCATATATTTGATCGATTAGCAGGGCACGATTATTATTGCTTTCCAGATGGGTACTCAAGTTACAATTAGATTATGATAGCTCCCAAAGATCAAAAGAAGACCATTTTTACTTGTCCTTATGGCACGTTCGCATTTCGGAGGATGCCCTTTGGATTATGCAATGCTCCAGGTACGTTCCAGAGATGTATGATGGCTATTTTCACTGACATGGTAGAAAAATATGTGGAAGTATTTATGGAACGTACCTGGAGCATTGCATATATGTGGTACATATTATATACTACAATGATACAATTTCTATACATATGCTGGGAAAAAAAAAGATAGAGAGAAAATTTGAGCTTCAGAAGTATCACAATTCGAAAAGCTATAACAATGATACAATTTCTAAGTGAAATTTATGTCCAAACACAATTTCAACCTGCAAAAACTCTTTTGCAACTTCAACTTCAAATATTGAGTACTTTTTTTAAAAAAAAAGTAATTTTATTAATAAAGCAACATATAAGATGTGTTACAGAACTGTACATTATTGTCGAAGCAAAACAACAAAACTATTCCCTATCTAGTCCAGTATCTAACATTTGTAGCACTAATTCAGCCTCATTAACATTTTCCAGCTTTTACCATAAGCAAAACAAAAATCATACAATTAGACTTTAACTTGTTGATTGCTAAATACTAGTTTTTCAACTTCGACCAAAAATTGTTCAGACGGGGTTCTTCAGGGTGAAAAAGAAAATAAATCCCACATGTAAGTTTTGCCCGTTATTACTAATGAATTATACATGTCAAAAAAGCAGAGTCTAGCTAGTCGAATATGTTTTAATGAAGCTTCTAAATGATTCTTAATTAGAGCTCTATGTCACAACTTACATATGCTGCACCACTTTAATATGGTATTTAAGGTGAGCATAAAATTTTCTATGGGTAAACAATCAATGCGTTGTCAAAAAGAAGGAATAAAAAACTCGGAATTTACAAGAAAATAGCATAGACTGCACATCCAATCATTTTTTAATGTTTGATTAGGTGTCAATATGTGTAGTGTGATGAATTATATTTTTAATATTAAATATTCACTGTAATATAATAATATTGGCTGAATAGGTAATTTGAAATAAGAACTAAGATAATTGTAAATCATTTCGTGATGAAAAATAAATACTTCTATATTAGAAGCTGGATAAGGATTAAGGAAATGAGTTGGGATTGTTTAAGGCTATAAAACGGCTTTTAGGAAAATTTGAGTCATCCGGTGGCACTAGTTTGGGCCAAATGGCTAGTTTTGTCATTTACCCAAGTTTTATTGCATGTTAAAAAAAAGGAGTGGAGCACAGTAAAAAAATTATATAAAATAAAAGACATTAGTGGTGAGCAAAAAAAACAAGAAAAGCATCACAATATTCGTTATTGGTGAGCTGAGGAAAATTAACTTTGCAATTATTCATAGTGATTGAGAAAATCATATTTTGATAGTGATCGTGTGAGGAGATAGTGAGTCTTCCTATTATTTCTCAATATCCAAATTAGCAAAACACTTCTCTTGAAATTACTTAATTTATATGGTATCTTCATTTGTAACATTTTGAAATGTTTGATGATATTTCACAACATCATACGTTTCAGTCATTCAAATTAATTTAATTATTTGTTCTATAACTAAATTTTTCTTTATAAAATTATTATTTCATTAACTTTATACCGTCATTGATATTATACATAAGTTGGTATTTTGATTTACATCTTAGGTCATCCTCGTAAACCTGAGACGGATAGAGCATCTAAACAATCTGATCAATTTTAGGTTGACCATAAATTGTCATTAGAGCATGTGCAAATAAAATAAATCGCCCAAGATGTTTTCGTAAGAGGTGGTCTTCGATTTTTAGGCCCGTTTAATAATATTATTTTCACATTACCTTAATTTAAAAAGTTCGTCTGGCAATTTTTTTTATCCATCGCATGTAAATTCTAGTTATAATGTGTGCATCATGAGTTAGTTTTTTTCTATGAGGTGGGAGATTGAGACATTTCAATAAGTTATAGCCAACGAATGTAATGTAATGTGTTGCGGATTGGATAAGATTTTTAGTTGTATTGGCTGAATGTAATCAATATATTTCTATTTTTCAACGAAGTCCTTCTTTCAGCAAATCGAAGCTCCTTAACATAATGAATTTCAATATATTTTATTTTTTAATTTAAAATATACGTGATCCGGTCTTTTTCCAAATTTTACGCATAGCGGGAACTTAGTGCACCGGACTGCCATTTTTCATTTAGTCATAATCAAATTTACAGCTAAAATGGAGTGTAGAATATTATTTTGTAAGTTATAAGAATGACTCATTATTTATTTTCAGCTAAAATGGAGTGTAGAATATTATTTTGTAAGTTATAAGAATGACTCATTATAAACTGAAGCATAATTTTATGAGCAATTGTACGACACATATAATTTTTATTAATCAAATTTAGCATCAAATCTTGTCTATTTGTCATAACTTGTGAGTAATTGAGCCAAAACTTATGACCAATTGAGCATATTCGCTATCTCCAACTTATTATAATATAAAAATCTCAAATTCTTATTTCATAGACAAAATTAATTTATGCTATATAGCAACTTAAGTTTTTGCAAGCAAATATTTCGAAGGTCAATTTTTAGTACAGTATTTATTTTTTTAAACGGGACTAGAAGTTCAACAAATGGGTCTATTAATTAATCTTGTAAATAAGTCCCCTCTATCTCGGCCCGAAAACCTCAAAATATATAAATCTCCAACTACATACTGTGATTTGATTAACAATTACATTCTGTGATTTGAATTATAATTTTGATTTTGTTTCGTTTGTGTTGGTGACAGAGGTTATCGGACGTGTGCTTCAATTAGTTCACCAGGCTGTTATAGTCCACAATTATCCAATGAACCTCTCCACAGGCTTACACTGTCAAAAAACTTGTTGTTAGGAATTGTAGGGTTATTCTAGCTAAGGTTGTTTGGAATCAGTAAATGTAGCTCTTTTTAGTTACTAGCTATTTTTAAGTGGTAACTTATATCCTTCCATATCAATTTATGTGATGTAGTTTGACTAAGACTTTTATTAAATTTGAGGGGCAATGAAAAATTTAGAGAAAAGAAAAAAAATATTCATATTTTGCCTTTGTACAATTGCTATTTCAGAGTACCCAAAACTCATGTTACTGTTAAATGCTTTTTTGGAGGAGAGGTCTCCTATAATTGGTGTCACGATCCAAATCGGAGGGTCATGACGAGTACCCGGATCTTACTTGCCGAGTACCACTAATCATATGTTTAGCATATATCCGTAATTTTGCATGGCTCACGAGGCCGCCACGAGATACTCTGTTGACATATGAAAATAGTAAAATGAAATGCATGCAAAATTTACAAACTAAAGGGACTTCACTTATATATATATATATATATATATATATATATATATATATATATATATATATATATATATATATATATATATATATATATATATAACACTATTCTCCCATCATATCATTTCTACTTCTCTGACAAGAAAGAGTATATGCATATATATATATATATATATATGTATGACCGCATTGTGCATGACATTTAGGCATATTATGACCCTCAGAGGCATTCTGTACATGTATGACACTTTGGCATATTACGTCCCTCAGAGGCATTCTCTACTGGTTGGTTGTTTCTTGTCTCATGATACTTTCAGGTCTCTATTATGTTATTTTTCATGTCTAACATACCGGTGCACATTATTCAGACGACGCCCTTTTATCGAGGACACTGCTTTCATGCCCGCAGGACAGATAGGGCGACGGTCCGCACCAAAGGTTGCTAGTTTAGCCGATATTGAGCACTCCATTTGTTCCAGTGGTTGCGCTTGTCTTGTACAAAGATTTTTGTGCATGATGCATATGGGTATGGCGGCTCTCACTCTTGCGAGATATCACGCACTCTTTATAGGCTTGTAGATCCTGCCAGATAGCATAGAGGTCTTCTGCCTTGGTATGTATGTATGTATGTGTGTGTGTATATATATATATATATATATATATATATATATATTTTTTGGTTGTAAGATTTTGCATAGCTCCTTTACAGTTTACTATTTTCATATGTCACCAGAGTATCTCGTGGCGGCCTTGTGAGCGATGCGAAATTACGGATATATGCTAAACATATGATTAGTGGTACTCGGCAAGTAAGGTCCGGGTACTCGTCGTGACCCTCCGGTTTGGGTCGTGACACCAACTATAGGAGACCTCTTCTCCAAAAAAGCATTTAACAGTAACATGAGTTTTGGGTACTCTGAAATAGCAATTGTACAAAGGCAAAATATGGGTCTTTCATGTGTCCAGCCGCATCTTGGCGTATTAAAAACCCCGTATATATTTTCATCCCAAAGAAAAAGAAATTAATATATTTTGTTCCTTCTTTGCTGGCTTGCCTAGAGAAATATTATAGCAAAAGAAATTCTGTAACAGGGAGTGGGAGGGTATATATCTAAAGGGACCAGCAGCTGCTGACTGTTTACGACAAAAATAATAGATGATTGAAATAGATTCTTTTGTAGCAGTTAACATGAATAGTACCTTTAGTGTGATCACTTTGAGCCATTTTATGTATTTTATCTTTGGCTTGGAGACTAATTTTGTGCTGGGTATTTCTCGGTTGAGTTTAGTATTATACTATTCCAAGCTTGAGGGATTCATAAATATAAACTGATTTGGTTTATGTAAAATACATGCAGAAAATATTACCAAATTAATTTCACTGTTATAACTTATAAGTTGTCATGTCTGGAAGTAGAAACACAGGCTCAACTAATGAAACACTTCATTTTTACCTTTAAATCTTAAATCAGATCATTCACTTTTCTTTGATAGGTTAAAATCACATAACTATACTTAACATGGATGCTTCAGGTCTGATATTATTTGCATCTTCGGTTTGTAAGAGAAATGCTAGGAGAAATGCCATTTTTGTGTGTTGCATTTGATTTCCATGCATACTACTTGCCAAAAAAATGTTATATTTTGGCAATAGATAGTGCGTAGATCAACTTGTTTGAGGAGACCTTGTGATCACAGAGAAAGTAAATTACTTCCTCCGGCGGATCAATAAGAGGATTCACTTAGTCGTTTGCCACCTTTAAGAAAATATTAATTTTTAGATAAAAATAAATAATTTAATTAAAAATATTTCTAATTAAATAAATATTGATATTTGATCACCTAATACTTGATAAAGAAAAATCTAAAAAAATAAAATTAATTATTTCTTACCTTGATAAATGAACACTCTTTTTTATTAAAAAAATAAAGACTATGTGAACATTCGGAGGGAGTATTTTTTTTGGCTGTAGACATTTATGCCAATGTTTTGCACCTGAATCGATGCATACAATGTCATACTGACTGCGCCAAGAATTGTTATATTCTCTGTTGTGGTTGTCTTTTGTCTTTTATCAGGCCCAGCCTCCTGTACTTTTCTACTCCAACAACAGCTGGTTGAGGTCGTTAGACTTGCGAAGTTTTAAGAGAAGAGAAACTAAAATTTAAGTAATATCAAATTAAAAGTGAGGGTTTATGTTGTAGAGAGAGTAGAGTGTCTCTTATATTTGAAAAAATATAGTCAGTTCTGGGCTCCTTCAGAACTGCAACCTTTTGTCCCTGGGATTTAACACTTGAGATTTACAGTTTTAGAAGCTTTACTTAAGACACTAACGGGAATTAATTAAGTGTTGGAAATAAAACACTTTCACAAATAACTTTTATTCAAACTCAAACAAAAATATTATAAGAGTACTCTCACTCAACAACAAAATACTACAATTCACTCTTATAAGACTTTGTTTCTTCACTCACTTATAAGCTCTTAATTTGCTTGATATCTAAACTAAAATGGGGAAATATATTTATACTACTTAAGAACAATCCTACACCACACAAATAAACTAATCAAAAATTACAATAACCATACACCTCATTCTTCTTCATCCTTCTAACAATATTTTAAATTACCAAATGATTCACATGCATAATTACCACACCCTAAAAGATTCTAGGTAGAAGACTTGTAGTTTTGGACCTTGATTATGAACTTGGACTCTAATTTGATTGAGTTTGGATTTGGGCTCCTATAATGGATCAAGTTTATGATCCAACACCCCCCCCCCCTTAAACTTGATCTTGTGACTCCTAGTAAGTTCCTTAATCTTATGAAGTCTTCACTTGTCAGTGGCTTGGTAAAAATATCGGCAACTTGATCTTGTGACTTCACATATTCAACTTGCACATCCTTCTTGCAACACACTCCCTTATATAGTGGTAGCGAATATCGATGTGCTTGCTTCGATCATGGAATATTGGATTCTTTGCTAAGGCAATGACTGACTTATTGTCGACACAAACCTTGGTAGGCTCTTCTTGTATCAAGCCTATCTCCTTAAATATATTTCTAAGCCAAATTGCATGACAAACGCATGATGTATCAACAACATATTCCACTTCACAAGTGGACAATGTGACAATCAATTGTTTCTTTGACATCTATGTGAAATCAGCATCTCCCATGAAAAATACGAATCCAGTAGTGCTCATTCGATTATCTATGTCTCAACTCCAATCACTATCGCTATATCCAACAAGCTTGTAATCATTAGAAACTGAATAGAACAAACCAAAGTCAATTGTACCTTTCAGATAGCGAAGAATTCTCTTTGCGGCTTTAAAATGGGTGGTTGTTTGAGATTCCATGTAGCGACTAACCAATCCAACTGCGTGAAGAATATCGGGCCTCGTGCAAGTTAGATATCGAAGACTTCCCACCAAACTTTTGAAGAATGTTGGATCTACACTTCGATTCTTCATGCTCTGGACATTTTGATTCCGTATTCGCTGGTGTGCTTAATATCGCTTACGCTATCTATATTGAACTTCTTCAGATCTCCTTTGCATACCTTCCTATGAAATGAAAATTCCATCATTTTGTTGCTTAACTTCAATGGCAAGATAGTACGCCATAAGCCCCATGTTCGCTATCTCAATTCTTTTCGCCATTACTTCTTTGAATTCATTGAACATGCTCAAGTTGCTTCCTATGAAAATCAAATCATCCACGTGAGGCACACGATCAAAATATCTCCATATTTGATCTTGATATATGAGCGTGCTCGTAGGGACATTTGTTTAAGCCATTTTCTTGAAGTACTTGTTTCGATCTTGGCCATTCCATGCCCTTAGTGCTTGTTTTAGCCCGTAAAGAGCCTTCTTCAACTTTAAAACTTGTCTTCTGGCCTTTGACTTCTGTGAGTTCCATGGTTGCTGAATGTAGACTTCCTCTTCAAGAACTCCGTTTAGAAAGGTAGACTTTACATCCATCTGTTGTATCTCCCACTTGTTTTGAGCTACCAAAGAAGTGATTAGTCTGATAGTCTCCAATCGAGCAACAAGACTAAATACCTTATCATAGTCAATTCCAACTTTTTGACTATAGCCTTTAGCAACTAGCCTCGCCTTGTGCCTTTCAATCTCTCATTTAGCGTTTTGCTTTGTTTTGTACATCCATTTGACACCTATCGCCTTATGTCCCTTGGAAAGTGAGGTAAGTTCCCATGTGTTATTCTTCTCGATGGCCTTGATTTCTTCGTCCATCACATCTCTTCACTTCTTTTCTCTTGTATCGCTTTTGAAAGCTCATCGTTCATTAATCGACAAATAGACAAAATAATGTAAGATTATCTTGTCATTCAGCTACCTTATGAGATCTCTAAGGCTTCTTGTACGCTGCACAACTCTCTTTCACTTGACTCCCACTTGATTTACTTGGATGAATGTGATGAGTCTCCTTGAGCGGTTGATGTTGGTGAAGTGGGTGGAGTTGCAAGCTCTTGTTTAGGTTCACCTAGTTGCTCCCTCATTATCAGCTCATCTTCTTCAAACTGAGTGAAAAAATTGAAGTCATCTGCATGAGAGTTAAAATACCATTCTCCTTCTTCGTTGAATACCACATCTCGACTAATCACAATCTTCTTATTATTTGTATTGTACAACTTGTAGCCCTTCGAATTAGCATCATAGCCAATGGAGATAAAACTCTCGCTTTTATCATCAATCTTCGTTCTTCTATCGTCTGGTACATGAACATGGGCTATACTTCCAAATGTTCTCAGGTGGGAAATTCCAGGCTTTATTCCACTCCATGCCTTTTGCGGTGTCTTTCCCCATACACTTCTTGTTGGAGATCGATTTGACAAATGGATTTCACACGCAATTGCTTCAGCCCAAAACTCCTTGGGAAGTTTCTTGCTTTTGAGCATGCTTAAGGCTACGTCGAGGATCGTTTCTGCTTCTTTCTTTCACACCATTTTGTGGGGGATCTAGGAACTGTCATTGGTCGACGAATTCCATTTCCTTCACAAAACTCTTGAAACTCCATAGAAATAAATTCTCCACCTCGGTCAGATCTCATAGCTTTATCTTTCTACCACTTTCTCTCTCCACTGTAGCTTTGAACTTCTTGAAAACTTTGAAAACTTCTGACTTCTATTTCAAAAAATATACCCATGTTTTTCTTGAAAAATCATCAATGAAGAGAAGAAAATAGTAAATGTTACCGAGAGAGCTAGGCTTGATCGGACCACACACGTCAATATGGATGATCTCGAGTAGCTTCTTGGCTCTTGACTCTGACTCATTTGGAAAGCTTTTCCTGAATTGCTTCTCGACTAGACATCCTTCACAAAGCTGGTCAGGATGGTTGATATGAGGTATTCCCTTCACCGTCTCCTTCTTAGATATCAACTCTAGACCTCCAAAATTGAGATTCCCAAATCGAAGATACCAAAGCCATGAGACATCTCTGTGGCAAACTTTCAGACACTTTGCAACATCGTTTTGTATGTTGATCAGAAACATTCCATTCTTTGACATTGACACTTTAGCAATGAAGTTATTCTTATCATCTTTTATAGAAAGATTTTAATCCTTCATATGAATATCATAACCTTTCTCTAACAATTGTCCTAAACGCAAGATGTTACTTTTCATATTGGGTACATAGTAGACATTGGAAATAAATTGATGTCTCCCATCTTTCAAACGTATAAGGATGTTACATCTCTCTTTCACTTCCATTGTGGAATTATCTCCAAACGAAACATTCCCGCCATCGACCTGCCCAGCTCTGTAACATGTCTTTCTTTCCACACATGTGATTGCTTGCACCACTGTCAAGGTACCAGAAATTTGTTTGGCCACCATCAGTTTCCTTTCGTGCTAGAAGAAGAGTTTATTTGCTATCTGTCTTCTCCTCCATGTTGTTGGCCTTCTCCTCAATTTTGTTGTAGGGAGCTCTACATTCTAAAGCATAATGCCCAAACTTCTGACAATTATAGCATCGAACTTGATATTTGTCATACCTTGAGTTCGGATTGATTCTTCCACGGCCTCGTGTTGAGCTTTCTCCTTTCTCATAGTTGTTGTTGGAATTGTTGTTGTTGTAATTCCAACCTCGTCCACGACCGCGACTTCCACCTCGTCCACGACCGCGACTTCCACCTCGTCCATGGTCTCTACCTCGTTGGTTTCTATCATTGCCTTGGCTTTCATGCATATCCTTGAGTTACAGCTTGAGGAGTTGCTCAGTAAACCCTTGCTTCTTCTTATGTTTCTCTTCGTATGCTTGCAATGATCTTTGGACTTGCTCGATTGTCATTTCTTCCAAGTCTTTAGTTTCTTCAATCGTCACAACGATGTGCACAAATTTGGGATCCAATGAACGAAGTATGTTCTCTATTATCCTCACCTCTTCTAACTTTTCACCATTTCTTTTTAATTGATTAGAAACAACTACTACTGTTGAGAAATAATTCAAAATAGACTTAGATACTTTCATGTGTAAGGATTCGAATTCACCTCTTAATGTTTGGAGATAGACCTTCTTCACTTGCTCAGATCCTTTGTAGAAGTTTGTAGATTCTCCCACGCTTCCTTGGCAGAGCTTGCACTCGAAATCTTTTCAAATTCATCATCATCTAATGCTTGGTAGATGAGGTAGAGAGCCTTCTTGTCTCTTTTTTTTGAATCCTTCAAAGTTGTCTTTTGATCTGGTGTAAGAGCAGCAAAAGCAGCAGCATTTGCATGCTCGTTATAGTCTTTCTCTATGATATCCCACACATCTTGTGATCCAAGAAGTGCCTTCATTTTGATACTCCAATTATAGTAGTTGTTGTTATTGAGTGTCGGGACTTTGAATGGTGCCATACCATTTGCATATCTCTTAATATAATGAGAATTTGCAAAATCCGATTGCGCGGATGAATCCACAACGCCGAAAGACCTTGGGATGGACCTGGTCAAATTTTCAGTTTTCGATCAACGGTCAAAGTCAACCCTAACCTGGTCAACGGTCAAAGACTTTGATGGCTCAGTCAACTCGGTTTGGACGGCTCGATCAAATGGCTTGGTCAACAGGCTTACGGCTTGGTCAACTCGGCTCAAACTCGGCTGACTCATCTCAACTCGATGAGTCAACTCGATTTTCTGGCAGCACTCTTCCGGTGGTGCATGACGGCGCGTCTGAACTCCGATCGGGGAGATTCTGGCGGCGTCAGATTCCTATCGTCGAGACCTTCTATTTGATATGCAATAGTGTATACTTTTCAACTGGCTCTGATACCACTTTATTGTAAATGAAACACTCTCACAAATAACTTTTATTCAAACTCAAACAAATATTACAAGAGCACTCTCACTGAACAACAAAATAATACAACTCACTCTTATAAGACTTTGCTTCTTCACTCACTTATAAGCTCTTAATTTTCTTGATATCTAAACTAAAATGGGGAGGGGTATTTATATTACTTAAGAACAATCATACACCACACAAATAAACTAATCAAAAATTACAATAACCATACACCTCATTCTTCTTCATCCTTCTAATAATATTTTAAATTACCAAATGATTCACATGCATAATTACCGCATCTTAAAAGATTCTAGGTAAAAGGCTTGTAGTTTTGGACCTTGATTATGGACTTAGACTCCAATTTGATTGGGTTTGGGTTTGGGCTCCAGTAATGGATCAAGTTTATGATCCAACACCAAATTCCCTAAAAAAACCAAAAACACTCATTGTGATAATACGAGGTCAACTTGGAAAAGATGATGTTAATGGCATGTAAATCTTGCCACAATATCCTTCCAAGCTCCAAAGTACCCTTAACTGCCAAATCAGTAAACATAAACTACTTTTTTCAACTTCTTAATTTCTTGACGAAACACCTCAACTCCCTAAAATAAGCATTGTTGGTCATTTTTTATTTTGTCCTTTTCAGGTTCCTATGGTTCAACAATACGTTACAAGAGTGCGGAGCGATTGAAGTCAGTGGGAAAACACTCCCTTCTTGGTGCAAGTGGTGAAATTAGTGAATTTCAGGAGATATTGCGGTAACTTGACGAGCTTGTGCAAGTATTTTTGTAGAAGTTACTACTAAAGGTTAAAGTTTTGTTGTTGTTGTGATGAGTTTTGAATTGCTAGTACTTCCGTTTAGCTTTGTATGATGAAAAATTCTTAGTGGCTTATGGTACTACTTGATGCTTCATGAACACAGCTTGTATGACAACATGTGGGATGATGGGAACTCTTTGGGTCCCAAAGAAGTGCATAATTATCTAACTCGTATGATGTATAATCGAAGGAACAAGTTCAACCCACTTTGAGATTCCCTTGTTCTTGGTGGGTTCAAAAATGGACAAAAGTAACTTGGAACGGTAAACGCTATTACATTTTGTCTTGCACTTCTCTTACATGCTTTGCCATTGTTAAGTGCTCCCCCCCCCCCCCCCCCACATTATTGAATACCATTTTTAAGTGCTTAGTTCTAAATCTTACATCTTTCTGTTATTTTCTTCACATGAAACAAATTTCTTTTATTTTAATGTTTTGATAACCAAATACATCTTTATTCTTTTAGGTTAGTATGATTGGTGTCCATTATGAGGAAAATCATATGGCTACTGAATTTGGGAATCACCTTACAAAGCCGATTATTCGTGATGAATGGCGTGAAGACTTGAGCTATGAAGAAGGTGTTAAGTTATTGGAGAAATATATGTGTGTTCTTCTGTATAGGGATAGATCTGCGGTCAACAAGCTTTAGGTATAGCCCTCCTATCTTTTTACTGTAGTCAAGTAGAAGCAGAAGAACCTATATTTTGATCTTTGAAGTCCATAGCATTTTCTTCGAAGCTAATACCACATATTGGTAACAGTGGTTTCTATTCCAAGATGTACCAAAGTAGGAAAGGGGGGGTTTGGAAAGCTTAAACATAATATAGAGCTTGTAGCAGATTCTGCATTTAGATTTGAATGTGATGAGATAGATGCATTGACTACTTTTTTACTCTTGTATATTTAACTTTTGGTTGATTCCTCCTCCTTCCAGTTCCTTTGAGATGGTTCTGTGGAAGTTATGTTTTATTCACATATTGTTCTTTCAAAAGAAGTTGGAGATTTATGTAATTGGTGTTGTAATGTTAGTTTTTCATTGATATCTTGAGTCCTGACAATACAACATGAATTGCACGTGAACAAGTTCTTTTGAATTTGTTAAATAGGAGTAAAAAACAAATGAACTTCCATTTTGACATTGCTGCATGAACTTGCAGATTGCAAAAATCACGGAAGAGGGAGTGACAATTTCTCAGCCATACTCGTTAAAGACATTTTGGAATTTCTCTGCTTTCGAGAATCCAAGTGCTGGTGCGGTGGGGTCATGGTAACTAGCCCCTGTACTGTCAAGGTTTGAGGAAAGCAAAGATATGTGGTATGGTGCTGATTTCAAAAATGTTGCATAGTTATGGTGGAGATATGGACTGAGTCTATATTATGGATATTGTCATTATTGAAAGTGCAAGAGAGGGTGAATTGTAATTTTTTATTTCTTAGTCGACTACCTCAAAGTGTTAGTCGACTGTTAACAAATATAGTGTAGAATTTAAATGCTAAAAGTTAATAATACCAGATGTTTTATACTGGTTCGAATTTAATGTGAATCATAATCCAGTCCCCTTGGGTTGTATGAGTGTTCTCTGCAGTTCTTTTAAAGTTTGGTTTGGTACAATGGTGGTTTGAATGGAGTTCCTACGTCTACACTCAAACACTTGTAATTTTTTTATACAATGCCTCACCAACTATATTATATCTCTTCTCACTTTTTGTATACACTGTAATTCACCCAGAGTTACAATGCTTGCTAAAAGATAAGTGGAGAGCTTTGAGAAGTTGAGATGAAAGTATATTTTCTTTCGTCCTTTGGAGCCGTTCTTTATAGTTGTAGAGAAAATCATTTGGCTCTGCCAGAGATAGGGATGTTCATAATAATCCGATCCGATCCGATCGATCCTATCCGCGATCCGGTCGATTCAATTCGAAAAATCGGATATCCGATCTACTTTTTTGAGTTTCGGATATTTCTGATCGGACATCCAAAAAAAATCGGATCGGATACGGATCACTATTTTTTTACTTACGGATATCTGAAATATCCGATTTTTTTATTTTTTATTTTCTTTGAATTTTCCCTAATAGTTAGGCTATTTTGCATCGTGGTGAAATTTTATGGGATTTTAATTTGTGAACTTTATTTGTATTTGTGTATTAATATGGATGTTGGACATTTGATGTTTTAGCTAGTAGTTAATGTATTGAACATTGCACCTATAAAGTTCTACTTTCCATTTTGGAGTTTTACTATTTGTTAGGAATTACAGGTTTATATCTTTGAAGATTGAGGACTATATTGATGTGTATTGGTCGGTCACATGTTGGGTTGAGGTTATTTCAGTATTTAATTATGTTTACTTTAAGTGGTATGTGAGGTTTCTGTTTAACAAATTTGCTGAAGAGAGCAGGATATTTATATGACAGTTGCTAGAATGATGAATGTATGATAAATTTCGGCTATCCAATTTTTTTTTATCGGATTCAGATCATAATTTTATCGATATGAAATTTCGAATCGGATTGGATAATCCGAAATGAACAACCCTAGGCAGAGATGGCAACCCAATAGATTTGATCCTTGGAAATAGGAATAGGGAATCCTAATTTCCAAGAATAAGGTTAAAGATTTTTCTAATAGACTGGTCTTCTTTCCTTGTGGCAGTTGATACTAAATCTTCAAGGTGCTTGTTTGTAATGTTTACTTAGTTACTTGGTACTGGTTTCCTTGTTTGATTTGGCTAGACATGCTTGATTAATGCTGAACTGATGCGCCGAGATCACATATATGTTGGCTTGATCTTTTCCTTTCTTGATGTATTTGCTCCTTAAATAAGTTGCTACTTATTTATTATGCTTGAACGCAATTTGATTTGGGCTTCAATTAGTCAGTTGGGCTTGAGTCTTCCGTTGGGCCTTGTGAGTCAGCTGGCCTGTCTTTGCCTTGTGAGACCTGCACATTACATTTAGTCTTCATTAAAACTTGACACTAACAATTATGTTAGCTTTTTCATGTGTAACTTAAAAGATACAACACATGATGCAGCATGTCACTCAATTGTGGCCATCTTATTTTCCCAAACATTCACTTTCCATCTACTCTGATAAGTTTGGAAATTTATTTGGCATGTTATGGATCATCATCAGTTAAACAAACACTTGTCTTCATGTTATCTGATGTATTGCTAGATATGTACACGCCAAACCATCCTTCTCATTATCATCAGAAGGTTGGCATTATGGATATCTGACTTTTTTGTTGGCACTGAAATCTTTATTGCTTTCATTTTTTCAAGGGGTAGGTGTTGTTATCTTCCATCAACTGTACATTAGGCTGAAGCTGATCAATGGAGCTGGAACCAAGAAAAGTTACAACTTTAGGATCTTCATGTTTGGAAATTTTCTCTCTTGTTTGCTGCTTATATCTTTCAATAACATGCAATGTTCCTGCTTCGTTGAAGGAATCCGATCCTAAGTCTTTAGTAGTCGTTTCAGATATGAAAGGCGATGCTGGTGGAAGCTCTTTCCTCACAAGATTGTTTTATGTTCGGAAATCCTACTAAATAGTCCGCTTTAGGAAAATATATCGCCAATCTATTTTCCTTTGGGGTGGGGAGTTGCAAAGAATCAAGCAAGTGGATAGTAAACTTTCCATGTTTCTCCTGATTTATACTCCTCAATTTAGGCGAAATAATTTAAATAGTCACACAGTTTAAGAAAGAAATATTTTTTTTAAAAATTATGATGAGTTTAAATATGTCATCATTTATGTGATTATAAAATCTTTTCATTTAAAGGTGAAATGAGAAGTGTAAATTTAATTGTTTTTTAAAAAAATGTTTTTGTTTTGAAATAAATAAATAAAAAAATGTGTCACATAAATTAGAACGAAGAGAGTATTCTTACACTTTGGGAGAAATTCAAATCAAACGCAAATCGACATGCATCTGACATGATTAAATTTTCTTGAATATCTGTTAGCTTTTGCGCAGGGAACCCATTGTAAGGGGAATCCTCAGTTCACGGTACCTTCACATGAACTTTCATATATTTTGTTGTCCTAAACAATTTGGTGATATTCTCCAAGACTGAAGCCATAGGAACATGGAATTGAACTTGTTGCAATCTTATGAATCCAGTAAACAAAGAGATGATAATTAATGAGGTATTCAAGGAGAGGGGAAGAGGATATAAATGATTGACTATACTTGCTCAAGAAATATAACAAAAATCTTGCAACTGCAGTTGGGTATGATGGTTCCTATTTCCTCATTGTTCATCATGCAAAATACACAATCTTCCTAGAGATGAGAGAGTCCCGACTCTTGTGTTTTTCCTTTGTTGAACCTTTATCTGGTCCATCCTCCTTGTCTACTTATTTATAGCTGGCTTTGTGATCTCTCCATCTGTTTGAACTTCTTTTTTTACTAGAATCTTAAAAAGCAAGTATTACCTGAATCCTCTGCAGAGTTCTGTCATGTCCGCATCTCCTTATGTTTTGAAGAGGAAAAAAAATTTGTACGTGCTACCAACATTCTTTGAAGAGATTGGAATACAAGTTTGTCGTTTGCCTCTCATACACAATTTTTTTAGAGATAGAGATCGAATTATGTGTTTTGCCTTTTTTGCACCTTTATCTAGACTATCCTTCATGCTTGTTTCTTTATAGCTGGCTTAGCTGGCTTTGTAATGTCTACATCAGTCTGAAACTCTTTTTGTATCTGAATCTTGAAGGTTGAAACTCACTCTATGCTAGAAACCCTCTGCCGATCTCTGCGCTGTCCGCATTTCCTTGTGCTTCAAAAAGGAAAAAGGATTGGTCTACCTACTGGCGACATCCTTAGGGGATCCAAGTATGTCGTTTGCCTCTCATACAGTTTTCATTGATGGATCAAATCATTCTATGAACGATAATACTTAACACAAGCATTTTTTTTTGCGTACCCCTGGAAACAAGCTCATTTTCTTTTCGACAGAAAAAAAAAGTTGACTCAATAGACAAAGAACATGAATTCTTTAAAATTGGGAACCTTCGAGTTGTTAAGATCTTCATTACTCATATTTTTTGAAATGATAATCCAAGTTTGTCATCCGCCTCCTTCTAAACCTGAAAGAACATGTTAAAAAACAACATTGTTAGCTGAAATATGTGAATTAACTACCAATTATAGTGTATAAACAAGACAAATAATTTGTCACGATCCAAATCGGAGGGTCATGACGGGCACTCGGACCCTACCTGCCTAGCACCACTAATCACATATTTACCATACATCCGTAATCAATCCTGGCCACAAGGACTGTTATCGAATATCATGCTGACACATATATCACAACCGACAGGCCCTTACCCGACTACTATACACAAGACATTTGTCTATAAGCCTCTAAATAGTATATGACATTACAAGGACGGGACAGGTCCCCGCCATACTCATATGCATATGCAAAAATATCATACCGAGACTAGACTGCAACTCTGGAATAAATAGAGTGCTCCAACATCAGTTGAACCAGCAACCTACTAGCGCGAATCATTCCACTGTTTACCTGAGCCTGCGGGCATGAAACGCAGTGTCCCCCGACAAAAGGGACGTCAGTACGACTGATGTACTGAGTATGTTAGGCATGAACAATAGCATAACATGAATACAAGAATAAACTGAAACAGTATCAGCCGACAAACCACAGCCGACAGAAACAGTTGACAGTAACAACAGACGAAAATGGCTGACCAGCAGTAAATGCCTCTGAGGGCCCTAATACATATGCCTAAATGTTATGCACAATGCAAATGCGGCATACATATAAATATTGGCCATACAAGGGCATCTTCCTTCCCATAACAACCTCTGTGGGCATCATTTCATTTCGGCCTATGTGGGCATAATCGTTATCATATTGGCCTCATTGGGCATCTTCCTTTTCGTGATATCTGTACCAGCTGCAGGTGTTGACGCGTATATAACGACATTCCTTTTTTCCTCATCCCCTACATATATATAATTCATACCATATAGTAGTGTATATAACACATGTGGGTCTAGGGTAATACATGAATATAATGCAAATGCATGAGTGACAATAAAACATTCTGAACTTATCGGATGACCTATTATTATTGTACTTTCGGCTAACATTGAAAATATTAACATCTTTCCTATATACCTCAATAAGGACTAAGGAACATGTTTAGACATGCTTTTAACATAGGAATCAATAACATGAACATCCTTAACTACTAAGAGTAGAACAATTTATGAAATAATATTACAGTTACGTTTCGTTACATGAAACATGCCAAAAGAAAGAAATAATTTGCCTTAACATACCTTAGCCATTTTGTGTCCACAATACAACTAAAGCAGCTTGTAATGCACCTTAATCTAATTTACCAAAAGAGAGGATATTCCATAATCCCTCTACTGTTCGTCGAAAAACTGGCTTGCTGCCTTTATTTGCTCCCATCAATGACCCTTGTGTCAATTGTAGAATGACATTTCCTATCTCCCTAAGATGGAATATACCATCAACACGTACGTGTGTATTGTTGTTTCTTTCTCCTTGAACATTCATTAAAAGAGATGTGGAACTAATATGAATTAGTTTAGGTAGAAACCAAATGCAATAATTGTGTAAAACCACATCATTTTCTCTCTGTGGGTCATGGGGTCCTCACACCCTTTATGCCACGACTTGGAACCATAACGTGTCGTGTGTTACTGCTAATTACACCCAACATAAATAGTAACCACGTGTAACTAAATACACATATCCCTTGTCCTTATGCTCACAACTTATAACAATGTTTTCCACTATAATCCGACATTTGCCCAATTACACAATAATTAATTTCTTGATCCCATTTCACTTAAATCTTGATGACTTATAGAATATTTATATACTCAATGTCATAATCGTGCGATATAGCGCTAGTCCATATCCTCTTTATACATATACCAAATATTATTTTTAATCACCGTCATCACACTTGTTACGTCCAAAATTATTTCGGGGTTTTATCATTTTATGTAATAAGCTCTTCTTTTGCGTACGTGAATATGACCAAATATCCTCCAACGTTCGGGTCTATTTACACATGTATAACGATTCAAACCATGGCCCAAAAGTACGGGGTGTTACATAATCTCTCTTTCAAGTATCTATAACTATCATGGTAATTAACTAATTGGTTTTGTAGCATCTTTTGAGGCTTAATATGCAGGAGTATGATGCTGGCCAACAAATAAGTCCCTTTATTCCCATCTCTATCGTCCAACATCATCTCTCTTGCGTAGCAAGCCTATTGATGTTTCTCTCCCATTCTCATTCTTATCAAAATTCGTGAATAAACCCGTCCCCCGGGATATAGTTGGATGACAAATGAGAGAAACTTAAAATCCAGTTTGAGGTCGGCAACGTGGGTTCGAACCCTGGTGGGAGCAATTTGCTCTCTTCTGGGGTAGGACCTTGTGGTGATATCAGTTGCACTGTTCTCAAACCCAAGTCATTTAGGCACATCCTGCGATTTAATGGTAGTAGTGCTGAGGGACCGAGACTACTATCTCCAAGAATAGTCTAGCAAAAGCTGGAAAGCTGGATATAAAAAAATAATCGTGAATAAACTCAAATTTATATATCATTCTTATAAACAAGAAATATCGGGATGTACTTGTCAGTGTTGGAACTATCAGTCAGCAGCAACAATAATTTTGGGCCTCAGGTGGGCCTTATGCATCGAATCTTGGGCGACGGTTGGGTCAAGCAAAGGCGATTTTAATTGTGCGGGAATCTGGGCCCATAATTCTCAACATCCCAGGCCCAGTTTCTCGGGTCTAGTCTCGGGTTTCAGACCAGGATTTGGGCCTGGGCAGTGTTCTTGGGCCTCGACTCAGCCCCCATGCAATGGTCTCCTCAAACGGGCATTGAAGCCCAATGCATACGCTTAGATTACATCCACCTACCCAAATTAGTACATGGACACCTGAGAGTCCTTACACGCATGATGTCGACTACTTCTCGTCTTATTCCAATTTGAGCAACAATCGTGGTATAATTGTTGGTAATGGTAATTCAATTCAAATTCGTGGTTACAGTCATAAAACATTGTCCCCCCCCCCCATCCACCCCTTATTTTGAAAATACCTTTCACGTTCTTAAATTGATTAAAAATTTAGTGTATGTCCATAAATTCACCACTGATAATTTTGTTTCTGTCGAATTTGATCCATTTGGGTTTTTTGTGAAGTATTTCAAGACAGGGAGTCCTCTCATGAGGTGTTATAGCAGGGGAGATCTTTATCCTATCACGCCGAGTTCCGGTTTCTCGAGTCACGCATTGCTATCAACTTTTGCAGCTCTGGCTCCTTCCTTGTGGCATGCTCGTCTAGGTCATCCAGAGTCGTCTATTTTATCTTCCTTAGATAAAAACAATTTTATTTCGTCAATCTTGTTCTTTAGAAAAAATTATTAAGTTGCCATTTGTAGACTCTAATTCTCATACTTTAATGCCATTTGATATTATTCATAGTGATCTATGGACATCTCTTGTTCTTAATTCTTTGGGTCATCGGTATTATGTTCTGTTTTTGGATAATTATTCTAAATTTTTATGAACTTTTCCGATAGCGAAAAAATCTCATGTGTTTTCCATCTTCTTAAAATTTAGAGCATTCTTTAGAACCCAATTTGAACGAGAAATAAAAAATATCCAATGTGATAATTGCAAAGAATATGACAATGGGGTGTTTCAGGAATTTTGTGCAAATAATGGGATCAATTTTCATTTTTCTTGCCCTAATACGTCTTCACAAAATGGAAAAGCTTGAGCATAAAATTAATTACCATTAATAACATTGTCGCACTTTATTGATTCATGCTTCAGACCGTCTTTTGGCATCATGCTCTACAAATGGCTACATATCTTCTTAACATTCTTCCTTCCAAAGGTTTGACATATTCGTCTTCTCTGCAAAGTTTATATAATAAGACTCCTTCGTATTCGCATCTTAGGATTTTTGAGTGCTTATGTTATCCGTTGTTTTCGTCCACCACAATTAACAAATTTCAGGTCCGTTCTACCCCTTGTGTGTTTTTGGGTTATCCGTCTAATCATCGTGGTTACAAATATTTTGATTTATCATCTAGTAAAATCATCATTAGTCGACATATAATTTTTGATGAATCCCAATTTCCGCTTGCTAAGGTTAGTAATCTCGTGTCTAGTTCGTATAATTTTTTGGATGATGGTATATCCATGTATATTATTCACTATTTTTTGGACGTGTCCCTTGCGAAAATCCGCCCAGGCCACCTTGCCTTCGGCCACTAGTTCCCACTGTTCGGTCAGTTACTAGGCGATGAAAATGGGCGATCGTCCGACCTTACTATCGCCATTGTTCGACCCGATTTCGATTCGAGTTGGGCCAGGCTCTTTTCTGGCACCGTTGATCAGTCCCGAAAAGGCGAAATAGGGTTATACCGGGAAACCATGGATTTTTGAGTTTTTGCCATTGGTTACTGTTTGAGGAGTTCCACCAGCTGCCTGCACAAGCTAGAAAGTTTATCAATGTTGATAAAGCTCAGATTCCTTCGTTTAGAGTCAGAGTCCATCCATGGAGATTCTAGTCTTGATCCTCAAGTGTGTGTACCTGCAAATAGAAGAAGATGAACATGTGGTTAGTCTGATTTGACCCGGCACCGACCGGTTGAGACTCCCGCGCAGTAGGAGCTTCTTTCTTTAGCTTCCTCTAACGCTACTGTTCTAATTTCCAAAATCCACTCGCTTCTTTCCCGAGTCATAGACCAGTCACTCGTAGTCAACGGGGTATTTTTAAACCAAAAAGGCATTTTAATTTGTAATCTAATGTTATTAAATCCCCTCTACCCCGTAACCATGTGTCTGCTTTAAATGACCCGAATTAGAAAATTGCTATGACCGACGAATATACTGCTCTTATTGATAATAAGACGTGGGAGTTGGTGCACCGTCCATCTGGTGTTAATATTATTCGGTCTATGTGGATTTTTGCTCATAAGGACAATTCTGACGGTTCATTTGCGAGGTATAAAGCTCGTCTTGTAGGTGATGGTAAGACTCAACAGGTTGGTGTGGATTGTGGTGAGACATTTAGTCTGGTGGTCAAGCCGGCTACCATTCGCATTGTGCTCAGTTTGGCGCTTTCGAAAGCATGGCTCATTCATCAATTAGATGTGAAGAATGCTTTCTTACATGGTGATCTTAATGAGACAGTCTATATGCATCAGCCCTTGGGGATTAGGGATCCCAAATATCCTCATCATGTTTGTTTGTTGAAGAAGTCATTGTACGGGCTTAAGCAGTCTCCACGGGCTTGGTATAAGAGGTTTGCAGACTATGTTTCGACTATTGGGTTCTCTCAGATCAGGTCTGATAATTCATTGTTCATATATCATCGTGGTTCTTCATTGACGTATATACTATTATATGTAGATGATATTATTTTGACTGCCTCTTCTGATGCATTACGTCGCCTATCATAATGATGCTCGATTCACTGAGTTTGCTATGAAAAGACTTGGAGCCCTCGAGTTACTTTTTGGAGATTGTCATTCACTCGTCATGCGGATGGGTTGTTCTTATCATAGAAAGTATCTGGTGAGATCATTGAAAGTCGTAGATGTCATCCTGTAAGTCCACTTTCACTGGTTGATACTAAACCGTTGGAGTCTTGCGGTCATACTGGCCTCACCAGATGAGGATCCGGACCCGCTTATAAGCGATCTTGCAGGGAGCCCCCGGTATCTTACGTTCACAAGACCGGATATTATGTATGTCGTACAACATGTGTGTTTGTTTATGCATGATCCACGGTTGAGCACGTGAATGCGCTCAGCGCGTGTATCTCGGTACATCCAGGGGACACTTGACTATGGCTTACATTTATATCCTTCGTCGACGTCTACACTTGTCTCGTTTACAGATGCTTATTGGGGTGGTTGTCCAGTTACCAGACGTTCTACGTCTGGCTATTGTATATTTCTTGGTAATAACTTGGTCTCGTGGTCTGCGAAACGTCAGTCGACTTTATCCCGCTCCAGTGCCGAGGCCGAGTATCAAGGGCTAGGCAATGTGGTCTCTGAATCATGTTGGTTACGTAATTTGCTTTTAGAACTTCATTGTCCGATTCAGAAAGCTACCTTGGTTTATTGTGATAATGTTAGTGTCATCTATCTTTCTGGTAATCCGGTTCAGCACCAACGCACTAAATATATCGAGATGGACATTCACTTTGTTCGCGAAAAGGTAGCTCGTGGACAAGTACGCGTCTGTCATGTCTCTTCCAGGTATCAAATTGCAGACATCTTTACAAATGGTCTTCCCTCGATCATTTTTGAAGATTTTAGGGACAGTCTCAGCGTACCACTATGACTGCAAGGGTGTGTTAAATATACAATAAATCTACCGTGATATACAATCATGTATATCACGGTTTGTCCGACATTTCCCAACGTGTATCAATAGGATTAGTGTAACAATTTGTTGTATATTTATACCATAATTAAAATTGTATACTTACCTTAATTATAGGATTCTTGTACAAGTAGAATAGGGTTTTGGGAGTAGAATAGGAATGAGATTTTCCTATTATGGAAATTGTAAATTGTATATATACTCTTTCATTAATGAAAATAATCAAGAGATTATTTCTTTCAGTTCTTTTGTCACGTTCTCTTTTGATAGCCATGGTGTCTGAACCAATTTGTGTGCATCGACGGACGGGTATTTACTACCTCTCACTAACACATGTATCGGTTAACTCTATGTGCTACATCTTAAGTGGACAGACATGAGAATATGCAGCTTTAAGTTACCGGGTTCATCTAAATCATTACCTTTGATGCGGAGCAAAAATTTATGTGTAAGAGTTATTTAAAATTGCAGTAAATAGTAGATATGAACTCATAACTGTAAGAATATAATAAATTTAATATTTGAAAGTCATCATCCTGGATTTTCTTTCCGTATATGAAAATCTTAAACCATAAAACTTAAATCTTAGATCCGACTTTGCGGACGGGAAGCAGTCACATAATTTTGTCTCTACTGTAATTTTTTATTTTTCTTAAAAATGATTTTTCGCATATTTTATTCACCCGCTGACCAACTCTTGGAAGCCTCACGTTCTAAAATTCCTCATTAACTTTTTCCTAATCTTTTCCTTTGCGGGGATTAACAATCAATCTACATTATTTGGTGCATCGTTTCCAACCTCAGGTAACTATATAAGGACCAATCATCTTCAATCAAACAAAACAAGTTTGGACAAAGCGAAAAAAAAAATGAGGGGACGAAACCAGGTAAATATTTACTTATACTAAATATTTACAATAAATTAATTTAAATTATTATGATTAAATGATTTTAAGAAATTATATATATTTGTTAATTATTATAAAGTGATAATTGTTATATTCAAATGGATATCATGTAATTTATTAATTTAATATAATCATATGATATAGTGCATTGAAGTGTTTTTTTTTTCATCTGATATAAGTAAATATTTTCTTCAAACCGTCTTAAAAGTGACGTTTAATGTTTTCTATACAACTTGTTGGTTCCATTTGAGTGGCTTGAATTTCATTCTTGTTATAAGCCTCATCTTCTAGATATGGTGATGTCAATACTCCTACGTCGTTACTTCCTGAATATGAAGTGGAGGCTTTTTTTTTATACTCGTTAAATGTCATACCACCAAAATTAATGTTTCAACTAGCAAGTGATATAATATAATTTTATCAATCGAATTCAACTTTTATATGTCGAATACAATAAGATCATTCAAGAAATAATCGGATAATATCATTCATAAAAAGTGAGATTATTATAGTAAAATAAATAATAAGACAAATTGAAAAGATAGGGTGGGATGATTAGAATCTATCTGTCTTTAATTAAAGATTTTGAGTTCAACTTTTTAGACCATGCAAATCCAAATTAATCAGTCATATGAATGATGGTCCATGGTACGGAAGCCTTTTGCAAGGAATAATTATTAGTCACACTAGGAGATAAATCAAACTGCCTAGTTAAAGGTCGGCATACAAAAAGAGGGAAAATGACAAAATATCAAACACAACTAAAAATGAACTCTTGTAAAACTTAGGTCTATTGCACAGTAAAACTATTCTTGGTCTAATCTTTTCAAGACTTCATAACATTTGTTTCAAGCCAGAGATAGAAATAATCACTAAATAAAAAACTGAAATTGCCGATGGATTTTACCTAACGACCCAAATCTAACTTTGTGTTATAAAAAAGTAGGCCATATTTACCAACGAATTGTCAATTTCTTGGCAATATATAACAAAATACCAATGAAATATATTTTGTTATTAAATACATGGGGAACTGAAAAAACAAACAACCAATTTTACCAACTGATGCTCTATATGTACCACCAAAGAGGATGTGATACAATGGAGATGAGGATACTACTTTCTTAATCAGAGGTTTTGAATTCGAACTTTGAATATATAAAAATTCTTGATATGGAGTGCTCCTCCAGAAATGGACTCTACTTGACGCGAATGCGGATATAGTCGAACTCCAATGCAGATACAACGACACCAGGTGGACAACAAAAAAAATTGATGCTTTATATGTTAGTAAATTACCAACGTAATAACAACCAAATATCAATTGGTAAATTTACTAACGGAATATTCTAAACCTTGTCAAGCAAATTTCCAACGGAATTATGGGCTATTACCAACCGATTGTCACATAGTAAAATTACTAACGGACTGACTTAAATTTGTTGGTAAATATTTACATCAAGCTTTTTAGCAACGGATCCAAATCGGTTAGTAATCCGATTTACCAACTGATTTCACTAATTTACTGACGGATCTTACCACTGACAAACAACATTTCCTCATTGTTCATCATGCAGAATACACAATCTTCCTAGAGATGAGAGAGTCCTAACTCCTGTGTTTTGCCTTTGTTGAACCTTATTCTGGTCCATCCTCCTTGCCTACTTATTTATAGCTGGCTTTGTGATGTCTGCATCTGTTTGAACTTCTTTTTTTACTTGAATCTTAAAAAGCAAATGTTACCTGAATCCTTTGTAGAGTTCTGTCCTGTCCGCATCTCCTTATGTTTTGAAGAGGAAAAAAAGAATTTGTACATACTGCCAACATTCTTTGAAGAGTTTGGGATCCAAGTTTGTCGTTTGCCTCTCATACAGTTTTCATTGATGGATCAAATCATTCTACGAACGATAATACTTAACACAAGCTTCTTCTTTTTTTTGCTTACTCCCGGAAACAAGCTCATTTTCTTTTTGAAAGAAAAAAAAGAGCTGATTTAATAGACAAAGAACATGAATTCTTTAAAATTGGGAACCTGCGAGTTGTTAAGTTCTTCAATACTCGTAGTTTTCGAAATGAGGATCCAAGTTTATCATCCGCCTCCTTCTAAACCTGAAAGAACCTGTTAAAAAACAACACTGTTAGTTGAAATATGTGAATTAACTACCAATTATAGTGTATAAACAAGACAAATAATCTCTCTTTCAAGTATCTATAACCATCATGGTAATTAACTAATTGGTTTTGTAGCATCTTTAGAAGGCTTAATATGCAGGAGTATGATGCTGGCCAATAAATTAAGTCCCTTTATTCCCATCTCTATCATCCAGCATCATCTCTCCTGCGTAGCAAGCCTATTGATGCTTCTCTCCCATTCTCATTCTTATCAAAATTCGTGAATAAACTCAAATTTATATATCTTTCTTATAAACAAGAAATATGGGGATGTACTTGTCAGTGTTGGAACAATTTGTTCTTTTGTCGCGTTCTTTTTTTGATAGCCATGGTGTCTGAACCAATTTATTGTTGGGTATTGATATTGGTGAATGAGAAATGATTGGAAAGAAAAGTGGGAGTTGTCCCACATCGGTAGTGGAAAGAAAAGTGGGAGTTCCTCTTGCTTTATAAAATAAGCATTTGTCCCACATTGATAGTGGAAAGAAAAGTTCTTCTACTTATAAGTAGAATTACTCCTTCTTGTCAAGAAAAGGGTTGAGGCAGGACCCTCGCCGTCGTCGCCGCCGCCGCCGGCCGGCCGCCGCCGCCGCCGGCCGGCCGCCGGCCGGCCAAATGATCGGATTGATTAACTTATCCAATCCTACCCGTTAGTGACCACGACCGCGATCAGTGGATCCGGTGTCGACCGCGACCGGTTTCTTTTCCATATTTAAATTTTCCACCGATTTTGATGGTCGTTGAAAGGTTGCAAACCTTCAAACAAGATTTCCATGGCTATAAATTCGTTTGATTCCTCAGAATTTTACTTACGAATTTTCTGAACAATACAAGCTACTTCTTCTTCTACACAAATAAATTACGTGTGATATCGCCATTGAGTGGTTCGCCGCTACCTGAATTTTGAGTACTACTATTCTGGTAAGATAATCGTTCTATCCTAGGAGGGGATATTCCATCAACCTCGAGTACTGTGAGGGGAATAATTTCATTAAGGACACACTTTGAACTAAGTGGGCTCGATTATATTCTGAAAATTATTCTTATTTTTCAACACTGATTCTGTTTATTTTCAGTGTTTATTATTTACTATTTTTTTTTAGAATACAGATTAATAACAATCTTAAGAAAATTATATTTTTAGATTAATCTGTATTCTGTTTTGGAGACTAAAACATGTGTAGTTTTCTACTCCGTATGAAATTTCATATTCTGACTTGAAGAAATAAAAATTACATTGGAATATTAAAGTTCATACTTGTACAACGATTTGAAGAACATAAAAACTTCATCGTTGATGTATTCTGGTTTGGAGATTAAAACTTGTGTAGTTTTCTACTCCATATGAATATTAGTATTCTGACTCGAAGATATAAAAACTTCGTTGGAAAACTAAAGTTTCATAATTATACTGTGATTTGAAGAAATAAAATCTTCATCGTTTAAGTCTGTGATTGAATTACTATTCCGTGACAAACGAATAATGGCAATTGAGACTGAAACTACCTCTGCGAATACTGCACCAGCGGTTACTCCTACAACCCGTACCGCTGTGCCACCGGCTGAGAAACCTGCGAAGTTCACCGGTGCCAACTTTAAAGGATGGCAGCAAAGAATGTTCTTTTGGCTTACCACCCTTGGTATGCAAAAGTTCACCAGTGAGGACCCTCTCGTGCCTGCCGCCGACATGCATGACAACCAACAGTTCATGGTTACTGAGGCTTGGAAACAAGCTGATTTTTTGTACAAATGCTACATTTTCAGTGCCTTAGAAGATGACTTGTACAACGCCTACAAAGGCAAAGAGAGACTTCCAAAGAACTATGGATCGCACTTGAAAAGAAGTACAAAATCAAGATGCTTGCTTGAAGAAGTTTATGGTTGCCAAATTCCTAGACTACAAAATGGTGGATGGAAAAACCGTTGGAACCCAAGTTCAAGAGCTTCAACTTATCTTCCATGACCTTATTCTTTGAAGGTATGGTAGTAAATGAAGCGTTCCAAGTGGCTGCAATGATTAAGAAGTTGCCGCCTTATGGAAAGATTTCAAGAATTATCTTAAGCACAAAAGAAATGAAATTAAGTTGGAAGATCTTGTGATTCGCCTCAAGATCGAGGAAGATAACAAAACCGCCGAGAAGAGGTACCGTAAGACTTCACCAATTGAAGGGGCAAACATCGTTGAAGATCTTTGCTCTAAAAAGAACAAGAAAAGGAAGAGGCCTTCCGGAAAGGAGAAGGATTCCAACAAGAAAAAGTTCAAGGGCAACCGCTTTAATTGTGGGAAAGTCGGCCACAAAGCCCCCAGATTGTCGTCTCCGAAAAAGAACAAGGGAAAAGGACAAGCCAATATGGTGGAAAAGAATGATGATATGGATGATCCGTGTGCAATGCTATCGAGTGCAATTTGGTTGGAAACCCAAAGGAGTGGTGGCTTGATTACGGTGCCACTAGACATGTTTGCGCTACAAAAGAAGCATTTGTAACCTATGCTCCGCTGGACCCGAAGAGGTCTTGTTTATGGGAAATACCGCAATGTACCAAGGTTGAAGGATATGGAAAGATACTTCGAAGATGACTTCCCAAGGTCCCGACTCTCAACAATGATATGCACGCTCCAACAATTCGGAAGAATTTAGTTTCAAATTGGACTACTCGTCAAAAATGGGTTTAAGTGCGTGTTGGTTAGTGAGAAAATTGTAATAAGTAAGAATGAATTGTTCATAGGAAAGGGCTACCTCACCGAGGGCCTTTTCAAACTCAATGTAATGGTTGTTGACGGTATTAATAAAAATTCAGTTTCGTCTTACTTATTGGAGTCAAATGATTTATGGCATGTTCGTTTAGGACATGTCAACTACAAAACCTTGCGCAAATTGATTCATTTAGGAGTATTTCCTAAATTCGAATGTAATAAATCTAAATGTGAAATATGTGTTGAATCTAAGTTTGTTAAACATCCATATAAGTCTATTGATAGGAATTCAAATCCTTTAGACTTAATTCACACAGATATATGTGATATGAAGTCAATACCATCTCGCGGTGGGAAAAAGTATTTTATAACTTTTATTGACGATTGCACTCGATATTGTTATGTGTATTTGCTTAATAGTAAGGATGAAGCAATTGATGCATTTAAGCAATACAAAAATGAAGTGGAAAATCAATTGAATAAAAAGATAAAAATGATTAGAAGTGATAGGGGTGGAGAGTACGAATCTCCTTTTGCAGAGATATGTTTAGAATATGGAATTATTCATCAAACTACTACCCCTTACACACCACAATCAAATGGAATTGCGGAAAGGAAAAACCAAACATTAAAGGAAATGATGAATGTCTTACTAATAAGTTCCGGTTTACCGCAAAGCTTGTGGGGGGAAGCTATACTTACAGCTAACCGAATACTCAACAGGGTGCCCCATAGCAAAACACAATCTATTCCATATGAACTATGGAAAGGAAGAAAATCCAACTTGAAATATTTCAAAGTGTGGGGGTGTTTGACAAAGGTCCAAGTTTCTTTGCCCAAAAGGGTAAAAATTGGACCAAAAATTGTGGATTGTGTTTTTATTGGTTATTCTACAAACAGCAAAGCTTGTCGATTTTTGGTTCACAAATCGGACAATCCCGAAATTCATGTTAATACGATAATTGAATCAGATAATGCTGAATTCTTTGAAAATATTTATCCGTATAAAACTGAATGTGAGTCGTCAAGTGAAAGATCTAAACGACCGCGGGAAGAACCAAAGGAAAATACACCAAGTAAAGCGGATGCAAGGCGTAGCAAACGTCAAAGGACATCTACTTCCTTTGGACCAGATTTTGTGACATTCTTGCTTGAAAATGAGCCTCAAACATTTAAAGCAGCGATATCTTCTTCTGATTCAACATTTTGGAAAGAGGCAGTCAATAGTGAGATTGAATCAATTTTTAACAACCATACATGGGAATTTGTTGATCTTCCTCCTGGAAATAAACCTTTAGGATCAAAATGGATTTTTAAAAGGAAAATGAAAGCTGATGGCACTATTGACAAATATAAGGCAAGACTTGTGGTCAAAGGTTATAGACAAAAAGAAGGCCTTGATTACTTTGACACATACTCGCCGGTAACAAGAATAACATCTATTCGGGTGTTAGTAGCATCAAGCGTCAGATATGGTCTTGAAATCCATCAAATGGATGTCAAGACAGCTTTCTTAAATGGAGAATTGGAGGAAGAAATTTACATGGAACAATCTGAGGGCTTTGTGGTTCCTGGTAAAGAAAGGAAAATGTGCAAACTTGTTAAGTCACTTTATGAACTTAAACAAGCACACAAACAATGGCATGCGAAATTTGACCAAACAATGTTGGCAAATGGATTTAAGATTAATGAGTGTGACAAATGTGTTTACATTAAAAATACTCCAAATCATGAAGTCATTGTTTGTTTATATGTTGATGACATGTTGATAATGAGTAGGGATATTACCGATGTAAATGCTACTAAGCGTATGCTGGCTAGCAAATTTGATATGAAAGACTTAGGAGTTGCTGATTTGATCTTAGGCATCAGAATTCATAAAACTCCACAAGGTCTAGCATTATCGCAGTCTCATTATATTGAAAGAGTACTTGACAAGTTTAAGTATTTAAATTTCAATGTTGTAAAGACTCCAATTGATGTAAGTTTTGCACTTCAAAAGAATAAAGGTGAAAGTGACTCACAATTGGACTATGTACGAGTTTTGGGAAGTTTGATGTATATTATGAATTGTACACGACCAAATATAGCATGTGCTATAAGCAAGCTGAGTCGATTCACGAGTAATCCCAATCAAACTCATTGGATGGCAATGAAACGAGTCTTGGGGTATTTAAAACACATCCAAGACTATGCTTTGCATTATAACAAATATTCCGCCGTGATTGAAGGATATAGTGATGCAAATTGGATCACCGGATCATCTGAAGTTAAATCCACGAGTGGTTATGTTTTCACAATTGGGGGTGGATCAGTGTCTTGGAAATCATCAAAACATATATGCATCGCCCGCTGTACAATGGAATCTGAATTTATAGCTTTAGACAAGGCCGGTGAAGAAGCTGAATGGCTCCGGAATTTCTTAGAAGATATTCCATTCTGGCCCAAACCTTTGGCTACTATATGTATACATTGACATTGTGACAGTCAAGCAGCAATAGGTAGGGCAGGGAGCGTAATGTACAACGGAAAATCTCGTCACATACGACAAAGACACAATACCGTTAGATAACTCCTCTCTAGTGGCGTTATCACGATTGACTATGTAAAGTCAAGAGATAACGTGGCGGATCCGCTTACAAAAGGCTTATCTAGAGAGGGAGTTAGTAGATCATCAATGGGAATGGGGTTAAGGCCGATGACAAGTCATCATGGCGGTAACTCTACCTAGCAGACTGGAGATCCCAAGAGCTAGGTTCAAGGCGATCAAACAAAGTTGTGACTGACGGTTCAACGTTGTCAAATAACTCAACTCATTCTCGGATGAAGACAATGTTCAGAAATAAGGATAAAACCTTATGGCTTGTTAATGAGTTAATAAAGCATTAAGGTTCTTTAATGATTATCTAAATCTGGCTGTGTATGACCAGATAATGTGGCTATAGGACCACATGATTAGAAATCACCTATGTGAGTGTTAAGTGTAAGCCGCTTTAAAGGGGAATGACAGTAAAGGCCCATTCTCTACGCACTCATGAAACCAGGATGTGTTCATGGCTGAAACGAACACAACCCTGAGAACCATAAACGGTTGAGGGTTGATTATGTGACTTATGTTGTCTAGGTATACAACAAAGTTCGACGGTTCAAAGATATCAAATCTACCGATTAATCGAGTATATCCGATATAAGTTCACTACGGAAAGTTCAAAGGGAAACCTATTTATCCAGATGCAGTCAATTCTCGCTCGTATATCACACTTGTCCGTGCTTTTATATTATAGTCATTCCCCATTCATGTGGGGGATTGTTGGGTATTGATATTGGTGAATGAGAAATGATTGGAAAGAAAAGTGGGAGTTGTCCCACATCGGTAGTGGAAAGAAAAGTGGGAGTTCCCTCTTGCTTTATAAAATAAACATTTGTCCCACATCGGTAGTGGAAAGAAAAGTTCTTCTACTTATAAGTAGAATTACTCCTTCTTATCAGTAAAAGGGTTGAGGGGGCAAAGACCCCTCGCGCCGTCGTCGTCACTCGCTCGGCTCGGCCCGGCTCGGCTTTGGCCGGATTGGTTGATCAAATGATTGATTGATAATCTTTTTGGACCAAATTTTCTTTAATTTTCAATTATTTAATTATTTAATTAATTATTATTTAATTAAATTAATTAACTTATCCAATCCTACCCGTTAGTGACCCTGACCCGCGACCGGGCCGGATCTGCGTGTCTGACCCGCGACCCGATTTCTTTTCCATATTTAAATTTTCCACCAGTTTTCAGTGGTTGTTCAGAAAGGTTGCAAGCCTTCAGAAACAGTACTTCCATGGCTATAAATTCGTTTGATTCCTCAGAATTTTGCTTACGAATTTTCTGAACAATACAAACTACTTCTTCTTCCGCACAAAGAAATTTTGTGTGATATACTGCCGTTGAGTGGTTCGCCGCTACCTGAATTTGGAGTACTACTATTCTGGTAAGATAATCGTTCTATCATGGGAGGGGATATTCCATCAACCTCGAGTACTGTTAGGGGAATAATTTCTTTAAGGACACACTTTGAACTAAGTGGGCTCCATTATATTCTGAAAAATTATTCTTATTTTTCAACACTGATTCTGTTTATTTTCAGTGTTTATTATTTACTTATTTTTTGGAATACAGATTAATAACATTTATGTGCGTTGACGGACGGGTATATACTATATCTCACTAACACATGTATCGGTTAACTCTATCTGCTAAATCATAAGTGGATGGACAGGAGAATATGCCACTTTAAGTTACCGAGTTCATCTAAATCATTACCTTTGATGCGGAGCGAAAATTTATGTGTAAGACTTATTTAAAATTATAGTAAATTATAGATATGAACTCATAAATGTAAGAATATAATAGATTTATTATTTGAAAACTGTCATCCTGGATTTTTTTTCGTAAAATTTAAATTCTAGATTCAATTCTGCGGACAGGAAGCAGTCACATAATTTTGTCTCTACTGTAATTTTTTATTTTTAAAAAAAATGATTTTTCACATATTTTATTCACCCGTTGACTCACTATTGGAAGCCTCACGTTCTAAAATTCCTCTCATTAACTTTTTCCTATCTTTTTCTTTGCGTGGATTAACGATCAATCCACATTATTTGGTGCATCGTTTCCAACCATATCAGGTCACTATATAAGGACCAATCATCTTCAATCAAACAAAACAAGTTTGGACAAAGCAACAAAAAAACACAAAAATTGAGGGGACGAAACCAGGTAAATATTTACTCACAATGAATAGGTAAGAACTATTTCCTTGATTATTTCATTTCAAAATGAAATAAATATACACATAATACAAACATCATTCTAGGCTAGAATTAAGGTATTAAATGACTAAATATACACCTACCATATACAAAATATAATATGTACCAATAATTATAACAAAATATTCTATTAATTCTATCACACCCTCGCAGTCGAAGCGAGAAGTCGGTGTATGCTCAAACTGTCCCAAAAATCTTCAAATAGAACCAGCGGAAGACCTTATGTAAAAATATCGGCGATTTAATAGCGTGACGGGACATGTAAACGTACTTGTCCACGAGCAACTTTTTCGCGAACAAAGTGAATATCCAGCTCAATATGTTTAGTGCATTGATGTTGAACTGGATTCCCTGAGAGATAAATTGTACTAACATTATCACAATAAATTAATGTCGCCTTCGAAACAGGACAGTGGAGCTCCAGAAGAAGGTTTCGTAGCCAACAAGATTCAGAAACCACATTGGCAACTCCTCGGTATTCTGCTTCGGCATTGGACCTAGACAAGGTAGCTTGCCGTTTGGAGGACCAAGATATCAAATTGTCACCAAGAAAGACACAATAACAAGACGTGGAACATCTGATATCCGGACATCCACCTCAATCTGCATCTGTGTAATAAAGGGGAGTGTTTCTTGAAGAGGAATATAGATGCAAGCCATAATCGAGGGTGCCACTGGGCTCGATATTTGGGCCGAGCTGTGGGATGTAATTTGGGCCTGTTTGAGAGGCCAATAGGTGGACCAACTATGAGAGAATTCTATCATCAAGAAATTTGTAGGTGGGAGGAACGGAACAATGCATTTTGGCAAAGGAAAAATGTGATTTATCAAAAACTACGTGGCGACTCACGATTATTTTGTTAGAGGATAAGTCGTAACATTTGTAACCACGATGGTTTGACGGATATCTCAAAAACATACACGGAGTAGAACGGGTTTGAAATTTAGTTATGGTAGTAGAAGGAAAAACGGGATAGCATAAGAACCCGAATACCCGTAGATGAGAATAGGATGGGTCCCTTAGATATAGAATTTAGAGAGGAGATTGATAGGCTAATTGTTTGCTTGGAAGTATGTTAAGGAGATATGTTGTCATTTGTAATGCATGATGCCAAAATGATGGTGGTAGAGAGACATGGGCAAGTAAGGTTCTAACAATGTTATTAATGGTTCGGATTTTTCTTTCCGCTTTTCCATTTTGAGAAGAGGTATGTGGACACAAGAGATGAAAGGATAAATTATTAGTTTTGCAAAAATCTCAAAATGACCCATTATCAAATTCTCTACCATTATCACATTGGATATTTTTAATGTCCCGTTCAAATTGAGTGCGGATGAATGCTCGAAAGAAGAGAAATGTGGAAAAACTTGTGATTTTCTATACAAAGGAAATGTCCACAAAAAATTAGAGTAATCACCAAACAAAAGAAGATAATATCGATGGCCCGAAGAGCTCAAAACGGGAGATGTCCAAATATCACTATGGATAATATCAAAAGGCATAACAGTGCATGAATTAGAAGTAACTAAAGACAATTTAACATGTTTCCCAAGAGGACATGAGCGACAAACATGAGAATTACGGGTTCTAGTACATGCAATAAATTTATTGTGTTTAAGGAAGGCAAAAACATGTGCTCCCGGATGACTCAAACGTTCATGCCATAAAGAAGGAGCTAAAGCTTCAAAAGTGGATGGTAATGTGGCTTGATGTGTGGTTGTGATGATTGGATATAGTTCTCCCTCACTATCACATCTCATTAGACGCATCCCCATCTGAAAATCCTTCACATAAAACCCAAAAGGATCAAATTCAACAGAAACTGAATTGTCAGTAGTAAATTTTCTAACTGAAATCAAGTTTTTAATCAATTGAGGAGCATGAAGGACATTCTTTGAAGTTAACGGTGGGTTCGGGGGAGACAAGTTTGTTGTACCATAACCACAAATTAGAATTGAATGACCATTTCTGACAATTATACCATGATTATTGCTCAAATTAAAATAGGATGAGAGATTACCTTGTGAGGACGTCATATAAAACGTTGCTTCAGTGTCCATGTACCAGCTTGCGTCGGGTGGATTAAGCCCAAGAGTGTGCATTGCGGCCTCGATGTCGGTTGGAGTCGCTACTGCCGAGTGGGACTGTTGTTACTGGTTCGGCAATGGCCCAATTATGTTGGGTTGCTGGTTGTTGGTGTAACACCCCGTACTTTCGGGCGATGGTTTAAACATCTAGACGTATGCAAATAAAAAGCTTAGTATATAAAAGGATGCGGTCCCGAACTAATTTAGGACTTACCGGGACAACAATGATCGGTTAATTGATAAATTATAGTAGGGGACAACAAGGATCGGTTAATTGATAAATTATAGTAGGGGACAACAAGGATCGGTTAATTGATAAATTATAGTAGGGGACAACAAGGATCGGTTAATTGATAAATTATAGTGGGGGATAAGATTAAGTGGGAATGTTTACGTGCATGTGGATGAATTACCTAAGTGACTAAGTTAGTATAATCAATTAGATGGATGGCGTGCATGTTAAGTGGAGGACACCACGAATTAAAAAAGAAAGGGGGAAAGGCTTATGGAGGTTACATGTGTTAGGGGGGAGCACTATCTCGTTCTTAACATTTAATAGGGTGAAGTCATCTGCTGCCAAAACATAATCACATACCAAAAAAATTCAGCAAATGTCCCTTCTGTTTCACGAAAGTTAGAGCCAAAATTAGAGATACTTTCTCATTAATTTTAGGCATAGCACCCTTTGTTAGTTAAGATAGGCGATTAAATATTAGCAAATGTGAGCAGAAAAATTGGTAGCAGTTCATGGAAATTAATGGGTGTTAGCGAACATCAAGTAAAACAAGGTCCCTAAGTCATATTGAATTCCATTTTTCGAGCTGGTTCAATCGTGTGTGAGGTTAGGTGTCACACGGACTGATTGAGTTGTATTATCAACGGATCGGCGAAGGTATGTTAAGGCAAATCATTTCTTTCTTTTGGCATGTTCTATGTAACGAAACGTCAACGTGCTATTGTTTCATAAATTATTCTACTCTTAGTAGTTAAGGATGTTCATGTTATTTATTCCTATGTTAAAAACATGTCTAATTATGTTCCTAAATCCTTATTGAGGTATATGAGAAAGATGTTAATGTTCTCAATGTTAGTCGAAGGTACAAGGATATTATGTCACTCATATGAATTCAGAATATTTTATTGTCATTCATGCATTTCATTCATGTATTACCCTGGACCCACATGTGTTATATATACTACTATATGGTATGTATTATATATATGTAGGGGATGCAAAAAGGGATACGGTGTTATATACGCACACCACCTGCAGCTGGTACAGATATACACGAAATAAATTATACCCATAGAGGCCAATATGATATGATGCCCACATAGGCTAAAGGGAGATGGTGTTATATACGCATATGTGCATGACCGCATTTGCATGGTTCATGACCTTTAGGCATATTATGGCCCTCAACAGCATTCACTACTGGTCGACTATTTTTGTCGGCTGTTGCTATCGGCTATTTTTGTCGAATGTGTTTGTTTCAGTATATTTTTGTATCCCTATTATGCTATTTTCATGTATGACATACTCAGTACATCAGTCGTACTGACATCTCTTTTATCGGGGAATGCTGTGTTTCATGCCCACAGGTTCACGTAGGCAAGGCAACGATCCGCATTAGTAGGTTGCTGACTCATTGGAGCATTCCCCTTGTTTCGGAGTGTCGATCTAATCTTGGTACGGTACTTTTGTGTGTATGTATGGGTATAACGGGGCCCTGTCCCAACCTTATGATGTCATGTACTCTTTTATAGGCTTGTAGATTGTGTCTTGTGTATGACAGTCAGGTACGGCCTTGTCGGCCTTAGTATATATATATGCATGGGTTGAGTCCTTATGTTGGTAAAATTTATGTACCTTCTTTCCGGTATATCATCTCTATGTGTCAGCATGGTACCTGGTGACGGGTCTTGGGGCCCATGATTGTTTATGGGTAGATGTAAGTATATAATTAGTGGTACCCGATAGGTGAGGTCCGGGTGCCCGTCATGACCCTCCGGTTTGGGTCGTGACAGTTGGGCTGCGGCTGGCCAGCTTTCCTCGGACTGGGCCTGGCCCAATTTCCCGAGGGAAAGGGACAGGGAGGCACAGCCCAAGGCCACTGCCAGGCCCATGGTGCCGGTCACTGGCCCACTGGGCCCTCGGCTACCACTGCCTGATTGCTGCTGCTGGTAGCCGCCACCCTTGCCACCACCGCGGTTTTTACCTCCATTATTGTCATTTCATCCCCTTTGACCACAGTTTGGCAGCAAAATTTTCAAATTTTGAAGAGTTATCATCGGACGGAGCGACAACCATGGCAGAATTTGACACGGTGGCTATCTTTGTGGAAAACCCCGCTTCTTTTAGTATGAGTATAGAACGGGCTTGGTAAAATGGCGAAAGAGGGTTGTTTTGGCGGATGAGTGTACCAACTCCATTATATGCGTCATTGAGGCCGACAACCATTTGTAAAATGAGTCGATTGTTAGTTACCGGCTCCATGACGTTCTTGAGTTGGTCCGACAAAACCTTTAGTCGTTGACAATATGCGGATGCATTGGAAAAATCCGCCATGTAAGTGGTGGAGAATTCTTGCTCAAATGTGTTGGCCCATGAATTTTTATTATGTTGGAATATGTCACGTAATCGATCCCAAGCCTCCATTGTCGTGGAGTCGGGTTCAACAATCGTATGCAACAAATCACTTGAAATTGTGGCATAAATCCACTAGAGAACAGTCGCATCGAGGGTCAATCATAATTCATTTTCATCATCGATTTTTGGAACCTTCTACTTGCCTTTTTTCGATGGAATTATGTGATGGATAACCCGGTGTGACCGACAGTGAATTTTGAAGAGCTTCGCCTACGTCGAATAATGGACGTTTTTCACCTCAAGAATAATGGAGATATGGGATTTAATGTTTGAAACTTCGAGGGCTGGATGAAAATTTGATTCCGAGTCAGACATGACTGACGGGAGAGGAAGGAAGTCGGCGGCACAAATGGGGGGGGGGGCAGTGAAGGAGAAGTTTTTAGGGTTTAGGAACTTTTCCTAGACTCTGATACTAGGTGTGGGCATAAAAACCGGTGAACCGAACCGGCGGTTCGGTTAGGTTTGAATTTGGTTAAATAAATTTAAAAAACTGATTAGTTCATTTTTTTTTCTAAATAGTTTGATTCAATTTTTAAAAATAAAAATTGAATTGTTTAACAGACTTGTTTATTTTAACAATTGTCACGGGTATGTTTCCATGGAATTGAATATCTTATAGAAATTATGATTTAATCATATCATATACTGGTAGAATTGTTTCATTTCTTTTTGTCTATTAAAAATGATGTTGGATATATAATTTAATACCTTGATTGACTTAGGGTTAAGTGTTTAATTTAGATTTTGTCGTGAAGGAGATGAGTCGGTATCCCCGTGTTTCTAAGGAAGAAAGATTGATGGTTCTGTCATGTTTTTAAATTCATGTTTTAAGCTTTTAATTTATGATGTGAACTTTATATTTTGGAGTTTGGACTTTTATTTTGTGGAGATGTAAACTTTAATTTGGAGTTTTTTTATATGTTTTAAGAATATATGTGTTATGTGATGCAGACTTCATATTTTTGGACTTTAAATATATATATTTTTTACTTTATATTTGCTGATTATGATACAGTTGAATTGGAAAAAATCGATATAAACTGATACGTTCGTGTTTTTTTTAGTTTTGATCGATTTTTTAAAAATAAAAACCGAATATTATTCGGTTCATACTTTTTTGATACAAAATCGAACCAAACCGATATACGTTCACCCTATCTGATACCATGTAAGAAATATCTTTCTTGATTTTTTTCATTCCAAATGGGTAGTAAATATACTCAAAATACAAGCATCATCCTATACTAGAATTAAAGTATTAAATGACTTAATATACACCTATTATATACAAAATATACTATGTATCAATAATTATGATACAATATTCTATTAATTCTATCAGAATATTAACACTAAATCAATTTAAGTTAGTATAGTTAAATGATTTTAATGAATTGTATATATATATTAAGTAATTATGATAAAGTGATCATTGTTATATTCAAACGTATGTACCGTCTGAAAAGTGGCATTTAATGTTTTCTATACAACTTGCTGGTTACTTTGAGTGGCTTGAATTTCATTCTTGTAATAAGCCTCATCTTCTAGATATGGTGATGTCAATGCTCCTACCGTCTGAAAAGTGGCATTTAATGTTTTCTATACAACTTGTTGACACCATTTGAGTGGCTTGAATTTTATTCTTGTTATAAGCCTCATCTTCTAGATATGGTGATGTCAATACTCCTACGTCATTACTTCCTGAATATGAAGTGGAGGCTTTTTTTTAGTGCTTGGTTAAATGTCACATCATCAAAATTAATGTTTCAACTATCAAATGGTATAATATAATTTTATTAATCGAGTTTAACTTTTATACGTCGAATACAATAAGATCATTTAAGAAATAATCAGATAATTTCATTCATAAAAAGTGAGATTATTATAGTAAAATAAGACAAATTGAAAGGATATTGGCGGCAACAAATTGCCTTTCGGCAGTTTGACCGGCCCCGTCTCGAAAAAAATACACAAAATCAAAAAAGTAATCGGGTAAAATGAACATCCGAGCGCAGAGTTATGACCATTTAAAGTTTTATCAATTTACAACTATTTTTTCTCCCTACATTTTATGTCAATGCTTCCGTGATATGTTAATCAAGTTCATGTCGCATGCGTCTTCCATAAAAGCTTCATAGATTAGTTTCAATGACTATGATTCAAGAGATAGTAGTAGCCTAAAATAAAAAATAAATATATATATATATATTTAATTCAATTTTTCGGTTCGATTCGTATCCAAAATTAAAAAATCGAATCGAATCACTAAATTCTAATTCGGTTCGATTTTTCAAAAAAATGATAAAAAATCGAATCAAATTTTGATTCGGTTCGATTTTTTCGATCTCCGGGTTTTTTCTCACCTCTATCCTTAGCCATGCAAATCCAAATTAATCATTCATATTGATATGAATGATGGTCCACGGTACGGAACCCAATTGCAGTGAATAAATTATTAGTCACATCACCTAGGAGATAAGTCAAACTGCCTAGTAAAAGGCCGGCATACAAAAATAGGGAAAATGACAAAATATCAAACACAACAAAAATGAACTCTTGTAAAACTTTGCACAGTAAAACTATTCTTGGTCTAATCTTTTCAAGACTTCATAACATTTGTTTCAAGCCAGAGATAGAAATAATCACTAAATAAAGAACCGAAATTGACGATGGATTTTACCTAACGACCCAAATCTAACTTTGTGGTATAAAAAAGTAGCCATATTTACCAACGAATTGTCAATTTCTTGGCAATATATAACAAAATACCAATGAAATATATTTTGTTATTAAATACATAGGGAATTGAAAAAACAAACAACCAATTGTACCAACTGATGCTCTATATGTACCACCAAAGAGGATGTGACGAAATGGATCATGATACTATTTTCTTAATTAGAGATTTCGAGTTCGAGTTTTGAATATGATTTTTTTTTATATGAAGTGCTTCAGAAATGGGTTTTACTCAACGCGAATGCGGATATAGTCGGGCTCCAATGCAGGTACATCAACACCAGGTGGAAAACAAAAAAATTGATGTTGTATATGTTAGTAAGATTACCAACGGAATAAATTTGTTGGTAAATATTTTCATCAAGCTTTAGCAACGGATCCAAATCGGTTAGTAATCCGATTTACCAACTGGTTTCACTAATTTACTGACGGATCTTACCACTGACAAACAACAGTTCTTTGTAGTTGATATTACTCTTTTTAATTTTTCAAATTATAATATCTCTCTCTCAAAACTTCTGATAGCCTATTTTCGTATTAGATTGAGTTATTTTTTTGGGTATATCAGATACTAGTGCATGTATATATGTTCAAAAGTTATCCAACATCTTGGCTTATGTCTATGACATAATACAGCGCATTTGCCATTGTTTGAATATTACAAAAGTTTACATTACGTTCATAGATTCTGAGTTATTGCCGTTTGAAGATTAAAATGTTTTGTAACGTTCTTTGATGCTTAAAAAAGATTCGAACATCAATTTCTCCAAAAGAAGTCGGAAGACTTTTCTAAAACACTAGTTCAAACAACATAATCATAAGTGGTTAAGGTTAAATCCATTAAAACTTGTGTAATATCACTTTCTCATGCTACTCTCTATGCACGTCACACTTTGAATTTTTTATAGTATTTTAAGTAGAAGGGGTAAAAATAGGACGATTTTGGAAATTATTTGGTGGAAAATGACAAGTTGGTCCACTCCTTTATCCAAAGTAAAGGAAAGGTAGTCATATTTAATGCTTATAATTCCCCTCTTGTCTGCTTTCCACCACACCCTGCAAATTTCCAAGCAAATAATTCCAAACCTAAGCCAAGACTCAACCAAGATCAAGAAAAAACTTGAAATTTTCTCTTCTTTTGCTCAAGGAACCTTGTTTTTTTTTTCAATCAAGAAATGACACCTTCCAGCTTAAACCCTGTTAGAATTATGTTTTTGGACTGCAGTAACTTTATTTTATTACTTAGGGGTTGTTTGGTTGGGAATAAGTTATCACAAGATTAATTATTCCGAAATTAGTTATCCACCCTTTCATAGGAATAAAAATAACAATATAATTTCGGAATAATTAATCCTCATATTAGTTATACTGCAATTTTAGGCCACCCAAACGTGAGATAAACTCATCTCAAATTTAATCCCGAAAATAATTATCTCTTATCCCTCCCTCGTGCCAAACGAGACTTTACTTTTTAAACAAATCCTAGTTAATAATTTATAAGCCAACTATTCCTATTTTGTAGTAAGTACTAGGTAGTTGAAGATTTGATCCTATGGAAATATTATGGAATAGGATTATGATAATGTTTTTTACTATTTTTTATTATTGCATGTAGAGCTCAACAAAGCTAAATAAAATAATTTTCGTATATTTCTCTTAACCTTCCTGTGTTATATCTTCAAGTTTTTTTTGTTAAAAACGGAAAAGAGTAAAATTATCCATGAACTATTCGAAATAGATCATATATACCCTCCGTTTGTTTTTTGTATTAAATATGTCCTCACCGTTAATCGAAGGGACCTCAAATACCCTTCTCTTTAACGACTTGCTTGGATGTTGACGGGGCAGTGACATGTGGAAAAATTGTCCACGTGGCTATCCACCTAACCCGACACATCTGACCCAAGAGGGGCTCTCTCCTCTTTTCTTCTTCACTGATAAGCCGACAGCCATGGCAGTTGCCGGCGTTGGTGCGACAAAGTCTAGAATTAGTGACTTCAGAATAAGTGCTTTAAGTATATTTGTAACTTTTTTTTTTGTTTATAGACTTTGAGTTGAAAGTAATGAGTTAAATTAAGTAAGTTATGCACTTACTTGTTTCATGACCAAGTAAAATATCTACTCCAATTCAACTTGTAGGATGACGAATCACAATGGAAGAAGAGAGACCATGAAAAAGCAAAAAGATCAAAAGGGAGACACTAGGAATTCACATCAAGTCATAGGCTAAAATTGATTTTTTTTCTATACCGAATGTACATCTATTAGGCGGAGGTTACAATCTTACTTCCATAAATTCTTGAACGAAAAAAGAGATAGGGACATTGTGCTGGGAGATCTGGAGCAATCTGGTAGATACCAAGATTTTGGGTATTGTAGAAGCATTAAGGTTGAAGAGGTTAAGGGTGTTGTTCGCATGATGCGTAGGGGACGAGCGACCGAACTTGATGAGATCCCAGTTGAATGTTGAAAGAGCGCAGGCAGGGCAGGTTTGGAGTGGCTGACTGAGTTATTTAACGTTATTTTTAAGAAGGCGAGAATGCCCGAAAAAATGAGGGGGAGTACAATGATTCCTTTGTACAAGAACAAAGGTGAGTTGCAACAACTATAGAGGTATCAAGCTGTTAAGCCACACTATGAAAGTTTGGGAAAGGGTCATGGAGATGAGGGTGAGAAGAGGTGTGTCTATTTTTTAGAACCAGATTCCATTCATGCCAGGGCGTTCGACTACATAAGTCATTCATCTTATTAGGAGGTTGGTGGAGCAGTATAGGGAGATGAAGGGAGACTTACATATATTTTTCATTGACCTCGAGAAGGCATACGACAAAGTCCCTATGGAGGTTTTATGGAGATGTTTGGAGGTTAGAGGTATACATGTGGCGTATACTATGGCGATCAAAGATATATATGATGGAGCCAAGACCAGGGTACGAACAGTAGGAGGAGACTCGGAGCACTTTCTAGTGATGATGGGTTGCACCATGGATCAGCTCTTAGCCCATTCTTATTTGCTTGGTGATGGATGGACTGACGCGACAAATTCAAGGGGAGGTGCCATGGTATGTTATTCGCAGACGATATAGTCCTGATTGATGAGACTTGCAGCAGAGTGAATGCTAAGATGGAAGTTTGGAGACAAACTCTGGAGTCTAAAGGGTAAAGGCTGAGTAGGACCAAGACATAATACTTGGAGTGCAAGTTCAGTAACGGGAGAGATCTTGAGACATGCGTGGAGGTTTGGCTTGGTACTCAGGTCATTCCAAAGAAAGGAAGCTTCAAGTACTTCGGGTCTATTATTCAAGGGAATGGAGAGATTGATGATGATGTCACACATCGTATTGGGGCAGGGTGGATGAAATGGAGGCTCGTGATCCGGGAGTCTTGTCACGATAAAAAAGGTGCCACCAAAACTTAAAGGCAAGTTTTATAGAGTGGTGGTTAGGCACCGACTATGTTGTATGGAGCGGAGTGTTGGCTCTGGTCAAGACTTCGTGACACCCAAAAGATAAAAGTTACGGAGATGAGATCTTTGAGATGAATGTGTGGAGCTGTACAAGGAGGGATATAATTAGAAATGATGATATCCCAGGGACATGGTAGGAGTAGCCTCGATGGAGGATAAGATCTGCGAAGAAGAGGTGAGATGGTTGAACGCGTCAGTAGAGAAGAACCACAAATGCCCCAGTGCGGAGGTGTGAGAGGTTGGCTATGGACGGGTTCATGAGGGGTAGAGGTAGGCCGAAGAATTATTGGGAGAGGTGATTAGACGGGATATGGCGCATGTGCAACTCATTGAGGACATGACCTTAGATAGGGGGTTATGGAGGACACGGATTAAGGTAGAAGGGTAGTAGGTAGTCCGGCGTAGTCCTACTTACGCTTACAAACTGGTAGTTGTAGTGTTATTGTTGTAGGCCTGCTTAGCCTATCATACTAGTATGCGCAATATTGTTTTATAGTTCCATGTCGTTTGATTTATGTTGTTATGTGTTCTCTAGTGTAATTTGTTTGTCTTATTTACCTGCATTAGTTATTGTTTCTTTTTCAGAATGCGCTATCATGGCTTAGTCGTTTTTTATACCAACATTTTCATACTGCTTTAAATTGTTTGTCCGGGTCTGACCGTTTCTCTTGCTTTGCTTGTGCTTTGTCTTGAGCCGATGGTCTCTCGAAAACATCCGCTCTACCTACCAAGGTAGAAGTAAGGTATGCGTACACTCTACCTCCCCAGATTCCACGTAGTGAGATTTCACTGGATATGTCGTTGTTGTACGGAATGTACATCTAGTTATAGCCTCATTTGAATCTTAGATTTGTGCAAGACTTTAGGAATATGCATCAGATCCTTTAGGGTGAACTCTTCAGATATTATTAATATCCCACAAAATCTAAAGATTAAGCAATGATTTATGAAATTGTATGCACAAATAGTTTTAGATAGCCAATAACAAATCAAAGTATTAAATCTTCTTATAATATCTTAAGATATTTGAGGAAGAGATAGCACCATGCCTATACAAACCATAGCGGACTCTCGTCTAGTTGAAAAATATGTCTTTTAGCACCGGACTTTGATAAATAGTGATAAAAGCACAACATATAATATGGCTTTGAATTGTGCATCACTAAATATCCCAGCTTCTAAAAAAGTTATCCCAACGGGTAAAAACATTATAAAAGTAAGATATCGTGAGAAATTGATCATTGATCTGACCTTTACCAAATGGTTGAGAACTGAATTTCAATCTTGTAGACACAACAAAAGAAAACGACAGAAAAGCGAATAACTACTCTTTTCCTTTGACACGAGGAAATATTTGCTAAGACTGAGGATTGGGCACCAATCCATCACTGTACTAATCGTATAAATTTCAGTCGGAAAAATGTTCAAATAAAAAAGGCCTTACGATTTAAGACTAACAATCAACTCCGCAAATGACAGGCAATAAGGCCATAAATTAAGAATGAGGTGAGCAGCTAGAACTCACATGTTGAGAAATGAAACATGAAAACGGAACAAGATATGTGAAGGAAATATGCTCAAATTCCACAATAAGTTAAATAAGTTTAGCAAAGACCAACTAAAGCTCATCATAAAATGTAATGTAAACCCAGGTAAAGAAATAACCACCAGAGAGCTATTGTCATTGCCCATCAAGCAATTTGGACGGGACCGATTTGCTCAATTACTCCACTATCCTCAATAGAGGCTAGAGAACCATGACAAGCTCCTGTAGCCATAACCAACACAAAATTGGTAAAAACTGATGCAAATAAACAAAAATAGTTCATCCATGCAGAAGAATCTCATCAAATGCACAACCTCACTTTCCCTTCTTCTGGGCAGCCTTGATGACAACCTCACTTTCCCTTCTTCTGGGCAGCCTTGATGACAACCTCACTTTCCCTTCTTCTGGGCAGCCTTGGTGACCTTGGCACCAGTTGGGTCCTTCTTGTCAACACTCTTGATGACACCAACAGCAACAGTCTGACGCATGTCCCTCACAGCAAAACGACCCAATGGTGGGTACTCAGAGAAGGTCTCAACAACCATAGGCTTGGTGGGAATCATCTTAACCATACCAGCATCACCATTCTTCAAGAACTTAGGCTCCTTCTCAATTTCCTTACCCGAACGCCTGTCAATCTTGGTCAAGATCTCAGCAAACTTGACGGCAATGTGGGAAGTGTGGCAGTCAAGCACAGGTGCATATCCATTTCCAATCTGGCCAGGATGGTTCATAATGATGACCTGGGAGGTGAAGCTGGCTGCTCCCTTGGCTGGGTCATCCTTGGAGTTTGAGGCAACAAAACCACGCTTGAGATCCTTAACAGCAACATTCTTAACGTTGAACCCAACATTGTCACCAGGGAGTGCCTCCTGGAGAGCTTCGTGGTGCATCTCTACAGACTTGACTTCAGTTGTCAGACCAGTAGGGCCAAAGGTCACAACCATACCAGGCTTGATTACACCAGTCTCCACACGTCCAACAGGGACTGTACCAATACCACCAATCTTGTAAACATCCTGAAGTGGAAGACGGAGGGGCTTGTCTGATGGCCTCTTGGGCTCGTTAATCTGGTCGAGAGCCTCAAGGAGGGTTGGGCCCTTGTACCAGTCGAGGTTGGTAGACCTCTCAATCATATTATCTCCTTCAAAACCAGAGATGGGAACAAATGGGACCTTGTCAGGGTTGTAACCAACCTTCTTGAGGTAGGAAGAAACTTCCTTCACGATTTCATCGTACCTAGCCTTGGAGTACTTGGGGGTGGTAGCATCCATCTGTGAAAAAAATAACAGAATTAGCATGATATGTACTGTTTAAGATAACAATTAATTCCATCTATCCGTAAAAAGCAAACCTTGTTGCAGCAGCAAATCATTTGCTTGACACCAAGGGTGAAAGCAAGCAGCGCATGTTCACGGGTCTGACCATCTTTAGAGATGCCAGCTTCAAAACCACCAGTGGTGGAGTCAATAATTAGGACAGCACAGTCAGCCTGGGAGGTACCAGTGATCATGTTCTTAATAAAGTCCCTGTGTCCGGGGGCATCAATCACAGTGCAGTAGTACCTAGTGGTCTCAAACTTCCACAAAGCAATATCAATGGTGATACCACGCTCACGTTCGGCCTTGAGCTTGTCAAGCACCCAGGCGTACTTGAATGACCTCTTGTTCATCTCAGCAGCTTCCTTCTCGAACCTCTCAATAACACGCTTGTCAATACCACCAAGCTTGTAGATCAAGTGACCAGTGGTTGTCGACTTTCCGGAGTCGACGTGGCCAATGACCACAATGTTGATGTGAAACTTTTCCTTACCCATGATGCCTTAGAAACTGAAGATCATACCAATAACAGAAAGCAAACAATTGTATTTGACAACCATGGAAATCAAAAAGTAATTTCTACAAAGAAACAGACATTTAAGCAAACACTTGGTTAATGATGCTCTTTGATATTGAATAACGAGAAACGTAGATCTAACATAGAAGATAAATATACTAGACCAGTAAGATGTAACTTTTGTCATGAAGGAATTGCCCCAAGGCAGGTGCGGGGTACAAAAATGACCTATCATGGTAAATAATTCAAATACTTGCAATATAAAAATAGTGATTTAATAATATGTAAGTACTATTTTTTATAGAAGTGTGTGGTGGAGCAATAGTAGGGTGGTTTTCCTCGAAGAGAACAAGTTTGACAATTCAAGGTGGCTAACAATGAAGAACATTAGCTTTTGCGGTTTGATTAACAGAAAACATTTTTAACAATGAAGTATATTTTTGGGTTAGTTACCAGAAAATATTTTCCAAAGAGAGGATGTTCCAGGAATGTAACTTCCCTAGACAGAATTCATCCTTTCCAACTCCATACGACTCGTTCAAACCAAACACTCAGGCATTATCATCAATCTTGACAGCAAAGAAATTTCATCAAACCATATTATCAATCTTTAGCAAATATTTCACATGCAACCAAACACATAATAAAAAGGAAAACCACAACAGCATACTCAGTGAGAAAGGAAAACCAGAACAATGAGAAAGCAAATATGCATTTGCCCTCGTTGAGAGTCGAACTCAAGACCTCCCGCTTACTAAACGGGTGCTCTAACCAACTGAGCTACGAGAACCGTGGAACGCATACTTAGTGGTCGTTTGGCTATGAATATTTTTACCTTTTTTCGGAATTGAATTCCAGATATCATGTTTGGCCATAAAATTAGAGAATTTGAAAAACATCAAAAAAGCTCTTTTTCCGCTCCAAATCACTCACAAACACTCAAAAATAGAGTTTAATTTCTATTTACGGCCAGACACAACTCCAATTTCCAATTACCGTTTTTCACTTTGAAAACAAAAACTACTTTTTCCAAAATTTCACAATTTTCATGGCCAAACGACAACACACCCAATAAAGAAAGCAGTTTTGAAATCATTTCCCATCATACCAAACATACCATCTATAGAGAATTCACCGAAAAAATCTCAAAACATGCATATACAACAACAACAGACCAGTCCTTACCCCTACCTCCCATAGAGAGGCTGTTTATGGTAGACCCTAGGCATAAGGACGGCATGGAACTCAAAGACCTTGCACAACTACCCAAACATCATATGGCAAAACATGCAAATATACGTAGATTTATAATTCAATTGATTTTCAAGTGGTTATATCAAAAGGGTCTGTTACTAGGAAATAAACATCAACAGATCTGAATCTATACGCAGTGAAAATCAAATCAACAACAAACCCAGTGTAATCCCACCAGTAAAAATCAAATCGCAATAAATCGCATAAGCTGCAATCAATTTTACATTCACATAACATCAAGGTACCCTTGTGGAGTTACACTGGGTATGTTGTTGTTTGTTGTTTATAACATCACCTAATAGACCAATTCAAATCTAATTTACAAAAAAAAAACACTAATACCATAGAGATGAAATCCAAAATGGAAGCACTATAAATATCAACTAAGAAGTACTAAATTAATTAATCCTCATAATTCAAACATAAGATCACTAATAAAGCACAATTAGAATACCATTGACTTACATGTAAATAATTTGCAGAAAATAAATGATAAATCTAACCTTTTGAAGATGAAGAGAATATAGAGGAGCTTCGCTAAAACCCTAAGCTGCCCAATAACAATACGAGCGAAGCGTTAGGGTTATAGAAATGCAAGTGTGATAGTTTTATAGCTGAGAAAACATGGGCTCAAAATGGGCTTAAACTTTAGGGGAAAGAAAACACAAAATAATTCCCCAAAACTATTTACCGTTAGTATGCTCTTTTTTCTTCCTTTCTTTCTTATTTGTCTATTTCTTTTTTTCTTGTCTCCTGTTTTTTTTTCTTTATTTGTTTTTTTACTTTTTTATTTCATTTTTTTTCTTCAAATTATAATATGTTTTTCTTCACCATAATTTAATTTCATATTTAATTCTAGCTTCTTTCATTTTTTTTCTTTTTCTTTTTTATTTCTTGTTTTTTTAATTTCATTTAAAAAAATTTCTTCGTAATCTAATTTATTCTTCTTTTTTTTTCTCTTATTCTTTATTCTTCTTTTTTTTTTTAAATCGTTCATTTTTTTTCTGTTATTCTAATTTCATTTTTTTCAATTTTTGCATAATCTAATCCTATATATCTTCTCGTTTATTTTTCTTTTCTCTTTTCTTTTTTTCATATCAATAAAAAGGATAACTGATATAGTATATATTTTTTTAGTTTTTTTATCTCAAAAATAACTTATTAGTGTATAATATATCAAATCAGTAGTAGTTGAAGTATACTATTACAGTATATTATGATACTCACATAGTATATCATATATTGTTAGGATATTGTAGATGACAAATTTAATCATTTGAAAACACTTATCAGTCCTCTATGATATCCATGTGGTATATAACATATACCGACAGGGTATCATAGAAGATTGGACGTTCATTCCTTCAAGAAAATACTCAATCCTCTGCGATATCAAATTAATATGTATTATATACTAAAAGGGTATCATAGATAATAGATTTATTCCTTACCTGTACGCTATGATGCCCACATGATATCATAGACGGCAGATTCATTCCAACGTTACTAAATATTTTATGATGCTCAGATGGTATAATCATATATTGACAGAGTATCAAAAAACATTGATTCATTCTTCGAGAAAAAAACTCTTCAATCTTATATGATACTCACATGGTATATATCATATATACTAGTAGAAAATCGTGGAGTATTCGTTCATTGCTTCAAGAAAACACAACCCAATCATCTATAATACCCACATGGTATATACCATATACTTTCAACATTACTCTATCCTTTATGATGCCCGGATGGTATATATCATATACTGACAGGGTATCGTGGAGGAATGATTCATTCTTCAAGAAAAACACTCTTCAATCGGCTATGATACACATATAGTATGTATCATATATTGACATGGTATCATAGATAATTAGTTCATTCCTTCAAGAAAACACAATTCAATCCTCTATGATACCCATATGATATATCATATATTGACATGGTATCATAGAAGGCCGATTCATTCCTTCAAAAAATACTAGAGTCCTCTATGATATATGGTATACAGCATATATTGATAGGGTATCATAAAAGATTGACTTATTCCTTCAAGAAAAAAATCAATCTTTTCTAATACCAATCTGGTATACCATATACTTACAAGGTATCATATAGGACTGACAATTCATTCCTTCAAGAGAAATACTCAGTCCTCTCTGATACCAACCTGATATATATCATATACTAACATAGTATCATGAATGAATGACCCACGTGATATATCTATATACTGATAAGATATTATAGAGGATCGACTCATTCTTAAAAAGAAAAAATAATCGTATATGATACTCACATGGTATATATCATATACTAATAGGGTATCAAATAGATTGATTCATCCGCTCAAGAAAAACGCAATTCTCCTCTATAATAACCATGTGGTATATATCATATACTGACAGGATATCATAAATGATAGGTTCATTCTTTTAAAAGAAAACAATTATGAAAAAAAAACAATGAATAGAGTTTAAGTTTGATATTTTAATTTTATACCATTTTTAGCAAGTTTTTGTTAAACAAATACAATAAACAGAGTCATATTTTCATTTGCAAAAGCAAAAAAAATAAATAAATTATATTTTAATAAATAAGCCAATGACTTCAATATTTTTTAAATTATTTATTGTTATAGTCTATTTATTTAGTTTTCCTATATTTTTATTATTCTAAAAAGAAAAAAGACAAAAGGGACAAAAGAAGAAGAGAAGAAAATTAAGAGAAAACTGAAAAAGAAAAACAAAGCTAACTAAGATGAAAGGAAATTAATAAAAAAAAATGATAAAAAGAGAACATAAAATAAAATCAAAAGAAAAGAATTTGTGGCTCAATTGTTAAAACCCCCATATTATCTAACTCTATGCAATGAGATTTGTGGGTATGTAGAGAAGTGAAGCGACAAAGTTCTTCTCATTCGTCGATATTCAAAATATTGAAGATCAAGAGAAAAATATGACATCGTTACATATTTTGATTCAGCATAGCGGAAAATGGGACAGTAACAACATATTTGTAAATTATTCCATGAAAGCAGTTGTTCTTAAGACATATATTGATTTTAATGGTTTCATCCATTTAATTTCTACTAGTTTGAACGTGGATATTGATGTCAATTCCTTCGAATTTTGGTATAAAATTGATGAAGGTATGATGCCTCTGTTGATACACAATAATATGGAATTGCGAGTATACATCAAGTTGAATAAAGAAAATGACAATTTAAAAGATTATTTTTGTGTATAAGTTGGAGGACTAGTGATTTACAATGTATGCTATCGGTTAATAATGTTGGCACTGGGGCTGATAGTATTAGAATTAATGAAAGTCGTGGAATAACTAATATCGATAATGTCTCCTTGCTTAAATACATTATTATGGCTGATTGTGAAGCTGCATATTTTAAAGATTGTGATATAATTAATTGTATTATTGACAATATTCTTGCTGAAGGTCAACTTTTCAAGGAAAAAGGGATATTGACAGAGTATCTATGATGTGCTAATATATTTTACCCAAAATGTGTATATTGGCCATTTTATACTGATTCTTAAAATCGGGATAATATATGCCAATTGTATGTGTAAAAGTGAACATACCGTGTCAATTCCCCTTTCTGTTTTTTTTTTTTTTTTGATAATACAGGTTTCCAGGCTTGCGTCTGACTACTTCACTGGTATTACCCAGACGTCCTGGAGATGATGGGACCGGTCCTTCAGCACCCCACCACCAGGTAAATCGCGGGATGTGCACACATGGTCAGTGTCTGCTTGCGTCCAACGGATCAATGCTACAAGGTTGACCCCCACGTGCCCCATCCACAAGGCTTGCGAGACCGAACCCACATCGCAACATGCCCGCGGTTTTTAGTGCTCGGGTTTACTACATGTATGTCTTGGAGGACGATATCCTGGAGGAGAATCGAACTCCACCCTAAGCAAGCAGTTATTCCCACTCCATCCTGATCTCCTTTCTCTTTTCTATGTGTACTATAAGTCATACAATTAATAGACTTGATTCCTCTTTCACTGCTTATTACATATTTCTTCATCGTATTAGAGATTTGATTCAATTAAAAAAAATTAGGAACAAGTACATAAATTATGCACTAAAAATAAATTAATTACACGAAATTGTCCATATACTTATTAAATACTAACTTACCTACTCAACAGATTTTTTTTACCCGAATGCCCCCCATTTCGCTACAATTATACTGAAGCATATGTGACCTCAACTGGTGCAGTTGCATGTAGTGTTCCTTTCCTTTAATTTTTGTCCTTTCCTCACCTTCTTTTAATTCTTTGTTGTTTTGGTTTTGTTTGTTTTCTTTTGTCCTTTTTTCTATTAACAACTATTTTCCATGTTTGTGGTTATTTCGTTTTCTTTTTTTTCTTTCTATTTTGTTATATATATTTTTATTATTATTATTTGGAGATAAAAATAAAATTATATCTAAATATGAATATATTTTTTAATGTTTTTTTCACAAGTAAAACTTTCTAAAAATGATATAAAAATAAAATATTAAAATTAAGCTTAATCTCTATTTTGTTTATTATTTATTTTATTAATTTTTGTCTGTTGAAAGAATAAATATGTCATGTATGATGCTCTGTTGATATATGATATACCATGTAAGTATCATAAAAGACCGATGTTTTTTTTTTAAAAATGGATCAATCCTTTATGATACTCTATCAGTATATAATATATAACATGTGGGTATCATAGAAGATTGATAATTTTTTTTCTTTTTAACAAATGAATCTCTCTATGATATTATGTCAGTGTATAATATATATTATATGGGTATCATAGATGAATGGACTCATTTTTTAAGGAAAGAATCAATCATCTATGATATCTTGTTAGTATATGATATATCATGTGGTTACCATAGATGATTGGTTTTTTTTTTTTTGAAGGAGTGAACTTGTCCTCTATGATACACTGTCAGTATATTGTATATGTTATATACCATGTGGATATCATAGAAGACCGAGGAGTGTTTTTCTTGAAGAAATGAACGGACATTCTATGATACTTTGTCAATATATGATATATACCGTGTGGACATCATAGATGATTGAGTAATAGTGGAATGAATCTGTGATCTATGATACCCTATCAATATATGATATATACCAGACTGGTATTATAGAGGACTAAGTATTTCTCCTAAAGGAATAACATGACAATCCTTTATGATACCCTGTCAGTATATGATGTACCATGTGGATATCATAGAGGAATGAGTAGTATTTTTTGAAGGAATGATCAAATTTTCTATGATACTTTGTCAGTATATGAATATACCATGTGGGTATCATAGAGGACTGAATGTTTTTCTGAAGGAATGAACTGGCAGTCCCTTGTAATATCATGTCATTATATGATATACCATATGGATGTCATAAAAGACTGAGTAGTGTTTTTTTAAAGACTTGATCTAATCTTCTATGATACTCTATCAATATATGATATATATCATGTGAGTATCATAGTATACTTCAATTATTATTGATTTGGTATACTATATGATAAACAAGTTATTTTTTTTAGATATAGAAAAAAATATATATACTATATCAGTATATTTTTTTTATTTATATATGTAAATAAAAAGGAGTCAAAAAGTGTGTAGGATTAGATTATAACAAAATAGAAAATAAATGAAACTTGAAAACGAGAAAAGGGAAAATTTTGATTTATAAAAATATCTTTTCTCTTAATCTAGGTTTTAATAAATAAGCTTGTGATTTTTGTATTTTTCTTAATTACTTCTTATTGTAGTCTAGTTTTATTAGTCTAAAAATTGTTTTTGGTAATTAAAGGAAATTTTATTAATCACCACGTACTTATTCACAAAACAAGGGTGGATTAACAATACAACCCCTCTCATCAGTATCCTCTATTCCAGCAACATACCTAAACTACCAAAACAACTCCTAAGCTCCCAGTGAGCTGATATAATTAAACTGCTTTACATTGTGTCTTAATCTAATACAAAGGGTGAGTTTTATCTGTCATAATATAACATCACTTGTTGAAAGCTTCTGTTGGAACACCACCATAGTAGCCAAGCTAGCTTTCAAGAGTACTCATTTTGGATATTTACCTCTTGATTGTTGTTGTACCCATAACCATTTCAAGTCCCAAGTTTGTATCCTCTTATCCCATTGTTGTCATCTAAGTAGTCCATGTCATATTTCCTTTGTAAATTGGCATTCAAAGAAGAGTTGGCTCCTAGTTTCTGGCACACAGCTGCATAAGACACAATTGTCATCCACTTGCATCCCCTACTTGATCAGTATATCACTATATCCTTTGTTCTCAGTCTTCCCCATAAATTTAGCCATAGAATGAAGTTGTATCTAGATTCAGTTATGTTCGGATAGAGTAGTTTGTTCCATGGAACCTCACTGACACTTTGCTCCTGCTATATGTTGATGACATACTCTTAATGGGCAACAACTCTTCTCTCATACATGCCTTGATCAAGAACCTACAATATCAATTTGCTATGAAAGAGATGGGGGCTCTCCATTATTTTCTTGGCATTGAATTATCATGAAACAAATATGGTCTTCTCCTTAGCCAATAGAAGTGTGCCCATGATAGCATACCAAAAATGGCATGTTCCCATGCTATTCAGACCCCACTTCTCAAAACATAGCCTACGTGATATAGATGGTAGTCCGCCCATTGATTCCTCGGACTTTTCGAGTATAGTTGGTATTGAAGTGTGTGACCATCTGATCTAAAAGCTTAAGCTGTTAGATAGAACACACTTATAATATTTGATCATATTCTCAACACGCCCCCTCACGTGCATGTTTGATTTTTTTTCATGGTCCAAGCACGTGGAAATTCTTTTTGATAATGGGTGACGGTGAAGTTCGATTCAGGACCTTTGGCCTGCTCTGATACCATATTGAAGTGTGTGACCATCTGATCTAAAAGCTTAAGTTGTTAGATAGAACACACTTTTAATATTTGATCATATTCTCAACAGTTGTCACCATGAACTTTTATGGGCGTTCATGATGGAATCCAACGGGTGGAGGAACTCGAGCGTTCCCTTGAGCAGCAGAAAAGGCTTTGGTTGAGCCTTGAGCAACCGAAAAGGCATTTGGTGTGCCTTGAGCAGTGGGGAAGGCAGATGAGTTACCTTGGGTAGCAGCAGCAGCAGCAGAATCAGAAGCGAGTTGTTCTCTTCCAGTCATCTTTCTAAGCACTTACAACAATCTTGTCTTAAAATTGTGGGTTACAACAATTACAGGAAACGGGAAGTAAATATTATAATTGCTAGAAATGATAAACTAAAGATTACAACCAAAAACTGGAAATCAAGAACGAAACAAACTCCTTGTGTGATTTGCTGAGTCGAGTGATGACATTGTCTTTAAGACAAGATTGCCCCGTATGTCTCATTTTACGTTGTCGGGCAATAGTCTCCCAAGATACAACATCAACTTAACAATTGAGCAAAGGAAACTCAAGTGTTACTTTTAAAGAACTTTGAGTATAGTAAACTTGCTAGAGAGGAAGAAGATGAATTCAGAAATTCTGTAGTATTTTTCTAAGTGTGTTCAATAATTGAGCCAAATGCCTTAATTTATAGTGTAAGGAGATGACCCATCAACTAGCCAACTAATGGCCATCAATAGCCATGTAATGACACTTATTAGAGGGGTTACATTCAGCCAAATAATGGCTGAATTCATGTGTCAAGTAATGGAGATTCAATGCTCCAAACCCAGCCCAAAGGTCAGAACTTTTCAACTTCCCGTCGCAGCATTCTTCCTACGAAGCGCTGCGGCTATGCGAATTAGCCCGCGGCGTGGCGGCTCCAGTGGTTGAAGACCCAATTAGCGCCGCGACGCTCCATGGGAGGCGCTCCTGCGCCGCGACCCTTTGCGGCTCCGCGACGACTTCCGACTCGTTTCTTCTTACACTTCGTACATTTCTTTATTTGTTTACCAACGTGGAATAATTTGTCATTTGACCAATAACCGTCCATCATTCTATGTCTCAAACGTATTACATACGTATCAATATCTCTTTCACTAAATGAAATTTGCGATAATTGACACTATGTGTGCACGTGTGTGGAAACGACGTTTCCGACGTGCGGGACCCCAATTTTTTGAGTCATAAATAACGGGATATACTTAATTCCACATTAGTAAATTTCCAACATAAACTTTGTGAAAGCCTACACCTAGGGCAATGACACATCTAGTGATATCCTAAACAAGGCGTGTCTATTGAAAAACATTTTTAAAAGATCTATATTTGTATAAGGTTTTAACTTTTCTTTTTTAAGAATATATATTGACCGAAAGATTTAAATTTTTTATTTACAAGTTATGTTGTCCAACTTTAATACGGGTATTATCGAATATCAGATCGAATCAAAGTTTAATTTATCGATTATCGAATTATCGAACCGAATTTTAAAAGTTCGGTATTTGATATCTATTTTCAAATTTCAACTATCAATTATCGAATCCAAACTTTAAAAATACCGAATGACCACCCCTATTTGTGAGCCATTTTCATACGTCAACGGGGGTATTTTTGACAGTTTTTCGTTTATTTATTGAGAGATCAAAGTGCAATTAACGTAAATGGATGAAAAAGAAAAGAAGAGAATGTAAGGGGCATTTACGTAAACAGAGCTAAGAGCGGCACTAAGAGAACCCTAGTTCTCATCCAGCTCGAGTATAAAAGCTAATTATCCCTTCAAAATCAACCCTTCATCACTATCAGAGCTTTATCGCTTAATTTCTTTTCTCTAAGGTCAGATCTATGCAACTTCTCTATCAATTACTCTAATTTGTAATCACTTTTTTGTTGTTGATCTTTTTTTATTCTGTAAGATTATATACATATGTGAAGCAACATTCGTGATTTACTTTTCTGTATTTAGAACCTCTGTTATTGCTATTTTATGATTCGTGAAATGATGTTCGGTTTGTTTATTTGTAACGTTGAAATACACCTTGTGCTTGTGAAATTTTGATTAATGCTATGATTTAGCTTGATTTGTGTTCATTGTTTACACAGACAATCTGTGTTTGAGCTTGGATATAGATGCGAGTCAGTTAACATAGATCTGTAAATGTTTGTAATGAATTGTTAATTTTTTTTTTATGTTTATACATAAATCAGTGAGTTGAAATTACTTGTAAGTAGTTTTTTCACTCTTATGTTAGCAGTATTTTGTCCTAGATGTTTGACATGATTCTGTTTTATGCAAGTTTCACATCGTTACAGGAATCAAATCCGTTCACTATACAAAAACTTATTCCTATAAAGTGTTTGTGTTCTCTCTATTTTCAACACTGCATTTGCTACTTTTTGGACTAACTTAATAATTTTTATAATATAGATGAACTTTTTGATTTCCTTCACTCACTATAGGAGCTGTAGCTGCCATTTACTAAAAATAACTCAGTTATTATTCTTATTTTCTATTTAAGTTGATAAGTGGAAACTGAATAGTTCTTTGTTTTCATTGTATATCCTGTTATTGAAGCATCATTTGGTTCAATAACAGGTTTATTTCAGTTCTAATTGTTGAATGTGTTGAATTTTGAAATATTTTACTTGCCTTTTAAATACGTTTTTATCTGTTTTGTATTAATTGCAGTTTCTTAGTAACTCAAGATGGGTAAGGAGAAGTTTCACATCAACATTGTGGTCATTGGCCACGTCGACTCCGGAAAGTCGACAACCACTGGTCACTTGATCTACAAGCTTGGTGGTATTGACAAGCGTGTTATTGAGAGGTTCGAGAAGGAAGCTGCTGAGATGAACAAGAGGTCATTCAAGTACGCCTGGGTGCTTGACAAGCTCAAGGCCGAACGTGAGCGTGGTATCACCATTGATATTGCTTTGTGGAAGTTTGAGACCACTAGGTACTACTGCACTGTGATTGATGCCCCCGGACACAGGGACTTTATTAAGAACATGATCACTGGTACCTCCCAGGCTGACTGTGCTGTCCTAATTATTGACTCCACCACTGGTGGTTTTGAAGCTGGCATCTCTAAAGATGGTCAGACCCGTGAACATGCGCTGCTTGCTTTCACCCTTGGTGTCAAGCAAATGATTTGCTGCTGCAACAAGGTTTGCTTTTTACGGATAGATGGAATTAATTGTTATCTTAAACAGTACATATCATGCTAATTCTGTTATTTTTTTCACAGATGGATGCTACCACCCCCAAGTACTCCAAGGCTAGGTACGATGAAATCGTGAAGGAAGTTTCTTCCTACCTCAAGAAGGTTGGTTACAACCCTGACAAGGTCCCATTTGTTCCCATCTCTGGTTTTGAAGGAGATAATATGATTGAGAGGTCTACCAACCTCGACTGGTACAAGGGCCCAACCCTCCTTGAGGCTCTCGACCAGATTAACGAGCCCAAGAGGCCATCAGACAAGCCCCTCCGTCTTCCACTTCAGGATGTTTACAAGATTGGTGGTATTGGTACAGTCCCTGTTGGACGTGTGGAGACTGGTGTAATCAAGCCTGGTATGGTTGTGACCTTTGGCCCTACTGGTCTGACAACTGAAGTCAAGTCTGTAGAGATGCACCACGAAGCTCTCCAGGAGGCACTCCCTGGTGACAATGTTGGGTTCAACGTTAAGAATGTTGCTGTTAAGGATCTCAAGCGTGGTTTTGTTGCCTCAAACTCCAAGGATGACCCAGCCAAGGGAGCAGCCAGCTTCACCTCCCAGGTCATCATTATGAACCATCCTGGCCAGATTGGAAATGGATATGCACCTGTGCTGGACTGCCACACTTCCCACATTGCCGTCAAGTTTGCTGAGATCTTGACCAAGATTGACAGGCGTTCGGGTAAGGAAATTGAGAAGGAGCCTAAGTTCTTGAAGAATGGTGATGCTGGTATGGTTAAGATGATTCCCACCAAGCCTATGGTTGTTGAGACCTTCTCTGAGTATCCACCATTGGGTCGTTTTGCTGTGAGGGACATGCGTCAGACTGTTGCTGTTGGTGTCATCAAGAGTGTTGACAAGAAGGACCCAACTGGTGCCAAGGTCACCAAGGCTGCCCAGAAGAAGGGAAAGTGAACAGTGCAGTGTAATGCTGATGTTCCCAATGCTATCTATTATCGTCCAAGTGTGCAATGTAGACTGATTTATTTAGTTCCGCTATACTTTGGTCTTTGATTTGCTTATTAGGTTCTAGTTCTCTTCCTCGTATGTTAGGTATCCATTGTCAGAACTGGGTACTTGACAGGCGGTGGCGAGCATGATTTTTTGTCTTTTTCATTTTCTGTTGAGGTGCCTTTTGGTTTTCGATTGCGGCTCAGGATTTTTGTTATTTATGTTACCTAAATTTGAGTTTTAAAATTTCTACTCAATGCCTGATCTTGCTTTAAGTTTCCGTCTTATACACGTCATTTGTTGTGAATTTGGAGTTTTAATAGGTGGGATCAAATCAGCTTTATGGTTGTGGTGGTTGTTCCTCTTACCCACTCTGATGGGTTATCCAAGAATTAAGGTGTTGAATTCAAATTTTCATCAGAAATAGAATTTTTTATTACCTTTGGTGACGCGCCTCTTTGTAGTTTGAACTTTGAAGTAGTGAAACTGCTGTGAACTTTGAGCTTTACAAGATCAGATAACTGTAATAGGAGTATCAGCTGCCTAAAACAAGAAATCACATAGTAAGCAGGAGCAGCTTCTAACAATTCAGGCCTCGGGGGTATCTTTGAACCAAAATCAAGCGGTGAGTGTTTTTATTTTTATCTTTAATAGTTCAAGGGTATCTTAGATATTCTGTATACAATACTCCGTATCACATGGTGGTGTTCACAGTATTCAAGATGGTAAGTATAACAACATACCCAGTGAAATCTCACAACGTGGGATTTGGGAAGGGTAGAGCGTACGCAGACCTTACTTCTACCTTCGTAGGTAGAGCGACTATTTCTGAGAGACACTCGGCTCAAGACAGTATGAAACAGTCAGATCCGGTCAATTATTTTTTAAAGAAGTATGAAAATGCTGGTATCAAAAGCAAATAAGTCATAATAGCGCATTCTGAAAAAGTAAGCAATAACTACTAGCACATGTAAATAAACTAAATAAAGTACACTAAATGACACATAGTAGCATAAATCAAACTATAAGGGACTACAAAGCAATACTGCGCCTATTAGTATAATAGGCTAGGCGGGCCTACAATAATAACGCTACAACTATCAGTTTGTAAGCGTAAGTAGAATTACGCTCGACTACCTACTACCCTAATTCGTGTCCCACAACCCCCTATCTAAGGTCATGTCCTCAGTAAGTTGCATTTGCGCCATATCCCGTCTAATCATCTCTCCCCAATACTTCTTTGGCCTACCTCTACCCATCTTGAACTCGTCCATAGCCAACCTCTCACACCTCAGCACTGGGGCATTTGTGTCTCTCCTCTACACATGCCCAAATCATCTCAAGCTCGCTTCCCGCATCTTATCCTCCACTGAGGACACTCCCACTCTGTCCCGGATATCATCATTTCTAATCATATCCCTCCTTGTATGCCTGCACATCCATCTTAGCATCCTCATCTCCGCAACTTTCATTTTTTGGATGTGCGAAATCTTGACTGGCCAACACTCCGCCCCATACAACATAGTCGGTCTAATGGCCTTATAGAACTTGCCTTTAAGTTTTGGTGGCACTTTTTTATCGCATAAGACTCCAGATGCAAGCCTCCATTTCATCCACCATGCCCCAATACGATGTGTGACATCGTCACCAATCTCTCCATCCCTTGGATAATAGACCCGAGGTACTTGAATCTTCCTTTCTTTGGAATGACCTGAGTACCATGCCTCACCTCCACTCCTGTCTCATGGTCGCTCCCGTTACTGAACTTGCACTCCAAGTATTCTGTCTTGTTCCTACTCAGCCTGAACCCTTTAGATTCCAGAGTCTATCTCCAAACCTCCAGCTTAGTGTTCACTCCGTTGCGAGTCTCATCAATCAAGACTATGTCGTATGCGAATAACATACACCATGACACCTTCCATTGTATTTGTGGCGTCAATACATCCATCACTAAGGCAAATAAGAATGGGCTAAGAGTTGATCCCTGGTGCAGCCCCATCACCACTGGAAAGTGCTCCGAGTCTCCTCCTACTGTTCGTACCCTGGTCTTGGCTCCATCATACATATCCTTGATCTCCCTAGCGTACGCCACATGTACACCTCTAACCTCCAAACATCCCCATAGAACCTCCCTAGGGGACTTCATCTTATGCCTTCTCGAGGTCGATGAAAATCATATGTAAGTCTCTCTTCCTCTCCCTATACTGCTCCACCAACTTCCTAATACGATGAATGACTTCAGTAGTCGAACGCCCCGGCATGAATCCAAACTAGTTCTCGAAAATAGACACGTCTCTCCTCACCCTCATCTCCACGATCCTTCCCAAACTTTCATAGTGTGGCACAACAACTTGAAGTTGTACAGACTAGCCAAGGCAAGGGAGAGGAGGACACGTGATTTGAATCACGTGAGGTGCATCAAGGACGAGGACGGCAAAGTACTGGTGGAGGACGCACATATTAGGCAAAGATGACAGTCTTTCTTTCATAAACTTTTGAACAAAAATTATTTAAATTTGAAAAAAAATCACGGGTTCATGTGCCTCTTAATTCATGCATAAATTCGCCCTGGCTTCATGTAATAATGTTAGAAGTCTTGCCAATTCCATTTGTAAAATCTGATAGACTTTATTCCCAATTAACAGGAGAAAAGTATTATTTAAAAAATAACAAGTAAACCACAGGGAAGATCAAATTGAATTTTTTTTTGCCAAGATAACATGATTAAACTATGAATACGTTTTAATGTATTCAAATGTTTTAACCAAATTATTGTGATCTTTAGTTGTAGGTATACTATCGAACACAAAAGAAAAGCACAATTATTGAAATGTGCGGATGGCATGTCTTAAAACTGCTTAGCATAAGAACAGTTCTTAAAACTACTAGAGTGCGTACATTTTATACGAGCCGATTGGCCATGCAGATAGGTAATACGATATTTGACTAGTCTTGCATTAAGAAGTGTATTCATTCAATTAAAGTACTACTCCTCCCCTCAAATTATTGTTGGAAATTTGCCTTTGGTGGGGAGGTGCATCCACCCATATTTAATGACTTAAACACTAGGGTTCTGCATGTTGGAGGCTTTATCTCTTCACACGTGCATAATCTACTAAGTGAGTAGATGACCGTAGGGCCAAGGATCGTCAAATTTCGTTGAGAAATGAAAGAGATATTGGTCCACGAAGTAAGGTGTTTGAGACATGGAAATATGGTGTGGGACAAATCTACCACATCGGTGGGAAAATGAAGAATTGTTCTCTTTATAAGTCTCAAAATTGGCTAAGGGTTTGGGACCCCAAAGGGTAACCCATGTGTTTGAAGGAGGGAGGACCTAGATGTGCTTGGGTTCAAGACTAAGTCCACACGCGCGCCGCTGCCGCCGCCCGTCCGGTCCGGGTCTCGGGCTTTGGGCTTCTTCTGATAGACCCCAAAATTGTTTAATATTTATAGTTTGGTCTCTGAAGTTTCTGGAAAGATGAGTTTCTGCCTACCGTTTGGGTTGGTTTTTGGAACGTTAGAAGTCATTAATCTGCACTTAATCTCCTCCCTAAAATCTCCTTTATGATTGCACATTAAAACAACCATTACTTGGCTGATTAATTCCCTCACTAATGGCCATTACTTGGCAGTTGAGAAGTCCCTCCCCTTGTGCTATATATTGATGCTTTTTGGCTCAATTATGGAGACTGCAACAAGATATATACACAGACACAAACAGAAAGAGAACAACTGAAATTTTGTCAAAAAACGTAAGCAGCAGAAACATGTGGACAAACAGAAAACTCTTCATTCATTTTTCATTCTTCAGCAAGTCATTTTGTGTTTGTTTTCTTCGTCAGAATCAACCTATTTACTTTGTAGTGTTGATTAGTTGTTGTTTAATCTTGGGAGACTATTGCCCGTTAACGTAAAAACATATATACGGGGCAATCTTGTCTTAAAGACAGAGAGACATCTCTCGACTCAGCCACATTTGTAACAATTCAGATTTAGCGTTTCTTGATTTCAGATTATCAAGATTCAAGACTCAACAACCTTGCGGCAGTTATGAATATTGGCTATTTGTTTATCCTTTTGAACACTTGTAATATTTATTTACTTCCCGTAATGCTTTACATATCCAACAAGTTTAAGACAAGATTGTATTAGTGTTCGAAAGATGTCGGTTGAAAGTTGTGTGACCAATCTGGATATGGCTGTGGTTTTCTGGTAGAAGATAATGATGATTATGCTGTTGAAGGTCAATGTGTTCATGGTGTCACCGCTCCCGAGAGTGGTGGGAACAAGCGCCCACGAGAGGCTGAGGATGTCAACTGGGACAAAAGGAGAAGGCTGAAGATGTGGTTCTATCTTGTAGCAGAAGGCCTATATCTGTCCGAGACAAAGGATCCGAATTATGGTAAGGAGGAAATGAACACTCAGTCCGATGAAGCAACTGAAGTGGGCCAGAATCCGAAATTGGAATAAGTAATTTTTCTTCAATGTCAAGAATAAGATTAAATGATGTCTGATTAAAAAAAGGCTTAAAATAGGGAGGAATATGAAAATGTTTTCACGAAATAATTTATATTCCTTACGCTTTAAAATCAGAAGTTTAATCGCATCTTCCTTCCCGTTTAAAGATTGGATTTTGTAAACGACTTAAAAAGATCCGTTCTTTTGAGTATAATTATTAAAAGTGTGTAACGTATGTTCGCACATACGAGGAAAAATATCCACTGACTGTGCGGAAACTGTTACAACTCTTAAGTAAGCGCCAAGAATTATTTGGGCACCAATCTCAAGGGAAGAAGACTAAAAGCTAAAGACGTCGAGCATGTCACACTATTTGATAGAAGATCCTTCATAGGATGATATTGGACACTCAGTCATACAAAGCCTACGGATGACTGGAGTGGGGCCAGAATTCATTTGATAGGATGATATTGGACACTCAGTCGTACAAAGCCTACGGGCGACTAGAGTGGGCTAGAATTTCCAGAGTCTTAAATGATATGAAGGCCAGAAGAAAGACAGAAAAGTAATGGACACCTAGTAAGGTGGGCCAGAGTTTCCAGGTCTTAAATGATCTGAAGGCCTAAAGAAAGGCAGAAAAGAAATTGGACACTCAGTCGGCCAAAGAAACTGGAGTGGGCCAGAGTACCCAGATCACATATGATCCGGTTATGCCCTAACCACGGGCAAAAGGTTGTTCATGTGAAGCAACGCCACCTCTAAAATCAAAGGGGCTGGAGAGGTTGTCCTCAATAGGACTTCAGGGAATGAGATCACTCTAAGATGAGGTGATACATGTCCCAAACTTGGTTAAGGGACGCTGTTGGTCAAGCTGGTTTGAGACTAGTCCAACAAGTCTGTAATAACTAAGAATGGTACAGTATGTCTGTAGCCAAATGAATTATATATTTATAATCCGTGCATCTATGCCATCATAGATTAAGATACGTTAAATAAAAAGTCATTCAAAAGCTAACGAAGTTGAGATTGTTGCCTTCTGTCGACGTAAACCCTCAAAATGAATGTGAGGAAGACGAAGAGGCAAAATCATCTTTCCATTCCGTCAAAGGAATAGCGAAAGAAGCATCGCTCCTCTAGAACTTAGTCACACATACTTGGGTGATTTGAAGTTTATACAAAATAGAGGGGGGAGACAAGTACTTTGTGACCTTCATTGATGATGGTATAACGTATTGCATCCTTTGTTTGTTGAAAAGCAAAGATGAAGTTGTTGAAGCGAATAAGCGCTACAAAGCAGAAGTTGAAAATCAACTAAGCCTACGGATTGAGAAATTCGTAGTGATAGAGGGGGAGAATGTGAAGCATCGTTCATTAAACGACTGCTCATTACTCACCTCAGTCCAATGGTGTTAGCCAAGCGCAAAGCCGTACGCCCAAAATATGTGGGGCAAGATGATCCTTACCGCTAATGCGACTCTTAACAGAAATACGCATAAGGATAAGGATAACTCTCCTTGTGAAACATTGAAAGGATCTCACATACAAATGTTGTGATGTGGGGTGGCTTGGTAAAAGTTGGAATACCGAAACAGGTCAAGTTGTACCTAAGACTGTAGATTGCATATCCACTAGATCTACAAATAACAGTAGTGCTTATCGCTTCTTGGTGTCAAAGAATGCTGAATTCTTTGAAGATAACTTCCCTTGAGAAGGGAAAAAGAAGTAATTGCTCGAGCATAGCAAGAACCCGCGAGGGCCTGACTGTCCGGAACTAGATATTCCGTATCTATAGGACTCAGAAGTTGCTGACTATCCGGAACTTAATATTTAAGATCTGCAGAACTCAGGGATTCTAGATGTTGAACCAAGACGGAGCAAAGAGGGGACAAAGACTTGCTCAAGGCCTTCTAGCTTGTATGGTTGAGAATGAACCATGTACAATTAACAAATAATTGTCATCTCCAGAAGCGCTGCTTTGGAAAGAAGCTACAAAGAGAGAAATAGATTCCATCATATAGAACCATACTTGTGTAATGGTTGATCTTCCTCCGGAAAAAGAACCTTTAGGTTGTAAAAGTGGATACTCAAAAGTGAGTACAAAGTAGATGGATCTACTGACGAGTATAAGGCCTCGGCTACTTGTACATGTGCTTCCCTGTGAATAGCTTAACATCCAGGGCCATTGCAGTCTTACGTGACATGGATATTGAAACAACCTTCCTAACCGGAGAGTTGGAAGGGGAGGATCAGAGTTGGTTTGCTGGACTGTTGGGCTTCTTCCTGAACTTTTATTTTGGTCCCTGAAATGTTTACATTTTGGTCCTGGAAGTTTCAGATAAAACAGAAAAAATAAATCTGACCACAGAAATATTGACTCTGAAGTTAGAAAGCCAACAGTTGGAAAACCAACAGTTTGAGAGTGGAAGTTATATTGAAACAAAAGATATGAGTATCATAGATGACATCTTAGAAATTGAATTTCTAAGACATCTAACGGGCTGGTCTAACTCCAAACTCAATTGTGAGATAGTTTACAGTCTCGTTGAAGCCACCAATGGATATGAATCATATAACTGATTGGAATCATGGTGCACCCATATACAAGAAGTGATATGCGCATGTCACATATAGTTCAATGTATGTTACACACTACAACCGACCTGATATCGGCCTACAAAGCAAATCAGTTGAACTAAGGTCCACTCGTGATTCTGGAAATGATCGATAGAAGGCGTTAAGTTGGATATGACGATATCTGAAATATTCGCTTATCTACGGATCATGGTATTCTGGATGTCCAGCGTTTCTGAGAGAACACAGTGATGCAAACTGGACATCAGATATGAAGAACACCAAAATCACAAGTAAATGTGTATGGTGGGTCTTGGAAAATCCTCTAAGCAAACTTGCATCGGCTGATTCATGATGGAATCAGAGTTTATCGTTTTATACAAAGCATCAAAGAAGTTGAGTAACTTCACGATTTCTTGGAGGACGTCCCTTATTGGGAGAAACATGTGCCTTCAGCAGTTATACATTGTGGCTAACCGGTTGGCTTCAGGAAGGACACGGATGATGGCGTTTGGACATATCTGTCAGGATCTGTCGGAGACATAAGACCGTATGGCAGTTGATCATCACGGGTGTCACTTACTTGATTACTAATAAAAGGATATAGCGGACACTTTCAACTAAGGGACTACCCGGAGATCAAGTGTTCTGCATGTCTAGGGGAATTGGCTTAAAACCTAAACAATACGAACCTTTGCGGTGGTAACCCAACCATACTGACTGGAGATCTCAAGAATTTGGTTCAATGGAAAAACTAGGTTGCAAAAGGTTCAGTTGAGCGCTTCGGTGGAAGCAAGAGCACTTCGATTGATGATTTCTGTAGGGAAACATGAATCCAAAGTTGTTCCCGCGATAGACATTAAAGTGCTACCTACATGGTAGGTAAATGTTAAGCTTCGAAACCTTTAACGATCCTCAAACGGATGAGGTTAAGATTGGGGAAATTTTTAATGATTCTTAACACTTGTGAAGTGGAGTATAGCAGGATACCTTGTAGGAGATCACATATTTAAGTGCGAGGACAGTCTGCCTCAAATGAACACACTTAATAACCCAAGTGTATCCATGGCCACAACGGAAAAAACAATAAGAAGAAAATGAATAAGGAGAGTTATTGTGTTGGTATCATTGTCTTGGCTTACACTAAACACTGAAGGTTCAAGACATCACGTTCACCGCGCAGTAAGTAAGTCCGGTGGTATTCAACTAGAGAAGGTTCAAAGCAGATGCTACCTCTCCTGATGCAATATCTTTTCGCTGAAAGATTGCTGAAAGTAGGCACCTTATGTGTGCACCAAAATCTCTTTCAATAGGGGATTGTTAAAAATTTGCATTTGATGGGGAGGTGCGTCCACCCATATTTAATGACTTAAACACTAGGGTTCCGCATGTTAGAGGATTTATCTCTTCACACGTGCATAATCTACTAAGTGAGTAGATGACCGTAGGGTCAAGGATCGTCAAATTTCGTTGAGAAATGAAAAAGATATTGGTCCACGAAGTAAGGTGTTTGAAGTATGAAAATATAGTGTGTGACAAATCTACCACATCGGTGGAAAAAGGAAGAATTGTCCTCTTTATAAGTCTCAAAATTGGCTAAGGGTTTGGGACCCCAATGGGTAACCCATGTGTTTGAAGAAGGGAGGACCTAGATGTGCTTGGGTTCAAGGCTAAGTCCACACGCGCGCCGTCGCCGCCCGTCCGTCCCGTCCCGTCCGGGCTCGGATCATGGGTCTTAGGCCTTGGGCTTCTTCTGATAGACCCCCAAATTGTTTAATATTTATAGTTTGGTCCCTGAAGTTTCTGAAAAGATGAAATTGGGAACGACGGAAGACAGAATTTCTGCCTACCATTTGGGTTGGTTTTTGGAATGCCTTTTGGCTCAATTGTGGAAACTACAACAAGATATATACACAGGAACAAACTGAAAACTCTTCCTTCCTTTTCCATTCTTCAGCAAGTCATTTCGTGTTTGGTTTCTTCGTTAGAATCAACCTATTTGCTTTGTAGTGTTGATTAGTTATTTTATCTTGAGAGACTATTGTCCGTTAACGTAAAAGCATATATACGGGGCAATCTTGTCTTAAAGACATAGAGTCATCTCTCGACTCAGCCGCAATTGCAACAATCCAGATTTAGTGTTTCTTGATTTAAGGTTATCAATATTCAAGACTCAACAACCTTGCAATGACACCATTTGAGTAGGAATAGCAATCATCACCTTTTTTCTCCAAACACTATGTTGCCATGTCGTGCAAACACGTGTCTTAGATATTAAGATTGGGCTTGCACATATTACGCAATTGTTTCTTGCGCAATTGAAAAAAATATTTTTTAAGCTCGAATAACGGGTTTAAACGGAAGGCCGTCAACTTAGTCATCTATTGCGCAGGAAAAAATTGTGTAAAAAATTTTTGGTAACTTTTTTTTTATGAGGTATTTTGGTCACTTGTTTTTTGGGTCATTTAGGTTTCAGACTCAGAATAGAATAGATGTACTTAATATTCAAGGATGAAGCAAAACCACGAACATTATCGATATATCTAAGGGTGACAAATGAGTTGATTTGATTGGATTTGGGCAGATTGAAAATGGTTTCAACAAAAACGGGTTGGGTTTCAACCCCCTATATTTACTCAACTGAAATTTAAGTGGTCAATCTCATTAAAATGTGGGTTTAAATGAGTTAATTTTACACATGTGGGCTGAAATTGTCAACCCTATATATATCTTCATAAATACAACATATAAACGCATCAAATGGTGCATTGATATGGATCCAACATGTATACTATGCAAGAACAAATAAGAACCATTGAGCACCTTTTTCAGAAAATGTAAGTTTACTAAGCAATTGTGGACAAGGATATTTAAATGGATACAAGAACCAGCCTAGAGGATAGTTAATAGTAATCAACAGTAGCATTAACTGCTCAAAGTAGCTAGAGATAACTCAAGGAAAGCTAAGTTGATGAAATAAGTGTATCCTGCAAAAAAGAAAAGAAACAAGTGTATACTGAATTGTCCATGCAATTTGGATGGACAAAAATGACAACTATTTTACACTGATTTTAATTCACAATTACAATTATATCCTGTCTCTATAAGGTGACATTGTAATTTTTCCTATATTTTATCCTTTTCGTACACTCAAATTTTTTCTGTTTCATCGATTTTGTTCAGATACCATCTTTCTTCTTAAAAAGGAAAGGAGATGGATCGAAGAAGTGTCTTAACGCGCCGTTGCAACTACTTTGACTCCTTTTATGCAATTATGAATGTCGCGCCCTATTTTGACCTGCTCGGGTCAAAGCGGAGCATAGACGTATGGGGTGATTCCTGGGTAAAAAGGGTTGAGGAGTCGCCACCTAATTATCTTTTACGGTGAATTAGGACACCTAAATATTAAACTAAATGCTGCAATGTAACTCCGATTTTAATGGTTTGCGAAACTAATGAGATTCTAGGTAAGGGTTCTTTATTATCCTAAAGGGAAGGGGTTAGGCATCCTTTAAGATCCGCTAACTTGCGGTTATCCGGTCAAACTCAGGTTAATTATTGCTAGAAAAATGCATGTTTGATGTATGAAGTTAAAGATGTTTGCAAATAATTAGTAAATGATGCATTTTTTAAAAGAAAGATACATGTAGAGTTGGAAAAAATATGCATTTGTCAATTGAGAGTAGAAACAAAATTATTTATAACGCCAAAGAAGCGAATCTTTCGGAAATCATCGAGTTGCAAAAATAATAATAAAAAAATAAAACTTATTCGGTATGATTAATAAAGCAAATAAAAGATGACAAAAGTTGTTTTGAAAATCTTGAATACGCGTGACGAGCCTAAAATAAATAACTAGCGAAGGGTTTCTAAGTTTGAATTCAACCAGAGCCTACAAATAAATAAGCTAGCTGACGGGTTTCAAATCTTAAACTACCTGTGAATTAATCTAAGTTTGCCTATTCTAAGCATTTCAATAGTTACATAAGTGCGATAAATAATATTACAATACAAAGCGGGATAAAGCTGAATTAAAGAAAGAAATAAAATAAATAAACTCCGAGGAATAATTGCATTATTTACTTTAATCACATAGTAGTCAAGAACAAGCAGCGGTTAGAAAGCAGTTAAATACAAATAACTTCATATCAGTATCAAAAGCATTGAATGTTTTGATCACGGAGGCTTTCGAACTTAAATTTTGAAAAGAACATTCCAATCACGTGCGTGGCTGCAAACATATGACTAATGTGGTTTATTTTGATTGCCTCGCCTACTAAGCGTGTTGGTCTCTCGGGTGAAATAGAAAAAGATCACTATAATCACGCGTGTAGGCTGAATATATAACTTGTTGGTTATTTTAGTCACCTCGCCTACTAAACATGTTGATCTTGGAAAAAGGTTTAAGCCTCATCATTGCCCGAAGTTATATTTTTTCCGTCTTTACAAGCTGGAGAGCCTCAAAATCGACGGATATTTTCATCGACGTAATTATCGTGTTCAAATCGGTAAAATTAAAATGAAGCTTGATGGATGGCGACAAGCGAGGAAAGCGAGCGAGAGAAAAAAAAAGTTTCCAAAATGGAGCGGTGTTTAGTTTAAAATCGTAAAAAGCGATAAAAATATCAGTTGCCGGATACTTAAAAAGCGATCTTTGAAAAATAGAGAAATGAAAGCGAAGAAAAGCCGACCTCGAATTCAATTTAAATCGGCCTAAATCACGGTATTAATAAAGCGATAAAGCATTAAGAACGAGATATCATCAGATGTTAGGATCTTTAAACCAGTGAGCAGAAAAATAAAGCGAAGAAATAAATAAAGCGGATGAAATAGTGAGTTAATTAAAAGCGGACCAGGAAAAGTGAGCAGTGAGTTAGTGCGAAAAAAAGCGGACCAGGAATGAAATCGAAATTGATTTTTAGATAACCCGGCCAGATATGAAAAAATGCCATAATCTGAAATATACCAGGACAGATCGACCGGGCCGAATCGGAACGACGAATCAGATTTTTCATTTTTGGAATAACGATATACAAGATATGAAATGAAAGAAATTTGGGGAATCAAAGCGGTCGACAGGCAGTGTCGGCGACCGACAGATCATGTGTTCAACGGAATCAAGTGATTTAATCAATTTGATTAACGATAATACTTGGCGGCAACAATGCAAGAAATTTGGAAATTCAAGCCAAGATCGACCCGGGCGGGTCAAGATGCGACCGAATCGAGATTCAACCCGACATCAAATAATTCCATCGATTCCGGATAACGACATCTGAAAATATGAAATGCAAAATTAAAATGTTACCCAAGATCGACCAGGACCGGTCGATGTTTGACCGACGAATCGGAAACTCAACGAAATCAAATATTCACCAAATTGAGATAACCAACATACTGAAAATATGAAATCACAAAATTGCGAAAATGTTACCCAAGCCAAGATTGACAGGCAGGTCGATGTTTCAAACAGAATCAAAACTCAACGAAATCAAATATTCACCAAATTAGGATAACTTGACATACGAAAATATGAAATGCAAAATTACGAAAATGTTACTAAGCGAGATCGGCAGACCCGGTCGATGTTGACCAAACCAGTCAATCGAAAACTCAACGAAATCAAATATTACCAAATTGAGATAACTTGACATACGAGAAAATATGAAATGCAAGAATTGCGAAAATGTTACCCAAGCAAGATTGACCGACCGAATCGAACTCAACCCGAAATCAAATATTCACGAAATGCAGATAACCCCTGACATACATAAATATGAAAATGCAAGAATTACGAAAATAATACCCAAACCGAGATTCATTGACGGTCAGAATCGCCAAACCGAATCGTAATGTGTCGAAATCGAGAGAATCAAAAGTGGAGAACAAACCTTTTTGGACTTGATTCTTGAATAACAACGAAAGGCAAATGTTTGAAATCAAGAACACAACAAATATTTATATATTGAATCATTTTCAAAATCCTCCGAAAATTCCTTTGAAAATCCTCTCAAAAATCGTCAATCTCCCCCTCAAAATGAAGAACAACATGGGGTATTTATGGTGGATTCCCCTTAAGCGAGTTTGAAATTCAAAATAAAGGAGCCAAAATCGCGGTTGAGGGGCATGGGTTCGCGAATTTTAGTGTCGCGTGCGAGAGGGGAGTTGGTGGTGGCGGGGGCAAGGTGGCCGGCGGCGATGGGTCGCGGTATGGGGAGATGTGGGGTCGCGGCGATTTGTGAGGGGGTTAGGGTTTTGATTTTTTTTTTTGGTTTTGGGTTTTTTCTTTTGGGTTTTAAGGGTTGAGGGGAATTAAAAAGGGGTGTGTGGTTGGGCTTGGTTTACGGGCTTGGGGATTGGGCTGGTCAGGTTGGAGGTTTCGGGTGGGCTTGGAGTCGCGGGTTTGGGGAATTAGGTGGTCAGTTTTGGGTGAAGGGGCGATGGGCTTAGGAGTTTTGGGGAGAATGGGTTCAGGTGTTGGGCTAATTGAAATAAAGGGAATGGGCTTGGGAGTTTTTGGTTTTGGGCTTGTTTTGGTGAAATTGTTTTGGATAGAATTTGTATTGGGTTGAAAAAATGAAATGGGTTATAAATTGTTTTGGGTTTAAAAAATATAAAAGGGGTTTAACATTAAAAATATTATTTTTGTTTTGTAAAAGATGTGAATTATTTAAAATAACATAACGACGTGATAATAATAAAATATTATATTTGCGAAATGTTTAATGCTTAATAAAAAAATGGGAACGCGATGCAATTTTGCGAAAATAAAATAACATAGAATTTTCGGATAAAACTTATGATTATGATAAAAATGCAAATGATATAAAAAATGCGAATAATAATAATAAGAGGATATACACATATATGTCTATATTTTAAATTTTTTTTAAAAAGTGTCAAAATATTAAAAATTACGAATAAAATCATAAAAGATGGGACAAAATTGGGTGTCAACAATGAACTCCACATAACTTTATCAATTCCAACTCAATTTATCCTTTTGAAGCTAACGTGATTGAACGAAACATAAATATCAATGGCAAAGGAGATTGCTTGTGTCTATAACATTCGAGCTTATGTAGTGACTAGGAATTTATTGCAGAAATTACCATTCTGAGAAGATAACCTCCTAAAAGGTGAGCCTCTGTATTAGATGTCTAGTATGATTAGTATTTTTAAACTTCCTCAGCAAGTTGTGATGCAGCTTGACTGAGAATATGTAATTTCATTCGTTGATTAATGAAAAAATCTCATTAAAAATAGATAAATTTCTAAATCAATAAATGTCGAAACCGATTCAATGTCAATTATTTAATTTCAACCCCATCCACCCCTCCCCATTCCCGACGGTAAGACCCCATCAGCGCCGCTCCGACCACCCATCGACGGCGACGAAAAAACTTTTTTTTTTTTTACAAATTTTCATTTATTTTTCGTTCTTTTTCTTGTTCTTATTCTTGTTCTTGTGTTCTTTTCTCATAGATCTACGCATGTACTCAATTTTTTGGTGAAAATTCAAGTGAACAGTACTTCCGGTGCCGGTGATACCTCCGGCAAACAGGTTCGATTCAACTGGAGTTGATACCTCCGGTTGCCCGTATCCATTCTTTGTCCTTAACTTTGTTGTTAAATTTTTCCGCTTCTTGTCTTTAGTTATAGCATTCTTGGCGTAATGATTTTACTCGCCTCTAGATTCTTGTTAACTTGTGCTTGCACTTTGATTCCTTCATGTTTTAGGGTAAATGTTTGAGTAATTTATTATTTTATATTTGCTTTAGTGGCTTTGGTAACTGATGGTAGACTAGGGTCATGTTCTCGATCTGGGAGGGGGGCGAGGGTTAGAGGGTAAGTGAGATGATAGGCTGAGAATAGGGTCTTGGGACTTTAACGGGGAAGTCCATAGAGCAAGTTAAGATTTTTAAGAAGAGGAGGATTAATATAGCTTGTCTCCAAGAGACCAAATGGGTAGGACCTAAGGCTAAGGATGTAGACGGATATAAGTTATGGTTCTCGGGTAGGTGGCTAAGACTCATATAGACTTTTTGCTCCTTAGGAAGGTTGACAAAGGTCTTTGTAAAGACTGTAAGGTTATTCCGAACGAGGATCTTACAACCCGACATAAACTTTTGGTGATGGATTTGGAGATCAAGATGAAGAAGAAGAAGAATAAGAAAAGGGTTGTGGATGACAGCTTAAGAATCAAATGGGGGAGTTTGATCATGGATAGTGCAAAAGATATGGGGGAGAGGTTGATGGCCAAGGGGGATTGGGGGAGTAGTGGGGATGCGACCGGTATGTGAGACAGGACGACCAGTTGCATTCGGGAGATAGCTAGAGAAGTGTTAGGGGTCTCGCGGGGTAACCATGGTGGGCATAAAAGGGGCTGGTGGTGGAATGGTAAAGTTCAAGAGAAAGTGGAAGCGAAGAAAGCGACGTATGGAAAATTGGTAGAAAGCAAGGATGAGGTGTAGAAGTGGACGAATATGAAACTGTATAAGATGGCGAGGAAGGAGGCAAATCTAATGGTTTCGGCGGAGAAAATGATGGATTTTGAATGCATGAATGTGGAATTAGAGGAGAAATATGGGGATAATAAGTTATACAGACTAGCCAAGGCAATGGAGAGGAGGGCCCGTGACTTAGATCACGTGAGGTGCATCAAAGTTGAGAACGACAAAGTACTGGTGAAAGAAGCGCATATTAGGCGGAGGTGACAATCTTACTTCTATAAACACTTGAACGAAAAAGGAGATGGAGACATTGTGCTGGAAGATCTGGACCATTCTAGTAGGTACCGGGTTTTTGGGTATTGTAAAAACATTAAGGTTGAGGAGGTTAAGGGTGTTGTTCGCAGGATGCGCAGAGGACGCGCGACCGGGCTTGATGAGATCCCAGTTGAATTTTGGAAGAGCGCAGACAGGGCAGGTTTAGAGTGGCTGATTGAGTTGGTTAACGTCATTTTTAAGACGGCAAGAATGCCCAAAGAATGGAGGTGGAGTACAATGATTCCTTTGTACAAAAACAAAGGTGATATCCAGAGTTGCAACAACTATAGGGGTATTAAGCTGTTGTGCTACACTATGAAAGTTAGGGAAAGGGTCGTGGAGATGAGGGTGAGGAGAGAGGTATCTATTTTCGAGAACTAGTTTGGATTCATGCCGGGACGTTCAACTACTGAAGTCATTCATCTTATTAGGAGGTTGGTGGAGCAGTATAGGGATAGGAAGAGAGACTTACATATGGTTTTCATCAACCTCGAGAAGACGTCCGACAAAGTCCCTAGGGAGGTTCTATGGAGATGTTTGGAGGTTAGAGGTGTACACTAGGGCGATCAAGGATATATATGACGAAGCCAAGACTGGGTACAGACAGTAGGAGGAGACTTGGAGCACTTCCCAGTGATGATGAGGCTGCACTAGGGATCAACTCTTAGCCCATTCCTACTTGCCTTGGTGATGGACGGACTGACGCGAGAGTTATCATGGTGTATGTTATTCTCAGATGATATAGTCCTGATTGATGAGACTTGGAGCGGAGTGAACGCCAAGCTGGAGGTTTGGAGACAGACTCTGGAGTCTAAAGGGTTCATGCTGAGTAGGAATAAGACAGAATACCTAGAATGCAAGTTCAGTAACGGGAGCGACCATGAGACAAGTGTGGATGTGAGGCTTGGTACTCAGGTCATTCCAAAGTGAGACACAATAATTGAAATCAAAGGCAACCAAAGGTATATTAAACCCAAGACATCCCTTAATTAAATTCAACTAAAGCACCTACACTAGAGATAATTTCCACAAGTGAACATGTTCATGTGAGAAATTATGGAAGTGTTCTCAAACAACAAAGAAATTACACTCTAACAAAGTTTACCACTAATTACCACTATTTATATACCTAAGTAGAATTTTAATGAAAATATTAATTGTCATCCAAAAACTAAAAAAAATCAAATGAAACTAAGACAACTATTTATAGTTATGCCTATTACAACAAAGATCCAAAAGTGGCCTTTGCACAAATAACCCCACATGAGTTCTTCTTTAGCCACTTTGGGAAGTGACTCCGTCTCTTGTATCTTGTTCTTCTTAAATATCCTCCCAATGAATATCCTCCCAAGCTATCATCCAAACATTATACACTTGTGAGATATTCTCTTCAAGCTCTTCCAACGCTCATCTCTTCTTGGAGCTCCCTTGCTTGGCCACGAGTGAATGGTCTTGAGCTCGCTCGAGTCATATCATCCTCCCCTTCTTGAAAAGGATTCGTCCTCGAATCTAAACGTTCACCTACAACACAAGAAGATAGATCACTTACATTAAAAATATTATGGATATTGTACTCACTTAGTAAGTCAATCTTGTAGTCATTGTCATTGATCTTCTCAAGGACTTTGAACGGCCCATATCCTTTTGGGCACAACTTGCCATTCCTCAATTGAGGAAACCTCTCATTTCCAAAGTGAACCCAAACCCAATCATCTGGTTGGAAGTTCACCCGTTTTCGACCTTTGTTTTATCTTTTGGCCACTCTTGTGTTGATCTTCTCTATGTGTTCCGTCACTCTAGCCTGAATCTTCACCATCTCGATTGCCCTTTGTTGTACATCTAAACTCACAACAACATCACTAGACAAAGAGGTTAAGGTTAAGGGAAACAAAGGATTAGAACCATATCAAACTTCAAATGGAGTCATGACAATAGATGAGTGGAGAGACCTATTATATGCAAATTCCATCAAAAGTAAATGGCCCTCCCATGAAGTTGGTCTTCCTCTAACCACACACCTAAGCATGCTCCTAAGAGTCCTATTCACTACTTCAGTTTGTCCATCCGTTTGAGGGTGACAGGAAGTAGAGAACATGTGCTTGGTGCCAAGTGCACCCCATAGACTCTTCCAAAAATAACTAACGAATTTGGAATCCATATCACTAACAATAGTGCGAGGTACCCCATGCAATTTAAGAACACGAATAACAAAAAATGATGCCACATGTGGTGCATCATCACACTTGTGACATGGTATGAAATGGGACATTTTTTAAAATCTATCCACTACCACAAAGGTACTATCATGATCCCTTTTAGTCCTTGGTAGACCCAAAACAAAATCCATAGAAATGTCTACCCAAGGGTTATTAGGAGTAGAAAGAGGGGTATACATACCTTGAGGGCGAGTCTTGGACTTGGCTTGCTTGCACTCTAGGCATTGTCCACAAAGCCTCTCCACATCATGTCTCATATTGGGCCAATATAATTGCTCCTTGAGGATGTCAAGAGTTTTGGCAACTCCATAGTGACCCATCATGCCTCCACTATGTGCTTCCTTCACGAAAAGTTTCCTCCATGTGCTTTTGAGAACACATACTCTACCATTTTTTAACAAGAACCCATCAATTCCAATCAACCCTCTTTCCTTGGGCTAACTCTTCATAAACCACATTGAAATCGGAGTCATTGGAATAGAACTTCTTCAAACTTTCAAATCCCATCATTTTAGAAGTCATGACATTTAACAACACAAATCTCCTAAACAAGGCATCCGCCACAACGTTATCCTTTTCCCGTTTGTAGGTGATCACATAAGGAAAAAAATCAATAAATTTCACCCATTTTGCATGGCTTTTGTTAAGCTTAGATTGACCCTTCAAGTGTCTCAAGAATTCATGATTCGAACGGATCATAAACTTCTTATGCTATAAATAGTGTTGCCAATGACACCCTCACTAGTGCATACAACTCTTTGTTATAGGTAGAGTAGTTCAAAGAAGCCCCTTTTAACTTTTCACTAAAGTAGGCCAATGGTTTCCCTTCTTGCATCAAGACTCCATCAATGCCAATACCCGAAGCGTCACATTCAATCTCAAATGTCTTCTCAAAATCCGGCAATTGCAATAATGGAGAAGTACTTAATTTTGCCTTTAACTCTTGAAATGCCTTCTCTTGCCCATCTCCCCATACAAAAGGTATATTTTCTTGATCAATTCGGTTATAGGAGTGGAAATAGTACCAAACCCCTTCACAAATCTTCTATAGAAACTTGCCAACCCATGAAAACTCCTTACATCAGTTGCATTTTTAGGAGTGGGCCAAGTTCTAATGGATTTGACCTTCTCTTCATCAATCTCCACGCCATTCAAACTTACCACAAAACCCAAGAATATCACCTGGTCAACACAAAATGAGCACTTCTTGAGATTAGCATACAACTCTCACACAACAAGACATCAAAAACTTACCTCAAATGACACACATGATCCTCAATAGTCTTGCTATAGAAAAGAATGTCATCAAAATAAAAGATGACAGACTTATTGATGAAAGGCTTCAACACATGGTTCATCAATATCATGAAAGTGTTAGGTGCATTGGTAAGACCAAATGGCATGACAAGCCACTTATATAGCTCAAACTTGGTTTTGAAGGCCGTCTTTCACTCATCACCGGGGTGCATGCAAATTTGGTGGTATCCACTTCGAAGATCAATTTTAGAGAACACACTTGAGCCACATAGCTCATCCAACATATCATCAAGTCTCGGGATAGGATGTGGATACTTCACCATTATTTTGTTGACGGCTCTACAATCGATACACATCCTCCAAGTGCCATCTTTCTTAGGAACAAGTATCACGGGCACGACATATGGGCTAAGGCTCTTCTTCACTAGCCCTTTGTCAAGTAACTCTTTGACTTGCCTTTGAAATTCTTTAGTTTCTTCCGAATTGCTCCTATATGTCGGGTTGTTGGGGATTTGTGAACCCGGTACACAATTGATTTGATGTTCAATACCCCTCAATGGAGGCAATCCTTTGGGCAACTCCTCCGAAAATAAGTCATCATATTCCTGCAAAAGAGAAGAAACAATACTAGGAAAAGTGCTAGTATCTTGGTTAGTATGTAACAAAAGATCTTTGTTGACAAGGCACACCATAAAATGCCCCTCATCAACTCCTTTCAAACAATTGTTTGGTTTGGCAAGTGTACACATCTTAACTTTCCCCTTTGTTACCCCTTGTCCCTCTTGACTAAGTAAAGACTCATTTTCAACCTCCTCATTTTGAACCCTCTCCCGAAGCTCTTTCATGATTCTATAGTTCTCACTCACTTAGTAGGGTGTCAAATGGTGAGAATATGTTTTCTTCCCTCAAAGACAAATGAATACTTATTAGATCTTCCACTATGTTGCGCATTCCTATCAAATTTCCATAGCCTCCCGAGCAACATATGACATGCTTGCATTGACACTACATCACATAGTACTTCATCTTGGTACTTGTCAATGCTAAATTTCACTACAACCCGCTTGGTGACCCTCACTTCTCTCATTGAACCATTGAAGCTTGTAGGGGCTAGGATGTTTCCTTGTGGGAAACTTCATATGCTAAACCAATGTTGTGCTCACCACATTTATGCAACTACCGCCATCAATAATCAAGGAGCACACATTATCTAAGATTTTGGATCGAGTATGGAATAGGTTTTCCCTGGGTATATTGTTGTTGTTGTATGGAATAGGTTTTCCCATTGATCAAGTTCCTCCCTATTCATTGCACCCATGATCCTTCGCAACACACATGCCAAATTAATATTCTCTTCTAGGTGTCGCTCATCATCCTCCTCTTCAAATTCTCCCTCATGCTCACCTTTCGGTTTACCATCATCACCCTCCTCACCACCTTCTTCATCTTCATCAGTTCGATAACCATCAAACATGGCCACAATTGATCTCCTATTAGGACATTGAATTACAATGTGGCCTCTACCTTGGCATTTAAAACATTGAATGAAGAAGGATGAGGAAAGTTATTTTTAGCATTGTTACCTCCTCTAGCCTTGTCTTCGCTCTTAGGTTTGTAGTCGAACTTGGCTTGGAAAGTTGAAGTAGTGGTCTTGGGCTCCTCCTACTTATTTTTGCCTTTGCTCCATGATGAGGATGAGATATTTTTAGCCTTATAAGATTTCTCCGCTTTCAAGTCAATTTCAACCTTAGTTGTGTCATGAAATGCTTCTTCAAGAGTGGTATAGGATTGAAGCCTCATAGGTTTGGAGATTTCATGATTCAAATTGGCCATAAATCGGATCACCGTGTAGTTCAAGTGCTCTTCAATTTTGGATTTCAACCTTAAGTTCTCAAACTCATCGAAGTACTCTTATACACTGTTACTACCTTGTCTCAACATGTACACCCTCTTAAGAACGCCTTGATAATAGTCGGGTGTCACATACCTTGCTTCCGTGAGCTCAATAAACTCTTGCCAAGTTGGAATATCAAATAGGTACCATTGAGCTCGTTCACACCTCTTAGATTCCCACCAAGTGGATGCATATCCCTCAAATTGAGTGAGGGTATACTTCGCCTTCAAATCATCTGATATGTTGTTGGTGAGGAATATTCGCTCGCTTTGTAACCTCCATTCCAAGAATTCTTCTGAATCACTACCTCCGTTGAACTTGGGAAGTTCCACTTTAATGGTATTCAAATTGCGATCTTGGACTCCCATATCTTCGTAGCCCTACCATCCTGCCCGGTCATCATGACCTTGCCATCTACTTATCTCTTCTTGAACATAGGGCCTACCCATACCTCTTCGTCTCCCTCGTCCCCTATAGGCATCATTTCCATATCTTCCTCTGTATCTAGTCTCCTCCCACCATCTCTCCTAATCAACCTCATAAACGCCTTCGTTAAATAGGGGTTTTGAAAATGCATTTGTGGCTCCAGGTGAAAATCTTGTAGTGGCGCATGCATTGGTGTGTGAGGAACATTTTATGAAGTGACTCTCGGGGTCATTTGGGGTATTGGTTCCTCTTGGGTTGGCCGATATAGATATGGATGTGTTTGAGGGTTGGCTCATCTCGTAGGACCTTGGGTGTTGGTGTTTGGGATAGTACGTGGGGGATATATGGAGAAGGTGCGGAGTGAGTTTGGGATGGAGCAACTCTTGTACTTGGCCCGGGGTAAGATTACGTGACGTGTTTGGACCCTTACTTGACTTGACGTCAATATTCGACTGGGGAGTACCCACTCGACCAGCATTTTCAGCATTCACCAACCTATTCTCCACACTACCCATTCGTCCTGTCATCCCTCCTATCACCGTACTCAACCTATTCAATCCACGAAGTATATGAGACATCGAATCATCTCCATCATGAGAATGGCTTTCGGAATTCGTCATTGTACCTTCTAAACTCAACAAAGAAGTTAGAGCAAGAGTCCCTCACGTCACTCGTGTTTTCGCTCAAGTCTCACTTCACTCTAGTGTTCTTCCAATGTTGGTAAAGAACTTCTAATCCAATCAATCTCACGTGTATGCTAAGCCTTGTGGAAGAATGGATTCTTGTTAGATAGAAAAACGTACGACTCAAATCTAACGGACGGAGCCAATGAAGTTTCAACGAAAATAAAGAAAAAAACACAAAAGAAATTGGCACAAAATGAAAGCTCGGACTCAAGAATTAGTTAACAATCAAGTAAGAACAATTACTAATTGTTAATTAGCTTAGAAAATTAAAGAAATGGGAAGGAAAAGAAAAATTGAATTTCAACACTTAGAAAAAAATTGGAAAAATTGGGAAGAAAGTGATGAAATTCAAGAATTAATTAGCAAACAAGTATGTTTAATCACTTATTTTAATTAATTATAAGTATTAAAGTATTAAGAATAGGATAAGAAATCAAATCGGAAGAAATTTGAGTGAAAACCAGGTTAAAAGAATGCCCAAAACAGGGCTGAAAATAGAGCAAAAACAACCTATGAAGTGGGCTGTCACGCGCCCTGCAGCTGCATGGCTGACGTGTTTTTTTTTTGAAAATTAGATTTTCGAACTGGTTTTCCTTTTATTTTTTACTTTGGGCCCACAAACACTTTTCGACCTTTGACTTGAAGACTTTTGGATCAAACACACCTCTTATGAGTCTTCTTCCCTATGAAGATTTGAAGTTCTTCAAGAACACCAAATTTCCAAACACCTTCAAATCAACTCCAAATTGCACCAAATTTTAATTCTAAGCTCCTCTTGATTGGTATAACAAAACCCAATAACTCGTGAAGCCAAAATCATCTTCTTCCACCAAAACTCATCTTCAAGGTCCTTCAATGGTAGAATCTTCAATACAACTTTAAATGCCACGAAATTTGAAAGCTAAGGGGTTTTTGATATCAAGGAACTCAAATTTGGCCTCAAATCCACCAAAATAACAACAATTTTTTGGTTTTTTTTTGGAATTTTGATTTTTTTTATTTTGTAATAACAATAACCAAGACTAGATTTGTTGGAACAAATCTAGAACCTAAGCTCTGATACCAAATGATAGAATCCTAATTGGAAATCCTAAGAAACTCAAAACACAAAAACAACTAAAATTGCAAGGAAAGAAAGATAAAAGTGAGACATAATAATTAAAATCAAAGTCAACCAAGGGTATATTAAACTCAAGACCTCCCTTAATTAAATTCAACTAAAACACCTATACTATAGATAATTTCCACAAGTGAACATGTTCATGTGAAAAATTATGAAAGTGTTCTCCAACAATAAAGAAATTACACTCTAACTAAGTTTACCACTAATTTTATGCCTAAGTAGAATTCTAATGAAAATATTAATTGTCATCCAAAAACTAAAAAAAATCAAATGAAACTAAGACAACTATTTATAGTTATGCCTATTACAACAAAGGCCCAAAAATAACCTTTGCACAAATAACCCCACATGAGTTCTTCTTTAGCCACTTTGTGAAGTGACTCCGTCTCTTGTATCTTGTTCTTCTTGAATATCCTCTCAATCTATCATCCAAACATTATACACTCGTGAGATATTCTCTTTAAGCTCTTCCAAGGCCCATCTCTTCATGAACATGGATTGTAATTCTTGGAGCTCTCTTGCTTGGCCACAGATGAATGGTCTTGAGCTCGCTCGAGTCATATTAGTTGTGGAGGATACGGATTAGGGTAGAAGGGTAGTAAGTAGTCGAGCGTAGTCCTACTTACGCTTACAAAATGATAGTTGTAGTGTTATTACTGTAGGCCCGATTAGCCTATCACACTTATAGGCGCAATGTAGTTTGATTTCTGTTGCTATGTGTTCTTTAGTGTACTTTGTTTATCTTATTTAGATGCGTTAGCTACTGCTTCCTTTTGTTAGAATGCGTTATTCGATTTTGTTATCAGCATGTTCATACTGCTATAATTTCTTGTCTGAGTCTAACCGATTCTCTTGCTTTGCTTGTGATTATGTTTTGTCTTGAGCCGAGGGTCTCCCGAAAACAATTGCTCTACCTATCAATGTAGAGGTAAGATCTACGTACACTCTACCCTTCTCAGATCCATGTTGTGAGATTTTACTAGGTATGTTATTGTTGTAGTTTTAAATTAAGGTCCAAATCTATTTGGGCAAGTTCATTAAGATTTGAAATGATTGAACCTATTTCACTAACCCAAGCTCCAATGACTATAAGTTCATCGTAAAGCCTATGCAAGTACCGCATGATAAATTATGTTATGCCCAATTAAATGAAGTATCTAGTGAATTCATATGATATGTCGAGCGATGTGGTATGTCAAGTCAAGGCAACTTGCTAATACAAGCACACCGGATGTTATAAATGATATGCTATAGCCCACCAAACGGATGCTTATTAAGATAAATAAAATTGATTTGTAATTCAAATGACCATTTAAATCAAAGTAGATGAATTTGTCTTTATCACTGTTGAGATCTAATTTTTACCCTTCAATACTTCATTTAATTATTCAGAGTTCCTGAGTTATAAATGGAGTGAAATATGCATTTTACAAACCAAAAATTATTTTACGAAATCATTCCGGTGACAGTTTGCCATGTTATTTGACAAAATATTATAGAATATATTATTGTATCTCATTAGCATATTTTAAAGAAATATGTATCAATTTCTATAAATTAAAGAGGATAATTATTTAATTAATTATCTAAATTAATTATATTAAATTGATACATGTTTTATAGACAAAGTTTCAATCTTTTTTTCATTATATAATCTGGGTATTTAATTTTATAGCATAATTTCAATCTTTTTTGTCTTTATCTAATCTGGGTATTTATTAAATATGGTTTGAAATGTTCTTTTGGTTGTTTTATTTTGTGTGGCTGTATGTTCTTTATTTTTTGTTAGTTCTAGTGCCAAAGTTTCAATCTTTTTTTCTTTCTGTAATCTGGATGTTTATTAAAAATGATTTGAAATGTTATTTTGGTTGTTTTCTTTTGGGTCTATATTTCTTTTGAACCGAGTGTCTATCGGAAACAACCTCTCTACCCAACAAAGGCAGATGTAAGTTCTGCGTCTGTCAATAAGAATAGTTAAAGGCAACAAATGGGGAAAACAGGGATCTTGATTGATGCATATGGCTTATCCAGAGACCTGCTGTGTGATTCCTATAGTTTTCAACTAATTATACAATTGGATATACATGTTTAGTTAGATTTGATCATGTTTGTCAGTGTGATTTTAGTCCAAATATGATTTTATATTTTCTACTGAGCATGTATAGAAGTCTTTAGAACCATATGACCAACTGTATTATCAGATGTGGACTTTTCAAATGGGTTTGAGCATGTGTTTCCTTTAGGCCTAGCCATTATTTTCCTCCTGAAGTTTGGGAATAATGATTAGGCTTGCCTTCTAATTTTGTTTATTATGTGCATTACCAAAGTTTAAGATACTTGGGCTGTTATCCCTTCGGACTTTGCTGTTTTGTTTGTATTGCTATAGTACATATGTGTGTTTAGTTTTATACTGTTGTCTGTTTTATTTTGCTTGATGAGCTTAGGTATTTCCTAACTTATCCATTTATTTTCTCCTCCTTTTGCATGCCTGGTGGGTCGACATTCTCTTCGAAATCTGCTCATTCAATTGAGCCGTTGGGCCTACGAGCCCAACATCACATTTTTGTTGGTATTTCTATGGTACTTTATAAAGCAGTACGGGAAGTAATAACTATTACAAATGTTCGAAAGGATAAATAAATGGTCAAACTTCAAAACTGCCGCAAGTGCGTTGTGTCTTGAATCTTGATCACCTTGCAAAGCCAACTTTGAGAACTGCCGCAAGTATGTTGTGTCTTGAATCTTGATATCCTGAAATCAAGAAACAACTAAATCTGGAAGGTTACAACGTTGTGTGTTGAGTCGAGGATAGCCCTCTATCCTTAAGACAAGATTGCCCCGTATATATGCTTTTACGTTAGCGGGCAATAGTCTCCCAAGATAAAACAACACTTTAATCTCAACACTACAAAGCCAATAGGTTGAGCCTGTCGAAGAAAACAAATATGACTCGACTTGCTGAAGATATGGAATAGGAAGGAAGAGTTTCTCTTTACTCTTCTCTTTTGTCTCTGTGTATATAGTGTGTCTCTGTAGTGTATATCTTGTGTATACGTGAGGGTTTGGTCACTGTTTTTGACTGATTTTCAGCCACTGTTTTGCTGATTTTTCAGCCACTGGTTTGCTGATTTTTCAGCTACTGGTTTGCTGATTTTTCAGTGTCTTTTTCGTCTGTTTTGTGCCTGTTTTCTGCTCGTTTTTCTTTCTATTTCTTCCTCCTGTTTTTCAGCCAAGTGAAGCTGAATATATAGCAAGAGGAGGGGCTGTCCAACAGCCACAAACAAGGCTGTAATGGCCCTTAAAGGAGGCCATTAAAACAGCCAAGTAATGGCTATTAAAGCCTTGAAGAAAGGTCACCAAATGCCCAAGTAATGGTGTTAATGGAGAGTTAATCACCCAAGTAATGGCTGGTTAATGCTCCAAAACGCACCAACGGTAGGCGAGTAAAAGTCTCCGAAATTCTGGGACCAAATCAGAATATTGAAACTTCAGGACCAAATGTACATATGAAAGAATTCTCGTCCAAACTACATCCGAAACTTCAGGGATCAAATCAGTACATCCGACAGAGTTCTCTGGTCCAAAAGATAATATCGAACGCCACTGGCCCACGGCCCACCCACACAAAACCCATGACCACGCCAGACTGCGTTCGAGCCGGACGGCGGCGGCGGCAGCGTGTGGGCTTAGCTTTGAACCCAAGCACATCTAGTCTTCCTCCTTTAAACACATGGGATACCCCTTGGGGATCCAAACCCTTTACCACATTAGAGACGTATATAGAGAGCAATTCTTCCTATTCCCACCGATGTGGTAGATTTGTCCCACACCACATTTCCATGCCTTAAACACCTTACTTCGTGAACCAATATCTCTTTCATTTCTCAACGAAATTAGACGATTCTTGGCCCTACGGTCATCTACTCACTTCGTAGATCATGCATGTGTAAAGAGACCAGGTCTCCAACATACGGAACACTAGTGTTTAATACATCAAAGATGGGTGGACGCATCTCCCCGCCAAAGGCTAATTTCCAACAATTTTTCATGGAGTCCGATACGTTGAAGGCCCAACCATGGATAAAAATGGCTTAGACAACATAAATTCCTTTCTTGTATTTTTAAATGGTGTTTGGTGGGCTGGTATACCCGTTCGCTTTGTATTTATGTTTATTATTTGCTAATTGTAAAACCCTTAATTATTATTGGAACCTAAATGATTATAACTTAACTAGAGTTGCTATGTCACACCTTTTTAATAAAATATCATTTTTGAATAATTAACTAAAATCGTTTAATGTTTCATTATATGTCTTTAAATCAAACCAAGTTTGAAAAATACTTTGAAAAAATATGTAATTGTCTTTAAATAAAATATGTGAATTTTCCTTTATTAATTAAAGTTCGGTAGGGAAACAAACTCCCTTAATGGTTGACCTCTTAATAAAATTATTTTTATTGAGGTAGTATTTTCCCTATTTTACAGAAGAAATAAAAAGTATTGTATATTCTAAAAAAGGCAAAGCTGGCATTTTTGCTAAAAAGAAGGAATTCATAATGAGGATTTTTGTGCTCAACTTTTAAAAAATGTGTAAAACCTTTTGGCGGCAAATGATTTGAAATGACGTTATTTTGTGATAATTTAAACTCAAATCAGTTTTTAAAGCAATGTATATTACATAAGATTCGAGGTAACTCGTATTTTTTGAATTTTTAATACTGGGGTGTCTATTACCTTCTCCGGGATCATTTGAACCCTTGTGTGTTGTTGAGACATGTGTCTAAGGAGAAAGTCTTTGTTGGGAACTCCCTAGTGGACAATGGATTAAATGTAACATAGATGATGCGGGTTTTCAAGAAACTTCTCGAGTTTTAGCAAAAGTGGCTCTCTGGGGTAGTATCGATTGGTTGAAAGGCGCCGAACTCTGGTTGATATTGATTTTTTCTCTTGTTTTGAAAAATCCTTTTAAATATGGTTTACCTATTTTTTCTTATAAAGTATGTGGTAACTTTAAAAAATAAATAATCTCATTAGTCCACAAATTATCCAGTAGCTTTTATGCCCCGCATAAAAGTGAACCGTAATAATCACAACTCACCTATTCCACCATTCTTCATAGGAACTCTTATAAGATCAAAAGGGAGAGATCCTAGATGAGCTCTAAAGAAAAACATTCATAGTCTTCCTCTATATCCATGATCTTCTTCTGTGATCAAATTTGATAACAAAGTTCAAGTTAAAATTTACTATGCGCGAGTTCAACTTACGTGTTCGTAGAAGTTGAATCTCAAATCACGTTTGCAACGTTGAAGTGTTCGCGATGGACAACAATCTAAGGTTAAGCTCTTGAATCAAATCCAAAATCTATCGAGTTCAAGAATAAACTTTTGAACCTTTAAATCAACGTTCATGAGGTGAATAATAAGAGGATGTCATTTGTAGATTTATTAACATCTTAGAGATTGTAACCGATATCATCTCTTCATATTAACGTTGTAATTTATAACCTTTTTCTTGGGTTCACGTCATCTTTCAAATTTTCAAGCTTTTCTTTTAGTAATGTGTGCGCACATGGTAGCATAAATATATACATCTTCCCATAAATTTTATAATTTTCTCCAATAATATGCAATTCTTATATAACTTTACCTTTTCATAATTTATATTCTTATTTTATTAATTTATAAAATACGACAAACTAAATATTTACCGGGCTTATGCCCCATTCAATTTAAGTTAAAATATTCGACCTTATGCTCACACCTTTTAAAACACCGATCACAATTCGGTATCAGTTAAAATATCTCACTGATGCCGCACTTTTTAAAACACCCATCCTAAATTTATTTTTGTAATTTCTCACCTGCAATAACTTTTTATGTTAACCCTTCATGGAAAATTGTCATTATTACTAATTAATTTCTTATTCTTACAGTCTCGCGATTTTCATTTTCATTATTACCAACATTTCCATTATCTAAACTAATTTCTGTTATTTTTTAAAAAAAATTCGGGATTTACAATTATTCCCCTTGTACAAACTTAAATGTCCTTATAATTCGAGAAAATATAAGGAGATTTAAGTAAATGTATAGAGTTATACTCCATTCGTCTCAATTTAAGTGTCTTAGTTTAACTAGAAACGAAATTTAAAAAAAATTAAAAAATTAAATTATATGATCTTAAATTAAATATGTGTAAAATATACTAAAATATTTTCTAATATTATAGTTGTCATATAAGATGTTCTAAACGTGAAAATAAGACCTCAAATAGGAAGCAAGACTTAAAATGGGAGGGAGGGAGTAAAGTTTAAGCTATAAAGTATCAGTCTCTTGCATTTCTCAAACCCTAACGCTTCGCTCATTTGTTTCTGCGCAGCTTAGGGGTTTAGAAAGCACTCTCTCTATTCTCTTCATTCATCTTCGAAAGGTTAGATTTATCATTTATTTTCTGCGTATTATTATAAAAGTCAATGGTATTCTAATTGTGTTTTATCAGTGATCTTATATTTGAATTATGAGAATTTATATATTCAGTACTAAATGAATTAATTTATAGTGCTTCAATTTTAAATTTCATCTGTATGGTATTAAGCTTTTATTTTCTGTAAATTAGATTTTGGATAATTTTATTGGCACCTTGATGTTATGTGAATGTTAAATTAGTTGCAGCTTATAAGATTAGTCGTGGTCTATTCGATTTTTACTGCGTTTAGATTCAGATCTGTAACATATCTTTTTGATAATAAATCTAGGACTATTGGTGAATTCTCTATAGATATTGGTATGTTTGGTATGATGGAGAATGTTTCCAAAACTGATTTCTTTATTGGGTGTGTTGTGAGTTTGTCATGAAAGAAGAGTCTGTTTTTGAAAAAAAGTAGTTTTTGTTTTCAAAGTGAAAACAGTATTTGAAAATTGGAGTTGTGTTTGGCCATAAATACAAATTGGAGTTTTTTTTTTGAGTTTTTGTGAGTTTTCGGAGCGGAAAAAGGACTTTTTGGTGTTTTTCTAATTCTGGGATTTTATGGCCAAACATGATTTCTGGAATTCAACTCTGGAAAAGGGTAAAAAATATTCATGGCCAAACGACCACTAAGTGATTTCCATGGTTCTCGTAGCTCAGTTGGTTATAGCACCCGTTTAGTAAGTTGGAGGTCTTGAGTTAAACTCTCAATGAGGGCAAATGCATATTTCCTTTTTCGCTGGGTTGCTGTTGTTGTGGTTTTCCTTTTTATTATGTATTTGGTTGTAATGGAAATATTTGCTAAAGATTAATATAATATGGTTTGATGAATTTATTTTCTGCTGAGGTTGATGATAATGCCCCAAGTGTTTGGTGGAGCTAGTCATATGGAGATGGAATAGTTGGAAAGGAAAATGAATTCTATCTAGATATAAGTTCATTATTCAATATCCAAGAGAACCATTAGCCAAGAGTCTGCTCAAATGTCTGTTTTTTGTAGAAATTATTTTTGTTTTCCATGGTTATCAAAACTTAATTCTTGGTTTTCTGTTATTGGAATGATCTTCAGTTTCTAAGGCATCATGGGTAAGGAGAAGTTTCACATCAACATTGTGGTCATTGGCCACGTCGACTCCGGAAAGTCGACAACCACTGGTCACTTGATCTACAAGCTTGGTGGTATTGACAAGCGTGTTATTGAGAGGTTCGAGAAGGAAGCTGCTGAGATGAACAAGAGGTCATTCAAGTACGCCTGGGTGCTTGACAAGCTCAAGGCCGAACGTGAGCGTGGTATCACCATTGATATTGCTTTGTGGAAGTTTGAGACCACTAGGTACTACTGCACTGTGATTGATGCCCCCGGACACAGGGACTTTATTAAGAACATGATCACTGGTACCTCCCAGGCTGACTGTGCTGTCCTAATTATTGACTCCACCACTGGTGGTTTTGAAGCTGGCATCTCTAAAGATGGTCAGACCCGTGAACATGCGCTGCTTGCTTTCACCCTTGGTGTCAAGCAAATGATTTGCTGCTGCAACAAGGTTTGCTTTTTACGGATAGATGGAATTAATTGTTATCTTAAACAGTACATATCATGCTAATTCTGTTATTTTTTTCACAGATGGATGCTACCACCCCCAAGTACTCCAAGGCTAGGTACGATGAAATCGTGAAGGAAGTTTCTTCCTACCTCAAGAAGGTTGGTTACAACCCTGACAAGGTCCCATTTGTCCCCATCTCTGGTTTTGAAGGAGATAATATGATTGAGAGGTCTACCAACCTCGACTGGTACAAGGGCCCAACCCTCCTTGAGGCTCTCGACCAGATTAACGAGCCCAAGAGGCCATCAGACAAGCCTCTCCGTCTTCCACTTCAGGATGTTTACAAGATTGGTGGTATTGGTACTGTCCCTGTTGGACGTGTGGAGACTGGTGTAATCAAGCCTGGTATGGTTGTGACCTTTGGCCCTACTGGTCTGACAACTGAAGTCAAGTCTGTAGAGATGCACCACGAAGCTCTCCTGGAGGCACTCCCTGGTGACAATGTTGGGTTCAACGTCAAGAATGTTGCTGTTAAGGATCTCAAGCGTGGTTTTGTTGCCTCAAACTCCAAGGATGACCCAGCCAAGGGAGCAGCCAGCTTCACCTCCCAGGTCATCATTATGAACCATCCTGGCCAGATTGGAAATGGATATGCACCTGTGCTTGACTGCCACACTTCCCACATTGCCGTCAAGTTTGCTGAGATCTTGACCAAGATTGACAGGCGTTCGGGTAAGGAAATTGAGAAGGAGCCTAAGTTCTTGAAGAATGGTGATGCTGGTATGGTTAAGATGATTCCCACCAAGCCTATGGTTGTTGAGACCTTCTCTGAGTACCCACCATTGGGTCGTTTTGCCGTGAGGGACATGAGGCAAACTGTTGCTGTTGGTGTCATCAAGAGTGTTGACAAGAAGGACCCAACTGGTGCCAAGGTCACCAAGGCTGCTCAAAAGAAGAAGTGAGGTTGTGCATTTGATGAGATTCTTCTTCATGGATGAACTAGTTTTGTTTATTTGCATCAGTTTTTACCAATTTTGTTTTGGACATTTTACCAGTTTTGGATATGGCTACAGGAGCTATTGTCATGGTTCTCTAGCCTCTATTGAGGATAGTGGAGTAATTGAGCAAATCGGTCCCGTCCAAATTGCTTGATGGGCAATGACAATAGCTCTCTGGTGGTTATTTCTTTACCTGGTTTTATTTTATCACATTTTATGATGAGCTTTTATCGGTCACTACTAGACTTGTTTAACTTAATGTGAATTTTGAGTATTTCCTTCTCATATCTTGTTCGGTTTTCATGTTTCAATCATTTCTTGACATGTGAGTTCTAGCAGTTCGCCTCATTCTTAATTTTGTGGCTATGCTTTATTGCCTGTCTATCATTAGTATCAGCTTATGTATTGCGAGAACTTGTCGTGAATCTCTTATGTTGCCATATGGTGTTGTGCTAGTTGTGAGTCTCTTAATTTGCCTTGTAGTGATACAATTAATTGTTTCAATGGCCATTTTTGTTTTGAGCATTTTCTGATTGGCAAATATTTCCAGTTTTTGTTACCTGTGAAAGCAATTCGCCTAGCTGTTGGCGTCTTTTTCTATCCTTGTGCTGACAAGATTGAAATTTCGTTCAACCACTTGACAAAGGTCAAATCAATGTCTATGTTTAAGAGAATTAGTGCTAGTTCATTGGAACTTGAACTATATTGCATCTTACTTCTAATGATGTTTAGTTTTGATTAAGCTCTTCCTTTGCCAATAACTTGGAGTCTAGCCCTTGGGTGAAGTTGGAGAACGTTATAATTCAACAGTCTAGTTTGAAGTGATTTTTCTTGCATAATAAAAGCTCACGGTGAAATTCTTGTTCTTAAAGTTAAAAACTTTTGAGGACTGAGTACAAGGCTAATATTGTGGGATAATACTTGAACCGAAATGAAATCTTGAAATATATAGAGGCCAATTGTCTCGTATTAGCGTCTAATATATCTTGGAACTTGCTGATAAGGAAAACACTTCTTTTTCTAAAAGATAAAAAAACTAGGACATTTTGTGGAAAAGTATGTTGGTTGTTCAAATAAAGTAGTATAAAAATTTAGATATTCGAAAAATTGTTTTATTAATGAAATCGATCAATTCTTTTAAGAAGAGTATTTCTCCCGCGACTTGACAAAATGGTTAACTGACTAGAGGTGAATCCAAGATTTAAGAGGATGGGTGCACCTTTAAAAAATAAAGACACAAAAGTGTAGCTAGTTGTGTTCAATCCGTAGACCTTAAGGAATTAACCTCAATACTTTACCAGTGCACTACTCAACCTCATTTGACCATGTGTTCCTTCAGTTAATATTAAATATATTTTAAGAATTATACACATAATATATCGAGTTTAGTCGAGTGACCATGGATTCACGGGACCCATTTTTTATACCTAAATTCTCCCCTGTAACTGACAGTTCCTAAGCCATTCATATGTACTAATTTTTAAATACACGTGTACATATGCAAGTAGTATATATGGTATAAATTATATTAAAACTGCAATGTAATGAGTAATAGAAAATTTTAAGTGGAAAAGTACATGCTGAAATTATTGAACACTTACCCTATTTGAATTACTTTTTTGTTGGATAACTAATAATTTGATATTGTTTGAACCTATAAAATCAAACAACTAAATTTAATTCGATAGGTAAAAAAATATAATAAGTTACAGTTTAATATTAATTGGTGCAAACACATGATATATTCATACGTTAAAAGATCTTGCAAAAAAGAATATATGATTAGCTCTAATTTTGACGTAAAATATTTCTATGGGCTGAAGAACCTTTAATTTTCTCATAAACTATAGATGAATAGTACTTTGTGTCTCTTCAAGACAAGACATAAAGTGGAATGTATGAAATGTAGGTATGTAGGTAGATGTCTCATCACAAAACCTTAGTACATATCTATAGGAATCCAAATTTCAGACTTTATGTAATTATAAAAATGTCACTGTCGATCACTCTGCGATCGCAGAAGAGGACCGCAGAACAGGTCTGTGGCTCGCAAAGCAGACCTGGGGTTAGCAAAATGGGTTCTTGTCTGGATTGTATGGAACTGCGATAGTAAGTGCGGTCCGCCGAACTAAACTTCTTTTCGCAGAAGTGCCCTTGAGCTTCACAATCTAGGCTAAACTTGAGTTGGAGCAGTGGTTTCGCAGACCGAAATGCGGTCCGTAGAACAAAAATGTGGGCGACAGATAGGGTCGCACTTTGGTGCTCCTGAGTCTTCAATTCACTGTTCATTTCTGCGATGATGCCCACCATTTTGTGGTCCGCAGTCTGGTTTTGCGATCCGTAGTCTGGTTTAGCGATTCGCATAAGTGGTCTTCTCAACACTTCTTCCTTTTTTCATCACTTTTGTCCATGTTTCAGCACATTTCTTCACTTTTGGTGTCCCAAAGAAAAACTTTTACAAAAACTAAAATTACATAAGAAATACATACTATGAATGCACAAAAGACAACAATAATCTATGAAATTGGTATCAAATGTGTCGTAATTTCTCGGCACATCAACACCCAACTTAAACTTCCTTTTCCACCTCTTTTATTCAAGTATCCCCCATTTTATTTCATTCTTTTTGTGGTTCATTTTCTTTTTTTTCCTATTATTTTTGCATTTCATTTTCTTGTTTTTCTCAATTTTCTATTCCTTTTTTTTAGAACCACTCACATCACAATCTTTGTCCCTTTTTTTTTTATCTCGCATCATACCCCAACTTAGGCTTTTGACCTCAATTATCATTTTTCATGCATTCAAGAAGGGATTTCGTTCAAAAAATTATTTATTTCAAAAAGGGTTTCAGTTTGTAATGTGGTAGCCAAAGAAAAAGTTAAAAAGCTCAAAAGGGACAACTAGTTCTCTCAACTCACAGGTAGGTCAAAGAAGTCTTTAATCAAGAAGGTTCACTCTCATGTGAAGGCCTAAGATCATTTCCTCAACCAAGCAACTCTAGTTTCGCGGTGACAAACCAACGAGGCAAGTTCTAGATAACACAAGCAAACACAAGATAGCAATCGAATCCTCACAACTCTATGCACATGAACTACCAAGAACCGCTACATTTTATACTCTCTATCGAACACAAGGCTATCATCTCATGAGATTCAAACACAAGTAGACATAGAGTCACAAAATAAGGCATGCTTTCATAGAACAATCATTTAAAGGCAGCGTTACTCTTGTTTTTAAAATCTAATTTTTAGGGGTGTCATCAAAACTAAAAAGAGTTAAACATGTTAAAAACTACATACAAGCACCAACCAAGTCAAATTATTCTATCACTAGGCCATGGTTACTGAACATACACCCTTGAAAAAAAACCAGGCGAAGAAAAACCAAGGGAAACAAAACATAACAAAATACGAACTAAACAAAGTCTAAACATATAAACTAACACATATATACAAGCTAATTGTCATTTCTTTCCCAAAAACATACAAGGTACCACACCTCCAACTTTAAAAACATGCATTGTCCTCAGTGCATAAAATAAAGTAAAGTACAAAGACAAAGTTTGAGGGTCTCTCTGAGGCACACTAAGCTCCCTCCTAATCTGGCTCACGAATGTGGAATCTGCTGGGGCATCAGTGCCTTGCGACTGTGGAGCTGGGATGGGTACCTATGCATCGCCCATCACGGGCTCACTCTGTGGTGGTGCCGTAGACCTGTCCAAAGCTCATGTCGGGCCGGGTCAAGTGCCTTTTTTCTGCTTGCCTGACCCTGACCCTATTTTTTTAATTTTCAGACCCTGGCCCTGACCCCTCAGGGACCCTACGGGTCACGGGTTGGCCCTGACCCGCTCTATAAAAAAACAGTAAGCAAATATTACAATTCTACTCAATTCGTTATCCGATATAATTTGTCACCAATTAAAAATTACAACAAACAAAAGCATGAAATAATTAAAAATTATACCAAAACGAACTGAAGCAGATTCCACACTTTTAGTTGTAAATCCATAAACAAACAAGAGGCAAGTACAAACCAACATCACGATAATTCATCAACATCATCATCGTCATCATCATCACTAGATTCATCTTCATTTGTCTCTTCACCTATATAAGTAACAAATAAATATTCATAAAATAAAAAATAATATAAATTATATTAAAAAGACATGCGGGTCGGGGTCGGCTCGGTGATCGGGCTGGGGCGGGGCGGGTCAAGTGGGTAAAAAATTCTGACCGTGGCCTGACCCTACATATGATCGGGTCCCCGCTTTTTCGGGTCAGGTGGTTCACGAGTCAGATATAAGCTGACCCTAACCCTAGTTTTTTCGGGTCGGGTCTGGAAAGTCCACGACCCGATGGATAGGTGTAGGTGGTGGTGGTGGTGGACTGGTCTTTGGGGCTTGTGGAGTGGTGCCCACAACTGGTGGAGGAGCATGACCTACAATGTCAACATATGTTTGTGGCTCTTGGGCCGTTTCACTAGTACCAATCATCGAGGTCTCCTCATAAGACCGTGCCACCACCACATCAAGAACTACCATCTATATCAATAACAGGTCTTTCTCAACTCTCTCAACTACTGCATGGGGCTTCTCAAGCGCCTCATCATCTGTCTCATTATCATGCTCATCAACCTCTGCATGCCTCTGAGAGTCATCCGGGGTCTCTCCAACACCCTCTCTTTGGCTCTCTAACTCGAGCCCACTCATCTGCTGCGAATCTACACTCTGTGGCTGGAGTGGAATACCTAGAAGGTCATCAATCTCAGCAGTTTTCAAATTCTCCACTTCCTTCTTCAGGCTATCTATGTCGTCCTAAAGTGAAAAAACATAATCGCCGCTATCGGCCTCCAATATTTGTACCTGACATGTCAAGAGGACAAGTGCATCACTATGCTCCTTCTACCTCTGGTGTACCACACCCAAGGCAGCCTTGATTGGGTCTAAGACACTCTTAATCATCTCTAATATGCTCGCCTCAATACGAGATGATTTAGCATCGGCAATCGCAACAATCTGGCTATCCTCACTATCCCAGCCCTCGATAAGATGGGCTCTAATCTCGTAGAAGCTAAAGGTGCAGGAGGAGTAGATGCTGCTAGAGTTGAAATACATGTCAGTGTAGAGGTGTCGACTGTAGAGGGAATAGATGAAGTAGGTCGGCCGATGTGGTGGCCTATGTCTCTGTCCGCTCAGATGTGAATCCCTCTAAATCAACCAAATCAACCTCCGGAGAGGTGTCTACTGAGGCGCTGGTGGTTTTCTGTTTCTTTCTTCCTTGCCTTTCCTCAGCCTGAACCCTCAAAATATCACATATCAACAAGGTGTCGATGCCATTATCCACTTGAGGCAATTCAGGAACCTTAGCGAGATGTCACAACTCCGTAATCAGGCACGGAAAAGAGAATGAGGTCTTATCTTGTTGAGCTCTCTTGCCAAGCTCTTTCTCAATCACATCTCCGACATCAATCTGGACTCGACTCATGATGCAAGCAATTAAAATAATCTTCTCTAACCGGATGATCGTCTCATTGTATGACGGCTGCAAATGGCTACTCATAAAACTTAGCCAAAACTTGGCCTCGGTGCTTAAGGTATTTTTGTATATCTTCTTACCTGCGACGATAGATTTCGATGTCTCATTGGTCACTATTGTGGTTGCCCATGGGCGCTCATCATCTAACAGGCCCATGAGTTTGATAGCAAACTCATTGTGATCACGCTCGAGACTAGGATGAATGACATTGTTGATTACGGAGCTTCCACAAGGAACGGTGACCTCACGAACCACTACCTCCTTGAGAAATTCCTTTGGTTGCCCTTTTGTTTTCTTTGACAAGGAGGTGACATAGGAAGCGTAGAACTCACAGACCAATTCCTTGTTGTATTGAGGCAATGGTTCAAGGAAGCACCGCCACCCGTGGAAGATTATCAAGTCCCAGACTCTTGAGAATTGGTCCCTCATACCGTTCATGGAAATATGATTCTCCTCGATGATGGTCCTATTGATGTATATAAGGAGGGGAATTATGTGGTTATTGATCGGGGTTGGATTGGAACCAGATGGACACGAAAATGGGGGTCAAGTGGAGGTTGATGGGTTCCGGGCAGTGTGTGTTTGGTAAGGGGTATGCGGGTGGTTTAGGGTGGATCCGGACTGAGCCGTTTGGAGGGGTTGATCTAGACACATTGTGGGTTATGTTGGTGGTTGGTATTTGGTGGTTAGATGGTGGTAAGGTGGCAGAACTGATCGAGACAGTAAGGTTGGTAATTTAGGGACTCAATAGGGACGATAGGAATTGGTTGGGGTTTCGGGGGTTTGTGGGAGGAATCGGTTGACGACCTTTTGGGTGTAGGTTGTGGGGTGTTGTGGTGTATTGTGGTGAAAGGAATCAAGTAGTTTGGACAATGATGGATCACAAAATTTATAGACAAATTCGTGTGTGGATAATGTGATGAAAACCGAGAAGACATTCAATGTATTTGTAACAATTAACCAGATAGAACCTTGGCTTGGGTATAATTAGATCACAAAAGTTCTAACTAGACTTACACCGAGGGTTTGGACCACAAAAGGATCGGGGTTCGGACCACAAAAGGACTGAGGTTTGGCCTACAAAAGGACTAACTAAGTATAACAACACAAAAGTTGAAATACTTAGCAAAGTTTGAGAAAACTCAATTATATATTTCATATAACTTTAGTCCTTCTTTACATCAACTACATGCCCTATTTATACTAGTTCTAAACCTTCTAGAAGAATAACTAGATAAACAACATACATGGCACTCGGCCGAATGGGAAAGGGGAAGGTGTTCGACCAACCCTTTATGTTCTCTAAGCCAACCTTTTGTATCATTCATGTAGATAAGTACATGAACTAGTTAGTTCATGAATTACCTCCTTGGGAAACATTGGAAGCTTCTCCTTCTAGCATGTATCTCGACCGAATGGAACAAGGAAGTGCTCAGTCAACTCTTCATGTTCTCTAGGCCACCATTTTATGTCATCCATGTAGATAAGTGCATGAACTAGTTAGTTCATGAATTACCTCCTTGGAAGACGTTGGAAGCTTCTCTTTCTAGATGGTTCTTGGCTTAGTCATCCTATTTTATTACAAGGCCTAGTAATTAAGCTAAAATGGAAACTAGTAATTAATCTAGAAATTAAAAGTAAGCTAAAAGATGAAAGGTGGTCTCGGCCAAGACCTACATAAAAGTCGAAAATAAATGTTTCCTTCTTTGGATCTTCAAGTAACAGCTTCAAATCCACTCCACACTCTATTCCATATTAAACATATCACCATATAACGGACGTCAATTTTTGGCACCCTTAGCATATCACCTTATGGCTCATGTTGGACAATTACACTCACGACCTTCTTTACATCACCTATCCTTGCTCTTTTGGTAGAACTCTTTGGACCCTTTCACAAAAATCCATTTGACCTCTTGGGCCCTCTTTTGCCTCAACTCAGCCGAACGGGCACTTTCCTCAGAAAAATCCCCATCTTCAGACTGGGAGGATGAATTTGTTGTGTCATAGGAGCTTTGTGACCCCTCATCACTAGAGATAATGTTGTTGTGGCATTTTCTTTTATTGCGCAGCCCACCGGTTGCTTTATGAGTCTGCAATGTCAGTTTTCCTTGGCCTTGGGGTATTAGCTGGGCCGGAGTAGGCCTCAAAGATCTAGCCGGTTGTGACGACTTATTAATGGCAATACCCTTTTGTGCTTGAGTTTTTTTTGGAGCCAGATCTGCAAACAAGAGACGTGATAAGTCTTGGACTATGGTACGAAAAGCAAGATTTTTTTTGTGTTTTTCATAAAGTAATTGCAAGAATAAAACACGCAAATCAAACAAGAAGTTATACTACAAATTGAAAAAAAAACAAATGTAGAACTTAGAAACAACTTCAGTGATTACAAACCTGGATTGTAGGCCGCAGTCCAGGTTTGCGACATCGTAAACCCAGAATACCGTCCGCAGACCGCGATCGCACTTTTGCCCAAAAATTTTAAAGTCACTGGGAAATTCTGTGGCCTACTTTGCGGTCCGCAAAACCATTCTGCCACCCGAAAAAGGCATCGTAGAATTGCCTTTCAATTTTCTTGATTCACTGGGTAATTTTGTGGATTGGGGTGCCCTTCTGTGGTCCGCAGAACCATTATGCGGCTCGCAAAAGGGCGCCTAGTCATCGTATTTTGGGTATTCTCAATGATTTCACCTTGATTTTTCAAAACCCGGTGTTGCCACACCCATATCAGAATAACATACAAACAAATAACCCAATACATGCTTTCAATTAACGCTCGTGTACTCAGACTTTGCTATGGCTTTAATTTAGACAATTTCAACAATTATAGGCATGCCTATGCAATTTTTGCAATTACGATCAATTCACGCACTTCCCACACAAATTATTGACCCAATTTAAGAATAGTGCAATTAAACCCGAGCCCAACCTCTATATACAATCAATTTCACAAAATTCCAACAACTACAAAGTCACATTCTTTGTGATTTCTAATCATAAGGGTAAATAGGACAACGAAGGATAATCACACACCCTAAGAGCTACATGGGTCACATAAAGATCATACAATCATCACCCAACCCCACAAGTTATAGTTCATGGGCAACACTATTTTTTTACTTATCTTTGCTAGAAAAAGGAAAAAAGAGAGGCGAAACATACTTGTTACGCGACTGAGAGACAAGGGAGATGGGATGTAAGGTGAAGTGGATCGTGTGTGAGAGAGTTATGTGTGCAATAGATTGTAATGGGTGAGAGAGAAGATGGAGTACTTGATTTTGAATTGCGATGGAGAGAGGGAGTGAAAACACATTAGGGCTGAAAACCCCTTTTTATACCTTACGCCCGAATTGGAGTCGAGATCGGGTCGCAGTTTCGGTCTGCGGTCCGTAGAAATGAACTACGGTCCACTTACATTTGTACTAGCTTAGTTGATGTGGCACCCAATTTGCAATCACAGAACTGGATTGTGGTCCGTAAAAAGGTATGTTTCTGCTCCCAACTATCAATTGATTCTTGCTAGAGATCGGTATACCAATCAAAGGTGTTTCCCTTCAGCAAGCGTACAAACTGTTGAACCAAAAGATCATCATGTGTACCAGCGTTACTATAAGTCTCCACAAAGTGCGCAATATGTTGTCTTGAATTCCCTTTGTCGTCAGATTATTGCAACTTTGGTGGTTGTTATCTAATTGACATGGGTAGACAATCGATCCGCTTGGTATAAGGTTTGAAGTAGTATAACAAGCTTTGTGATGGTCCTCCATATTGAGCTCTAATGGTGTTTGTTATCATGTTTTGCAGTTGTTGGACAGACAACGTTGCAACTGAAGCAACTTGATTTTCACTTTGTACGTTGGGCAACTTGGTGGCAGATTCAACCTCTTTTTCTTGTGGTGTTGGGTTGTGACTTGACTCTCCACGGCTATAGAGTTTCAACTTGTTCATCAGTTGGGCAATTAGAAGATCCTTGTCCTCCACAGATTTCTTCAATGCCTCAATAGTTTGTGTCATCGCAGCGAGTTATTCCTCTGCGTTGGTAGCATTGGTCATCGTGGCACTCACTACATTAGAAGTTGAAGAATCCATCAAGTCCTTGAACTTGTAGAAGTTAGAACATGCTTGAGAAACTTCTCCAGACGATGAAAATGAGGTGTTACCCCCCCCCCCCGATCTTGTAGTCATCATTGTCGATTTGTTTTTGTCTAGCGTCTCCAAGGAGATGAAACACTTTGATCCCTCCAAACCACCAGTTTTGGACATGCTATGAGTCATTGGGCAAGCAACAACAATAACACTTCTCGATGGAACACCAAAGCTTTTCTCTGAGGCCATCACAACAGTTAATCTCAAAATTTATAGATTTGATATTGGAGATAAAGAGATGAAGGGTAGAGTTGATCCCACAAGTCGTGCCAAAAATTTGGTTTGCACGACAAATTTTGTTAGTAGATAATAAATAATTGCAATCACAAAATAAATGTGAGAAAAAAATCATTTATTGATTATTTGTGAATACAACTCTGGATGTATCTCTTGATTCTAATCTCTGTGTTGTCCGCCTTGATTCGAGGGCCGATGTAGCGTCTTTCTCGAATGAAGGATGAACTTCTGTTAATGTGTTAAATCTTGGAAGAACTTTGAGCAGCACCTTGGATTGTTCTTGAGGAAAGACGTCTCTCGAACTCTCCTTCTTGTTGAAGACCTTTGGAGAAGACTTATGTAGATGTCGTTGCTCTCCTTTGCCTCTAGTCAAGATGCTATGCAACTTTCAAGAAGATCCTTTCAGAAGAGGACGTGTGACCTCTTTATATAGGTGTGAGCTAGGGCTTTGGCGTATTTTGATCTACAAGTAACTCTAGCGGATCTTGGGCCAGAAAGACGTTGGTTGGGCTCGTCTTATAGAGACTCAATTTAATGGACTAACCCAAATGTAATTTGGATTTCATCAAGTTATGTAATTTTGACTTAAATAAATAATCCGACTTTATTAACCAAAATTTGACTTGGTCAACATGTCAATGACTTAGAATTTAATCCAAATTTTGTATGAATTAATTCATTTAAAATTTTGATGTCTATAGTAATAAAAAAAAAGGATTAAAAGTTGTGAAGCCAAATTTAAATGGAGGTTTCTGAAATTTTACATTTCTTGCTTTTATAGGTTTCTTTTATATTAGATGAAATCATAGAATGAAAGTCTAAACTTTGTAAAGATAATGGATCAAGTTAGGAGGGTTGAGTTATGATCTATCAGTTAGTCCATTTTAACTCAATTCATCTTGGGTCATTGCACAAATGTCCCTACTTCGAGGTGGTCTCTAGTTTTGCCCCTTAAATTTGTGTTCTTTATTTTTTTTCCTTGGCGCAACATAATTAGGATTTTACTAGGCATAGTTAGTGTTATGGCATATGTATCATAACAACCCACGAATTATACCAGACAAGGCATAACTTTCACAACTCAACATAATCTGAAAAAAAGACATAGTTTCATATTTCAGCGAGCGTAGTTAGCGTTTAACTTCGACATATGTATAATAACATCAACACAAATCATGCCGAATAAGGCATAATTTTCAACACTCAACATAATCTAAAAAAATACAGAGTACAAAACTATGCCGCATAACTTAATTCCTACATATTTTTTGCCGAGCAAGACAAAAAATTAGTTTCTGAAGATAAAAATGTAACAGAAACAATGCCTTGCGAAATAAGTCTGGTTATTTTCATAAAATAAATAATATGGACAAAAATTAAAGACCACAAATATAAAGAGCAAAAAATAAAAACCAGTGCGTTTGAAGGAAATCCGCGCAAAGAAAATGATCCATCTTTGCCTAAGTAGACTTTGAGCAGGGTTGTGCAATAACCCATTTTTTCATGAACTCATCTTAATCCAGCTCATGTTAGCTCAAATCGCTCATTTGCCCCTAGTAGCGCCTAAAATGATGAAAGATAGTTGCAGATTACAATCACTCGTGTTATTATATCATATATAATAATTTCTATGATCCAGATTCCAATATTGATAGATTAAAATACTTTTATCATACATTATATGCAGACTCGAAATTTTAATCACAAAGCTAATTTCCTTTGTGACAAGACAAATAATCTCTGCTTACCTTGTTTTAGGTAGCTGATATTTACCCGTTAAAGTAATCTGATCTTGTTAAGCTCAAAGTTCACAACTGTTTAACTCCATCAGAGCCAAAACGGCATATCACCAAGGAATTCAAAGTTTTCCCCTTGTGATGACAATTTGCACCTCAATTCTTGGATAACCTATCATAGCATACCAGGACAACCAACATAGCTAATCCTAAAGCCGAATTTGATCGCACCATTATAGAACTGAACTGTTAAACTAAATCACCAACCTTCAACAAACGCAATGTACAAGGCATGGAAACTTGATGCAAGATAAGGCAACGAGAAGAAAATTTAGAAGTTTGAATTGGGAAAACATAAATAGCAAAAATCCTGAGCAACCCTGGAAAACCAAGGCACCTCAACAGAAGAAAATGAAAACAGACTCAAAATCATGCTCGCCACCGCCTGTCAAGTACCCAGTTCTGACAATGGATACCTAACATACAAGGAAGAGAACTAGAACCTAATAAGTAAACCAAAGACCAAACTATAGCGGAACTAAATAAATCAGAGTCTATATAGCACACTTGGACGATAATAGATAGAATTGGGAACATCAGCATTACACTGCACTGTTCACTTTCCCTTCTTCTGGGCAGCCTTGGTGACCTTGGCACCAGTTGGGTCCTTCTTGTCAACACTCTTGATGACACCAACAGCAACAGTCTGACGCATGTCCCTCACAGCAAAACGACCCAATGGTGGGTATTCAGAGAAGGTCTCAACAACCATAGGCTTGGTGGGAATCATCTTAACCATACCAGCATCACCATTCTTCAAGAACTTAGGCTCCTTCTCAATTTCCTTACCCGAACGCCTGTCAATCTTGGTCAAGATCTCAGCAAACTTGACGGCAATGTGGGAAGTGTGGCAGTCAAGCACAGGTGCATATCCATTTCCAATCTGGCCAGGATGGTTCATAATGATGACCTGGGAGGTGAAGCTGGCTGCTCCCTTGGCTGGGTCATCCTTGGAGTTTGAGGCAACAAAACCACGCTTGAGATCCTTAACAGCAACATTCTTGACGTTGAACCCAACATTGTCACCAGGGAGTGCCTCCAGGAGAGCTTCGTGGTGCATCTCTACAGACTTGACTTCAGTTGTCAGACCAGTAGGGCCAAAGGTCACAACCATACCAGGCTTGATTACACCAGTCTCCACACGTCCAACAGGGACAGTACCAATACCACCAATCTTGTAAACATCCTGAAGTGGAAGACGGAGAGGCTTGTCTGATGGCCTCTTGGGCTCGTTAATCTGGTCGAGAGCCTCAAGGAGGGTTGGGCCCTTGTACCAGTCGAGGTTGGTAGACCTCTCAATCATATTATCTCCTTCAAAACCAGAGATGGGGACAAATGGGACCTTGTCAGGGTTGTAACCAACCTTCTTGAGGTAGGAAGAAACTTCCTTCACGATTTCATCGTACCTAGCCTTGGAGTACTTGGGGGTGGTAGCATCCATCTGTGAAAAAAATAACAGAATTAGCATGATATGTACTGTTTCAGATAACAATTAATTCCATCTATCCGTAAAAAGCAAACCTTGTTGCAGCAGCAAATCATTTGCTTGACACCAAGGGTGAAAGCAAGCAGCGCATGTTCACGGGTCTGACCATCTTTAGAAATGCCAGCTTCAAAACCACCAGTGGTGGAGTCAATAATTAGGACAGCACAGTCAGCCTGGGAGGTACCAGTGATCATGTTCTTAATAAAGTCCCTGTGTCCGGGGGCATCAATCACAGTGCAGTAGTACCTAGTGGTCTCAAACTTCCACAAAGCAATATCAATGGTGATACCACGCTCACGTTCGGCCTTGAGCTTGTCAAGCACCCAGGCGTACTTGAATGACCTCTTGTTCATCTCAGCAGCTTCCTTCTCGAACCTCTCAATAACACGCTTGTCAATACCACCAAGCTTGTAGATCAAGTGACCAGTGGTTGTCGACTTTCCGGAGTCGACGTGGCCAATGACCACAATGTTGATGTGAAACTTCTCCTTACCCATCTTGAGTTACTAAGAAACTGCAATTAATACAAAACAGATAAAAACGTATTTAAAAGGCAAGTAAAATATTTCAAAATTCAACACATTCAACAATTAGAACTGAAATAAACCTGTTATTGAACCAAATGATGCTTCAATAACAGGATATACAACGAAAACAAAGAACTATTCAGTTTCCACTTATCAACTTAAATAGAAAATAAGAATAATAACTGAATTATTTTTAGTAAATGGCAGCTACAGCTCCTATAGTGAGTGAAGGAAATCAAAAAGTTCATCTATATTATAAAAATTATTAAGTTAGTCCAAAAAGTAGCAAATGCAGTGTTGAAAATAGAGAGAACACAAACACTTTATAGGAATAAGTTTTTGTATAGTGAACGGATTTGATTCCTGTAACGATGTGAAACTTGCATAAAACAGAATCATGTCAAACATCTAGGACAAAATACTGCTAACATAAGAGTGAAAAAACTACTTACAAGTAATTTCAACTCACTGATTTATGTATAAACATAAAAAAAATTAACAATTCATTACAAACATTTACAGATCTATGTTAACTGACTCGCATTTATATCCAAGCTCAAACACAGATCGTCTGTGTAAACAATGAACACAAATCAAGCTAAATCATAGCAATAATCAAAATTTCGCAAGCACAAGGTGTATTTCAACGTTACAAATAAACAAACCGAACATCATTTCACGAATCATAAAATAGCAATAACTGAGGTTCGAAATACAGAAAAGTAAATCACGAATGTTGCTTCACATATGTATTTAATCTTACAGAATAAAAACAGATCAACAACAAAAAAGTGATACCAAATTAGAGTAATTGATAGAGAAGTTGCATAGATCTGACCTTAGAGAATAGAAATTAAGCGATAAAGCTCTGATAGTGATGAAGGGTTGATTTTGAAGGGATAATTAGTTTTTATACTCGAGCTGGATGAGAACTAGGGTTCTCTTAGTGCCGCTCTTAGCTCTGTTTCCGTAAATGCCCCTTACATTCTCTTCTTTTCTTTTTCATCCATTTACTTTAATTGCACTTTGATCTCTCAAATATTTAAATGTTTTAAATTCTGATCCTTACAGTATTTTACTAATTTTATTTAAGAAAAAAGGGTGGAATATAACATTTATTTTGTTTTATTAGTCAATTTTATCCTCCGTTAGTGAGTCATTAACAAATTTGAGATATAACGAGTGATATTATTAAAGTAGAATCATTATTGAATGAAGTTATAGACTTATAAATGTTTTCACATAACCTATATTGCCTTCACAAACTCTTAATTATGTAGGTAATTACCGCCCATGCTATGACTCTTCATTTCTTGCATTTTTTTACTATAATTATTTATTATTTATTTGTCTTTATATGGGGTTTTAAATATAATTAATGAAAAAATGATAGAAAAAATATTTAAAAAATATAAATACTTTTCTTGGCCTTAGGGCTGTTTGTTACTAAGGATGACAAACGAAGGATTAGCAAGAATAATCATGGGATAAGAATTTAGCAATTTTTTATTTATTGTTTGGTTACTAATCATGAAATAAGTTATTCCCGAGATAAAAATAGTACTGGATAACTTATAGTTGTCATAGGATGAAATAAGTTATCCCAGTATTGTAAAGAAACTTCTTATTAAAAATCATCCAATTTATGTTATTTTTAATACAACATACCAAATAGTCAATAACAAATAATTTCAAGATAACTAATCATAACATAACTAATTTCAGCTTAACTTGTTTTCGAACCAAATGACTTCTTAGAGATGTGTCGTATCATCTACTCTATGCAAGTGGAGAAAGAAACATTCTTCTTCGCTTTTTTCCCTTCAAAGAAAAGAGATATTCTTTCACTAAAAAACTAAGGGTGTGTTCGGTATGGAGGAAAATATTTTCTGAAAAATGTTTTTAAATTTTTTCATATTCGTTTGGTCAAAATATTTTCTTTAGGAAAACAAGTTTCTTAAAATGAGAAAAATGACTTCCCAAATCAAAGTAGAGAAAACAAGTCCACAAATGACATTTCACCAACGACCCTACTCCCACAATCCCATGCAATCCACCATCCCTCCCCCCAACTATCCACACTTTTTTACACCACACGCACCCTCCAAATTTTCTTATTTTTTTCTTAAAAAAGAATATTAAAATAATTTTTTAGTTTTCTACACCTCCTCCCCACCCCAACACCCCACCCACCCCTCCAAAAAGTCATTTGTTTATAGAAAAGGTTTTGAAAACTATATTTTTTTGTTTTCTACTACACCACACCCAACCCCTTCCCCCCTACCCACCTCCTCTCCAAAAAAACTTATTTTTTTTATAAAAAAAGGTTTTGAAAAGCTTTTTTCTTTTTGTTTTTCTACAACACCCCTCTCCCTGCACCAACAACCCCTCCAATTTTTTTATATAAAAATTTTGATTTTTTGGTTTTCTCTGACCTCCCCCAACAACACCCACTCACCACCTCCAAAAAAAAATTATATAAAAAAAGTTTTGAAAGTTTTTTTTTTTGGATTTTTTACAACACCCCCCTCCGCCCCACCACCTCCTCTAAAAATTTTGTTTTTTATAAAAAAAAATTGATAAGTTTTCTTTTCTGATTTTTTATTTCCAAACCCTCCCTTCGGCACCCCTACCTCCTCCCAAATTTTATATTTCATATTTAATTTTTTGATTAAATTTGGTGTAGAATGGGTGATGGGAGTGGGGTGGATGAGGGATAGTAAATGGTGGTTGGCTGGGTAAGATATATTTTATATTTTTTTTATAAAAGTAAAATAAAATATATGAAAATAAAATATTTGGGAGGGGGTAAATAATAGAATCCTAATTGGAAACTCTAAGAAACTCAAAACACAAGAACAATGATAGAATTGAAATTAAAAGTTCAAGGAAAGAAGGATAAAAGTGAGACACCGTAGTTGAAATCAAAGGCAACCAAGAATATATTAAACCCAATACCTCCTTTAATTAAATTCAACTAAAGCACCTATACTGTAGATAATTTTCACAAGTGAACATGTTCATGTGAGAAATTATGGAAGTGTTCTCTAACAACAAAGAAATTACACTCTAACTAAAATTACCACTAGTTATATGACTAAGTAAAACTCTAATCAAATATCAATTGTCATCCAAAAACTAAGGACTATCAAATGAAATTAAGGCAACTATTTATAGTTATGCCCATTACAATAAAGAGCCAAAGCGGCCTTTGCACAAATAACCCCCAAATGGGTTCTTCTTTAGTCACTTTGTGAAGTGACTCCCTCTCTTGTATTTTCTTCTTCTTGAATATCCTCCCAAGCTATCATCTAAACATTATACACTCGTGAGATATTATCTTCAAGCTCTTTCAACGCTTCTCTCTTCATGAACATGGATTGTAATTCTTGAAGCTCTCTCGCTTGGCCACGAGTGAATGGTCTTGAGCTCGCTCGGATCATATCAGTAAGAGAGTTGGATAGAGCGGTAGTGTGGGGTAGGAATGGGTGAAAATATGAAGTGTGTTCGAGGGTAGGGGTGAGATTTGGTTGGGGGTGGGTGGTGGAGTGAGGTGTGGGTGTGGGGGTTAGTGTGGTATGAGGTGTGGTTGGTGAAGCTTGAGTGGATATTTTCTGAAAACCAATCAACCGAACATGAAAAAATAAATAATAAATTCACTTATTTTTCACTATCCAAGACACATTTTCCATGAAAAATATTTTCTCTATACCGAATACACCCTAAGGGTCTATTTGGAAAGTCACTAATGTAATTGAAATTGAGTGTAACTGGAAGGGAGTAATTATACTCTTCAATTCTCAAGGGATTTTATAATTGGGTGTAATTACACCCTATAATTACAAGGCTACTTTTTAAATTTTTTTATTTTTTTTATTATTTTAAATTCTTTTCTTTTCTTTTTAATTTATTTTTATTTTTATTTCTTTTTTATTTTTACATTTTAAATTATTTTTATTTTTAAAAATATTTCTATTTTTAGTTTTATATTTTAAATTATTTATTTTCTTAAATTTTTTTATAGTATTATCTTTCATTTTATTTCTTTTCATTTTTCAACATTTACGTCTTGTGATTTCATGTAATTGCTCGTATTTGTTTTTTATTTTTTTCTTTATTTAACATAACTACGTTATTATTCTAGTTTTTAAAATTACACTTTCTAATATTAGAAAGAATGAGTCATTAACAAATTTGAGATATAACGAGTGATGTTATTAAAGTAGAATTTCATTATTGAATGAGGTTATAGACTTATAAATGTTTTCACTTTCTTTTGAATTACAGTTACTTAAATTATGTATGAATTTTTTTTATGTTATGTTGGAATTTGATATACAAGTATCATATTAAATTATTAAATTTTAAATTTAGGTGATATTTGCGATTTCAGTTTATTTGGTTTATTAATATTCACTTGTTGTTTTACCCGGCATATTATCCATTTTTCACTTACAAGTGATAGATTTTTTTTTATTAAACATTTAAATAGTGTTAAGACATGCAATATATGTTTTAATATTAATCTATTTGTCAAACATATATACAACCTATGATGTTCTTACAAAATGCGTGCTTTTAATTTTTATAATTAATTAAATTAAAATATTATTAATTTGAAAATATACTATTACTTTTATAATATTATTTATAAATATGTGATTATTAATTAATATATTTTCAAGAATGAAGCATATTTATCAAGAATTAATTTATTATTTTAAAATAAATTTAATTATATAATTATATATGTGCAACCAAATCGAATGCGTGACAAACAAACAAATACTCATAATTACTGTGCTATGTAATTACAGTAATTACACCAATTCTGATTAAGAGGTGGCTTTCAAAAGAGACCCTAAATAGAGTGAGAAGAGGACACTCCGAAACTTCTTTCAGACTCTTTCCCTATTCTTAACAGTCACCGCAAAACAGAGACACACAAAGCAGAAGGTGAAGAGCCAATAGCCATTTAACGACGAAAAAATGGAAGTTAACGATGAAAAAATGGAAGTTAACGACGATCTCCACGCCCTACTCGACGAACAACGCCGTGAAATAGCCGCCGCCGAAGCCGCCGAATGCGATCTCCTCTTCGCCTTTCAACTCCAAATGGAAGAAGCTATGATAAACTCCCTCCTTAAAGAAAATAATGCCGCTTCAAGTTCAAAACTCACTTTTTTCGACGATGACGTCATCCCGAAGAACACAGTCTCCGATCTTTTCGCTGAGGAATTGGTAAAGTACGAGCAACAAGTTAAAGACCACCAGATAGCGGAAGCGGAGATGAAGAAAATTGAAGATGATCTCAACCGTCGAATTCATGATCAAGCATTCGCTAAGGAGATAATGAGCGTGCCAGAAGTTCAGTGGAACAAGACCGGCGATCATTTACATAGGCCTTACGGGGTAAAGAAAAATATTTTATTATATTGCACATTTTCCCCTTCAAATGAGTTAGGTCTTTAATTTTTGCCCTTTAGCAATTTAACTTATGCATAACGGGCATAAGTTTTTTAAGAGAAAAAGTCATGCAGAGCGTAATTTGTGAGATATTATAATGGAAAATATAAACTTATGCCATTACAGGATTTAGTAGCTCGGTTGGCTACCTAAGCTTTTTAACTTGTTGGTTAGGGTTCGAATCCAGTAATCCCCTCCCCTTACCCACTTTGTAACAAAAAAAATTAAAAATAAATAAAAGCAAGCTCTTGCTTTGCTTTTGCTTTGCTTGTTCTTATGCTCTTTCTTGAGCCGAGCGTCCCTCGGAAAGAACCGCTCTACCTACCAAGGTAGAATTAAGGTCTGCGTACACTCTAACCTCCCCAGACCCCACGTTGTATGATTTCATTGGTTATGTTGTTGTTGTTGTTGTATGCCATGCAAAAGATTACTCCGTCCGTCCGTCCTATTTTAAGTGTTTTAATTTGACTAGGCACGGAGTTTAAGAAACAAAGAGAAACTTTTGAATGTTGTGGTCCTAAATTAAAGATGTGTATAATGTACTAAAATGTCTGTTGAATCTTGTGGTTATAAACTTGCTATGTAAGATGTTTGAATTGTCAACTTACTAAATATAGAAAGATGTACTCTTTTTGGGACATACCAAAAAAGAAAGTAAGACACTTAAATTGGGACGGTGGGAGTATTTGTTACAAATGACAAAAATTAAAGACCAACACAAAATAGGGGCATAAGTGCCAATGACCCTACATAAGCTCATAAATCTTTGAATGCTCTCTATAATTCTTCACACTAGAAATTAGCTAGCAACATTATGAAACTACTTTGACTATAAACTGAAAAATTATATTCCTATATAAATCTTACTATAAAGTTTGTTTAGACATGAATTGAAATGCCAAATTCTAATTTCCTCCAACTTTGAATTATTTTTTCCAATAGGAAGGTTCGTTGAAGGGTGCGCCGACGCATAATGTGGAGAGTTTTAGGGTTTATGTGAAGGGTTTGATGGGAGAAGATGTTGAAGAGATAGTTGGGGTTGTTGAGGGGAAACAACTGGCTGGGATTGGAGTTGCTGTTTGTGATCCGAGTGGTATATTGGTGTTTGAAGTCAGTAAGGGTTTGGTTAAAGGCACTGAAAAACTAGAAGTATTGATTGATGAAATAGCAGAGCTGAAAGCACTGATTGAAGGGCTTGATGTTGCTATAATGCTGGGTTTGAAAAGGGTTAATGTCTTTTTGGATAGTCAAACAATCTTTCAATATGTGAGTCCTCTCGACCTCTCATATATATAATAATATAAATGTGTAAATTTATAATATTAGTAATGTTTATCATCTGTAACAAATTAAGTATTCTGATCCTGGGCAATTCTTGTCATTTCTAGAACAACTTAAATGTGTTTTTTAATATTTTGTCATAAGAATATATTAATTAATCAGGGTATAATGTCAGAGTGAGTTTTGGCAATCCTTATAAAAAAAGAGTGATTTTTGGCAACAAAAAGAATCCTTCATCCTTAAAATTCTTATTTTGGCTTCTTTTTAGTTATGAAGAGGGACTAAGGAGGAGTTTTTGAGCAAATTGAGAATAACTTAGTTTGCCCAAAAGTGTGGATTGTTTTAGAGGATGATATGTTTTTGTATTTTTTATATCCGAGGATAGAGTAGGGTATAGTGTATAGTTTTATCTTGGAGGTATAGTGTATACATCCACTCTCCTCTGTCGCGCACTAACTAGAGAGAACTTCATGCACAAGGTTGAGGCAAACTACTATTTCATAGAATTTATTAATATTGTATTATGTATAAGTCCCGCCGTAGGTTCATTATGATTAATGTATGTTTTTGCAGGTTAGGGGTGAGGTGCATCCAAGAGAGGGAAATATTGCTACACTGATTGAACAAGTGACTTCTCTTTTAAGAAAATTTACGGATTGTATACCAATTCTTGTGGCACCAAACACCGTCAACTTTGCATTTAAACTTGCTGCTGATGCGATAGTCTCTCAGGTTAATCAACCATCAGAAATTACTTGAAAGAGAAAGAGCATTTGTGAGAGTTGTGCTATTTGTCTGCAGGACACTGATGTAGATCATATGTTTCTAATTAATGGTTGCCTGCATTATTATTGCTTTTCCTGTATGAATAAATATGTGGAAGCTAAGCTCCTTCAAGGAATGCTACCTGAATGCCCTCATGATGGATGCAAGTCTGAGTTGAAAATAGATAACTGCAAGAAGTTCTTGACACCCAAGCTATATGATTTGATGAGTGAACGTGTGAAGGAAATTGCCATTCCTATCACAGAAAAGGTTTACTGCCCAAATACCAAGTGTTCTACATTGATGTCAAAAGCTGAGGTCCAAATTTCTGCCCAAGGTGGTGCCAGAACGTGCACGAAATGTCACCTCATTTTCTGTGTCAATTGCAGAGTTCCTTGGCATCATAACATGACTTGCTTTGACTATAGAAGATTAAACCCTTACAAGGGCGTAGACGACCCAAAGCTCAAGTCTCTTGCTACACAGAGTTGTTGGCGTCAGTGTGTAAAGTGCAACCATATGGTTTCCCTTGCGGAAGGTTGCTATCATATTTACTGCAGGTCTTTTTCTTCTTCTTCCTTCTTGCATTTTTGTCGTGTATGTTGGAGTTACACTAACTTGATTAGGGGAATGATGACTTTTTGGAATGAAAATTCACAAGAACTTGAGATGTTACAAGCATGACTATAATTCATTGACCAGTGTTTCGTTTGAAAGGGAAAATATAATCATCAAAGAAGGTAATTTGTAGTGTGCAGTGTGCAGTGTGCACTGCATTCTTTTTCCTTAAATATTTAGGTTTAGATACTGTTAACGACTGATAGGAACCTAGTCAGAAGATACATACTTTTGTCCAAAAGTACCCCTTGCTGATTAAGCTTGTCTGATTTAATTGGTAATTGTCGGACAATGTTTTAAGAATTGCCTGCTTGACTGATTGGTGCTACTTTAGACCAATAGACTGTAAGCGGAAGAAAAGAACATTGTGCTTTGTAGCTTAAATAAGTACCAGATTATCATAAGCCATGCAAGACATGTGGCTTGTATTTTCTATTAAGCTGGTTAGTCGAACCAAAACATCACATATTGAAGATATTGATGAGATTCCTAGTGAAAATCATGAAATTTATTGTCTTGACTAGGAAAAGGAAGATTAAACTACATGTTTACCAAAAATAAAAAAGAAGGGAAAAATGTAGCAATTCTTTCGTTGGAAGTTTTTGCTCCATTACTCCGTTCCGACTTGTCATAATTTTGGGTGAAGTTGTGGCATTTGTTCAGATGGCTGGAGTTACAGAACCTTTAAATACTTTGCAAGTTCTTCTCGTTTCCTTATTAGGTGATTTTAACCATTGCAATGGAGAACAGAAATAGCATCTGTTTTAAGGGGGGTGCACTTAACAGGGATAGCTTTTTAAGTTGACAGTACAGTTAGCTTATCATGCTGCAAAATTGGTTTTATTTTGACAAAGAAACTGGATCTTTTGCCAAAATCCTTCCTGTATCCTCTGCTATGAAAGACGGAGGTCCTCAATTATGTTGGTGCACTTGTTTGTTGTGAGTGACCAGCTTGCTCTGAGGCTATATCTGTAATTTTATTTTTTGCCTTGGGACAATTATTGACTCAGCCCATTTTGTAGAAAAGGGAAGTTGATTTGGTATGAGTACCTTTATTGTTTCCTGATCTGCTGGAAGGTAATACTTTTAACATGGCAACCTTTCAGTGTCCCAAGGGAAGACCGGGAAAGTAGATTTATTGTGGTTAAGGTATAGGATTGATAACGAGGATAGAACATGATGCTGGTAAGTGGTGGCATGTGTTGGAAATGTGTAGTTATGTCAACAACTAGAAAGGAAAAGAGAGAGGAACACTTGACAGTCACTCAACTGGCATGATTAACATCTTTCATCTGCTTAATCTTTGTGTTATTGCATTTTAGAAGGTACTTAAATACTTATTGGTTGGTCTAAAGGTATGTGGAAAGCATTATGCACAAAAGGGTGTGGTCAAGCAATCAATAAAGTTGGTGGAGTCGTACCCTTATGTTGTTACTACTCATTAAGACAAAAGAAGGTAAAGAAGAGGACCTGAATGTTATTGCCCTTTAGACGATAGAGTATCTATGGCAGGATCCATTCTCTTTGCTTTAGTACTTCCAAAGCCTTTGATCTTTGCCTAAAATGTATGTGATGCATGAGTTTGTCGTCCATTTTGAGGACTTGTGTTCTACTTCTTACAACAACAATAACATACCCAGTGTAATCCCACAAGTGGGGTCTGGGGAGGGTAGAGTGTACGTAGACCTTACCTCCATCTTGGAAGGTAGAGGGGTGGTTCCGATAAACCCTCGGCTCAAAGGAAAGCAAACCAAATTAGTTGGGAAAAGAAATTATATAAGTAAAATAGTAATGGAAAAATACGATATAAAGCATGCCAAAGCAATCTGAAAAAAGACAATACCGTAACTACCACAAAATCATACGATAATCGAATTACATGAAACACATATAATAATAGAAATCTAAGGACTTACTATAAGAGTAGTAGTAGGAAAGGAGAAGCGTGACATCGCTCAACAACCTATACTAGTCTTCTACCCAAATCCATGTCCTCCATAACCTCCTATCTAAGGTCATGTCCTCGGTGAGTTGAAACTGCGCCATGTCATGTCGAATCACCTCTCGCCAATACTTCTTCGGTCTACCTCTACCTCTCCTGAAACCATCCAAAGCCAACCTTTCACACCTCTACACTGGGGCCTCCGTACATCTTCTTTTCACATGCCCGAACCATCTAGTCTCGTTTCCCTCATTTTGTCCTCTACCGAGGCCACCCCCACCTTATTCCAGATCTCTTCATTTCTAATTCTATCTCTCGTATGCCCACACATCCATCGCAACATTCTCATTTCCGTCACCTTTATCTTCTGAATGTGAGAGTTCTTGACTGGCCAACACTCCGCCCCATACAACATTGTTGGTCTAACCACTACGCTGTAGAATTTTAAGTTTTGGTGGCACATTCTTATCACACAGGACTCCAGATGCTAACCTCTATTTCATCCACCCTGCACCAATACGACGCGTGATATCTTCGTCAATCTCCCCATTACCTTGGATAATAGACCCAAGATACTTGAAACTCCCTCTCTTTTAATTGACATGGGTATCAAGCCTCACTTCCACGTTATCCTCCTGCGCTACATCACTGAACTTGCATTCCAAGTATTTCGTCTTGATCCTTCTCAATCTGAACCTTTTCAATTTCAGAGTTCGTCTCCAAACCTCGAGTCTTGTCAATCAGAACTATGTCATCCGCAAATAACATACACCATGACACCTCACCTTGAATTTCCGTGTCAACACATCCAATACCAGCGCAAATAAAAATGGGCTAAGGGCTGAGCCCTGGTGCAACCCCATCCCAACTGGGATCTGCTCTGAGTCTTCTCCCGGTGTCCTTGCCATGGTCTTGGCTCCATTATACATGTCCTTGATTCCCCTAGTGTACGCCATAGATACCCCTCTAGCCTCCAAGCATCTCCATAAAACCTCCCTTGGGATTCTGACATATGCCTTTTCTAGATCGATGAACACCATACGTAATTCCTTCCTTCTCTTCCTATACAACTTCACCGGTCTCTTTACAACATGAGTGGTTTCTGTAGTTGAGCGCCTCAACATGAATCCAAACTCGTTGTCCGATATAGACACGTCCCTCCTCATCTTCATTTCCACCACCCTCTCCCAAACTTTCATAGTGTGGCTTAGCAGCTTAATACCCCTATAATTGCAATTTTGGATGTCACCGTTGTTCTTGTACAACAGAACCATTGTACTCCACCTCAATTCTTTAGGCATTTTTGCCGTCCTAAAAACGACATTAAACAGCCCTGTTTGCTACTCCATACCTGCCTTGCCCGCATATTTCCAAAATTTCACCGGAATCTCGTCAGGCGCGGTCGCTCTAGTCCTTCTCATCCTACGAATAGCACCCTAGACCCCCTCAACCCTAATAGACCTACAATACCTAAAGTCGCGACGCCTCTCAGATTGCTTCAACTCTCCCAACTCAATATCTCTGTCCCCCTCCTCGTTCAAGAGTTTATGAAAGTATGACTGCTATCTTCAACTAATGAGTGCCTCCTCCACAAAACTTTATTGTCCTCGTACTTGATGCACCTCACTTGGTCCAAATCACGTGCCCTCCTCTCCCTTGCCTTGGCTAGCATGTACAACTTCTTATCCCATTCTTTGTTCTCCAATTCTGCATATAAGGGTTCAAAAGCTGCTGTTTTCACCGGTGTAACCGCAAGCTTTCCCTCTTTCTTCGCCATCTTATACTTTTCACTATTCAACCGCTTTTCCTCGTCGTTCGTACTTTCCACACACTTCGCATATGCCACCTTCCTTGAACTTCGTCATTCCACCCCCTATCCCTCGATGCCTATTAAATCTACCTCTCGAAGCCCCTAGCACCTCTTTAGTTGCTTCCCTAATACAACTAGCAGTCTTATCCCGCATACTGCTCGCATCTCCACTACCCCAGGCCTCCATAGCTATCAACTTCTCCCCATCTCCTAGACACTGGCCATAGTCAAGCTCCCCCATTTGATCCTTAGTCGGTCATCCACAACCTTCCTCTTCCTCTTTCTCTTGATCTCCAAGTCCATCACCAAGAGCTTATGTAAGGTCGTAAGGTTCTCACTCGGAATAACCTTGCAGTCTTGACAGAGACCTTTATCCTCCTTTCTAAGGAGCAAAAAGTCAATGTGGGTCCTAGCCACCAAACTACAGAAGGTTACCAAGTGCTCCTCATTTGGGAAACTCAAATTGACAACCACCCATCCTAAAGCTTTTGTGAAATCCAAAAGAAAGCGAGACTCCACCGTCATTCCCGTCTCTGAAACCAAAACCTCCATGCACATTGTCGAAACAAAAAGCTTCTCAGTATGCGATATACCTCCTACCACCTCGTCCAGAGCTTCCCAAAAGCGTTTCTCCTCCTCCTCCGAACCCGCTTGCGGTGCGTATGCACTAATAATGTTCAAAGTGAACCCTCCAACGACTAACTTAATCGCCATCATCCTGTCGTTGACCCTCCTAACCTCTACTACTTGATATTCTTAAGCTCCTCATCCACGAAAATACCTACTCCATTCCTATTCCTCGCGTTTCCGGAGAACCACAACTTATACCCATCCACATCCTTAGCCTTAGTTCCTACTCATTTCGTCTCCTGGACACAAGCTATATTAATCATCCTCTTCTTGAGAATCTTCACTAGCGCTATGGACTTCCCCGTTAAAGTCCCGATGTTCCACGATCCTACTCTCAACCTAGACGCTCTCTTAATCCCCTTACCCCCTAACCCTCGCCCCTGTCCCGAACCGAGAACATGACCCTAATCTACCATCGTACACCAAAGCCACTAGAGCAAATGGAAGCTATCAAAATTTATCAATATACTTAATACAAACAGCAAGTAAACAGAGCAGGGAATAGCAAAAGCAAGAATGGTCAAAGTATCTTAACAAAAACACAGCAAGAAACAACAAGGCAGATACCTAAAGATTGCAATTTAGTTCAGAACCTTAAAACCGAAAATAGCAGAGCAAATCTCTATAAAGAACTTACACAAGAATGAGAAAGTAACAAATATGAAAGCAGAAACAGCAAAACAGATACCTAAAGAAATTTAATTATTTCAACCTACTAGTAACAGGGAATATCCAAACAAGATCGCTAGAATAACTACACAGGAATGACAAATACCATATAAAATAATAAAGCAGGAGCGATAGAACCTGGGGTACAGACGGGACTGTACAGACAATGCTGCCGAGGAGAAAGTCGCCGGAAGAGTAGTCGGAGGAACTGGGCCTCGATGATCGTCGCTGGAAGGGCTGGGATGCGGAACACAAACAGACACACAAAGAGAAGAAAAAAAGATGGGGGGAAGAGAAAGAAAGAAGAAACACAGATGGAGGTCTGCTTCGCCAGAGTCCGACCGGCAATGAGAGGACGAAAAGGTAAAGAAGGAATGGGGAAGAGAGAGAGAAAGAAAAAGAGAAGAGGAAGAGAAACCCTTACCTGTGCAGTGTAGCGTCGCCGGCGGGCAGACGAGCAAAAAAACGATTGTTGCTGTTACCGTTGAGAGAGAGAACAATTGTGCAGCTTGCAAACAAACTTGTACAGAGAAAAGTATAAATGGTAAATAAATCAGTTGGTGATCCAGACTATGAGTTCCTCCCAAGTCCCAGAAACCATGTAATTATTATCAATAGAATCCTCAAGAGTTGCTAAATGAGGTTGAAAGTAGGAGGGGTTTTAGGACTGAATCCTACATATCGACCACAAGCTAAAAGATCTCTTAGATGTTAAATGCCGAGGTAATTAGGTGATCCTTTTTTGGGGGTTGTTTTGAATTTTTTTTCCAACTGTTTATTTTATTAATGACATGAAAGGATCTAGGTATCTCTAACCGAGTCCAAGGGAATTAGAATCTTTTTATTTCATCTGTGGTAGAAGGTGATTCTATGACACTCATATCTGTTCTCTTTGAGCAAAATTTGTTGTTTCTTTGCTGGCAATATTTGTTATATAAATATTCTTGCCTATTTCTTTCCTTGATCTGGGCAGCGGGGTGGTGTGAGTTGGGTATATGCTCTGATTTTACGAAGTTTAACAGGAGAATTGAATATAATTTGTTGTCAGACTCACTGGAAAATTACATGGTCGGAAACTATGTTAAATAAGCTGGTTCACTTCCTACCATTATCATGTAAATTTTGTGGCAGAACTTCATTTACTATTCTTCACTCATGATACAAGAGCTAAGTTTGAGAGAGAGTACCTCATTTTTTTTCCAGATGTGGTCATCAGTTTTGTTACACGTGCGGAGCTGAATGGAAGAACAAGAAACCAACATGTTCCTGCCCTTTATGGGCTGAGAGAAATATCATTCGTCAAAATTGACGCCAACCAAGGAGAGGCTGATCGCGATATGACTGTTCCTTTCTATTTGCACCTGTAGTTTTGCAGAGATTAGCATCAATGAGATGGAGATGGGAGTAAATATAGCTTTCATTTGTCATACGTGCAGTTCTTTTGTTTCACAGGGCTCTTGTAGTCTTCTTGTAAATACATGGTTGCAAGGATGCTAATAGTAGGAGATAGGTGCTATGTCCAAACCCCCCTCCCCTGACTAGGGAGTTTATGGATTAAAAGACCTTTCATGATAGTTTTTGATGATTCTGTGCTAGTCTATAGCTCCTTTTTTTCAATTTATAATATGCCAGTTATCTAGTTATGACCTCGTAAATCGTGATGATGAAAATGTTTCTTTCCTCTAATTTCTGTTTTCTTCTTCTGATCAAGTAGTTTCTACATGAATCATATGGCTAGGTGGATTATCTTCCCAGAGTAACTTGAAAAGTACGTATTTCGGTCGTGTTTGAAAACGACAAATTATAGGATAGATAGATTAAACAATTCTATATTTGATCACAATGAAGATGTTAGTCTTTTGGACGTTTACAAATACATATGCTCTCATTGTAGATTACAAAGTACCAGGTCTTATTTTTAATTCACTAGCTAAGTCGAATCTAAAATCGTAACATCGAGAAGACGCAAAGTGTTTCGGGTGCCATATTTATTTTGAATCCAAATAGAGTGAATTTTTGGTCTTTGGATCGGATTATTCGTCTTTTCAATTTATATTAGAAGAATCGATTGTTACTAACTTTTCCGGGTGTTATTTTTGGCCCTCATGAATACGTTTCAATAACATGAGGTTCATCACTCTCAAAGTCTCAATATCAGCATAGGCAACTCAACTCCTTGTACACCATTCAAGCTCCAAAACAAACTCAAGGATAGAGTCTTTAAAAGCAAGTTTCAGCCCTTTTAACACTTTTATCCTTCAACGAACTATCATTCAAAAGTGAATAGAAAACCATACTGCATTTCTTCCATCAGGTTCAAGTGATATTGGCCTATGTATGTACTCACATTTGGACTGGTAAAGATAAAAAGCGAGATTGTAAGGCTTGCGATTCTGCATTGACTTATGATTGAATTGATTAGCCTCCTATATAGATTGTGTTAAACAAGGTAATATACCTGTGATATACACTCGATAGACATAGTGTATACCACGGTACAGAATGCAGAAGCCCATCTTCGGCAGTAGCTGAGGCCCATCACGGGCAGTGGCTGAGGCCTATCATTCACGGGCAGTGTTATCAAGTGTATATTAGGAAAGTATGTTTGTAGTATATTGTAGTGTAAATGTTACCTAAATTAGGATTATACACTTACCATAATTGTATAGTTAGAATTATGGTAGAATAAGATTTTAGGAGTAGAATAGGAATAAGATTCTCTTATTTTGTAACTTGTATATATACCTTTCAATTAATGAAAATAATCAAGGGGATTATTTCTTTCATTGTATCAAGAGACTAGGTCTAACAAAAAAAAATTTCTCTCCCAAAATTTTGTACTCCTCGGCCGAAACCCCCCCCCTCGGGTTTCTCTTCCAGAATTCGTCTTCCACTCTCAAAATCTCTCTTACTATTCCCAAATTTCACCTTCTTCTTTGTTCTTTCAATATGTCTAAGAACAATTTTCATCCTGCCCTTATGGTTTCTAATGTCAAGAACAATATCCCTATTGTGCTTGAGATGGAAAACGTCCATTATGCGACGTGGGCATAATTGTTTAAAATTCACGCTATCTCCCATCAAGTTATCCATCACATAATTCCTCCCGCTACACCTATTCCCGCGGAGGATCCTCAGTTATGGATTACTCTTGATGCTACCGTTCTCCAGTGGATCTATTCCACTATTTCGGTTGACCTCTTACAGACGATTATTGAGCCGGATACCACGGCTATGGCTACCTGAAATAGATTGCGTGACATATTCCAAGATAACCAACATTTACGTATTGTCATACTCGAGCAGGAATTCTCTCTAGTTCGCATGGAAGAATTTCCAAACGTGTCTGCATATTGCAAGAAATTCAAGGAGTTGGCGGACCAACTCTGTAACGTTGGCGCACCTGTAACAAATAATCGTCTGGTTCTACAACTGGTTGCCGGTCTTTCTGAGGCCTATAATGGCGTTGGGACTCTCCTTCGTCAAAACAACCCACTTCCCGCTTTTTATCAAGCCCGCTCCATGCTTACTTTGAAAGAAGCCGATTTGGCTAAAAAGGCGGCTACTGGAGCAAGCCTCGTTGTCCTAATGACGTCCTCCACAAATTCTTCGGGTTTTTTTTTGATAATTCGAGTCAAAACCATACTCATGGTGGTGGCAAAAATAATCGTAAGAATAATAACAAAAACCGTGGGGGCAAACGCGACGGTTTCGGTGGTCAGCAGGCCGACAGTGGTCCCCGTCCAGTGAACAATGGTCCTCCACCCTACTGGTCCCAGCAGTGGGGCCCATGGCAGTGGGGATGGGGCAATGGGCCGTGGGCCAGCAGCCCTTATTTTCCAGCAGCTCCCGGCAGCCAGTGGGCTGGCCAGTCTTTCAGGCCCAACAGTCAGCAGTCACGGCCCACTGCCCACTGGCCCAGTAATTCCAGCAGTTACGGCCCACAACCCAGTTCTGGGATTCTTAGGCCTCGGCCTTCGCAAGCTCACCACGCAGCGGCCCCCACTCACACCGATATTGAGGCCGCAATGCACACACTTGGGTTGACGCACCGGATCCAAATTGGTACATAGACACCGGTGCAACGCAAACATGACCTCCGATCAAGGTACTCTCTCGTCTTATGCCAATTTGAGCAACCCTCATGGTATAATTGTCGGTAATGGTAACTATATTCCAATTCAGGGTTATGGTCATAAAACTCTATCTCCCCCCAATCCTCCCCTTATCTTGAAAAATACTTTACATGCCCCAAAATTGATTAAAAACTTAGTGTCTGTCCGAAAATTCACCACTGACAATTCCGTTTCTGTTGAATTTGATCTTTTTGGTTTCTCTGTGAAGGATTTCAAGACGGGGAGTCCTCTCATGGGGTGTGATAGTAGGGGAGATCTTTATCCTATCACACCCGGTTTCAGTCCATCGAGTCAAGCCTTGCCATCATCTTTTGCAGTCATTTCTCCTTCCTTGTGGCATGCTCGCCTTGGTCATCCGGGATCCTCTATTTTATCAGTTTTAGATAAAAATAGTTTTATTTCTTGTAAGGGTACAAGTCGTACTCAAATTTGTCAATCTTGTTCGTTAGGAAAAATTGTTAAGTTGCCATTTGTAGACTCAAATTCTTATACTTCAATGCCATTTGATATTATTCATAGCGACCTATGGACGCCTCCTGTTCTAAGTTCGTTGGGTCATCGATATTATGTTCTTTTTTTGGATGATTATTCTAAATTTTTGTGGACGTTTCCAATTGCCAATAAATCTCAAGTGTTTTCCGTCTTCATAAAATTTAGAGCATTCATTAGAACACAATTCGAAAGAGAAATAAAAAATATTCAGTGTGATAATGGGAAAGAATATGATAATAGGATGTTTCAGGAGTTCTGTGCTAATAATGAGATCAATTTTTATTTTTCGTGCCCTCATACATCTTCACAAAATGGAAAAGCCGAACGCAAAATTTGTTCCATAAATAACATTGTCTGCACTCTCTTACTTCATGCTTCCGTACCCCCATATTTTTGGCATCATGCTATTCAAATGGCGACATATCTCCTTAACATAATTCATTCCAAAGGTCTGACATATTTTCCCCCCTCCAAATTTTATATAATAAAATTCCTTCTTATTTTCATCTTCGGGTTTTTGGGTACTTGTGTTATTCGTTATTCCCATCCACCACAATTAACAAACTTCAGGCCCGATCTACTCCGTGTGTATTTTTGGGTTATCCATCTAATCATCATGGTTACAAATGTTATGATTTATCCTCCAAGAAAATCATAATTAATTACCATGTAATTTTTGATAAAACCCAATTTTCATTTACTAAAGTTCATACTCCCGAGCCTAGTTCGTATAACTTTTTGGATGATGGTATATCCCCGTATATTACTCACCATTTTTCGGACATATCCCGCACCCAAAACCCTCCAGCGGGCCCACTGCCCGCTGGCCCCACTGTTCCGTTACAAACTGCGATCACTGGATCAGTTCCAATGATTGGGCCAGTCCAGCCCAATTATAGAACTGGTCCAGTTCCCGTGTCGATTTGCCAATTTGGGCCAGCAGGCCCACTGCCTGCTGGCCAGTCCGTCCCAAGCCCAACAAATTCCCAAAATTCCCTCAATTCGTCCTCGAGTCATAGACCGGTCACTCGTAGTTAGCGGGGTATTTTTACACCTAAAATACATTTTAATTTATATTCTAATGTCTCTAAATTCTCCTTACCCCGTAATCCTGTGTTCGCCTTAAACGACCCGAATTGGAAAATTGCTATGACTGATGAATATAATGCTCTTATTGATAATAAGACGTGGGAGTTGGTGCCCCGTTCATCTGGTATTAATGTTATCAGGTCTATGTGGATTTTTGCTCATAAGGAGAATTCAGATGGTTCCTTTGCTCGACATAAGGCGCGGCTTGTGGGTGATGGTAAGACTCAGCAGGTTGGTATAGATTGTAGGGAGACGTTCAGTCCGGTGGTCAAATCGGCTACCATTCGCACTGTGCTTAGCTTGGCTATGTCAAAGGCATGGCCTATTCATCAGTTGGATGTCAAGAATGCTTTCCTACATGGTGATCTTAAGGAAACAGTCTATATGCATCAGCCATTGGGATTCAGGGATCCCAACCATCCTCATCATGTCTGTTTATTGAAGAAGTCCTTATATGAGCTTAAGCAGTCTCCACGGGCCTGGTATACGAGGTTTGCTGACTATGTTTCGACTATTAGGTTTACTCACAGCAGGTCAAATAATTCCTTGTTCATCTACCGTCGTGGTTCGTCTTTGGCCTACATTCTGTTGTATGTGGATGATATCATTTTGACTGCCTCTTCCGATGCCTTACGCCAGTCTATCATGACCATGCTCAGCTCTGAGTTTGCTATGAAAGACTTAGGGCCCTTGAGTTACTTTTTGGGGATTGCCGTCAAGCGTCATTTAGATGGTTTGTTTTTGTCTCAAAGAAAGTATGCGACTGAGATCATCGAGAGGGCTGGGATGCCATCTTGTAAGTCCACTTCCATTCCAGTTGATACAAAGCCCAAGCTTAGTGCTGCGGCCGACGCAACTTAGGAATATTGATTAACAACACTCAAGAAGATTACTCTTGAAATTGAGATATTACATAAGGATTATTGAGTGACTCGAGGATCGTTGTGGGCCATCAGATTACTATTGAGAACTATTTTGGTTCCGGATATTTATGCCTAAGAGACTCGTCAGTCTGCATTGTAACAACTAAGTCTGTCTATACAATCGAAGTTTGGTCAATAATTATCTTGAAGGATATCTCAAGCCATTATATAATCATTCGTTATAACAAATAGCTAATGGAGGAACCAATTTGAAAGAAGCTCTGGATATTCAAGATTTGTTTGCCCCGTCCTAAGATAACTAATGAGAATTTCAGTTCAGGCCACCAGACCTAGGCAGAGAATGAATGTATAGAACTTCAAAGGAGTTTGGAATAAGGATCGATGACTATTAAGGAACATATTACTAAATCGATAAATAAAGAGCTATACAAGGCAAAAGAGTAGGACTTTTATCGAATCACAGAAGGGGAAGGAACCCGAAGTAACGATATCAGTTTTGAGGTAGTAAGTTATGAGAGAATACTGTGAGGAGATGTTTTAAGAAATTTGGTGTCAGGAGCAGGATTGAACATAACAAAGGAAGAAAGGTTCCGTCTAAGTATGTTCGCGATCAGTTGAGAGAGGCAGTAACCAATAAGCGAAGTGTAACTCCAACCAGAGACATTTATTCAAAATTTTCTTCAAGTAAAAGTGGAAAAAGGATTTACCGATGAAAGAAATTTTAAGACCAGTAAGCTGCTCAAAACTCGTGTACCTTATAAGGATACTACAGAGAAATGAAGAAGAAGAGTACAGAAAGAAAGGGATTCAAATATCCCTATTATTTTCACATTATCGACTTTGACGATCATCGTGCCACAACATTTCATCATCCTACTTATGTTCCATACCTACAAACTCTGTCACCTAAATCTTATCATAAGAAGAAAATTGTAACACAAAAAGGAAAGACATAACCCAGATGTCAGAATTCAATAACTCAGACAAAATATAGCCACCAAGCAATTGTATAAAAGACATGTGCGATCATATGAAGATCGATGATATACCAATAGTGTAATCTGGTAGAATGACAGGTTGAGATAGCCCTTAGTCCGAAAGAACTCTGCCAGAATAGTAAAGGAACCTAAGAATTGCTATACTCGAATGTTTCAAATTCCAGCTTCATAATTAATATTCGTGCGATGCAATCTTTCTTTTCTCATTTTATTTACCGAAGTTAATCCATGTATCTTATTTAGATTGTGTTGCGGAAACAAGTGTAACAGGTGCATCTCAGATATTAGCAAGAGATTATTAAGGTAAGTTATGGCTGACTCCCTCTGATTATTATAAGTATAAGCGGTCGTGTGGGGTCGATTTGATGTTATTTTTTCATTATATCGCCCTGTGTGGTGTTGGATGCGTATTTGGGCTGTTTAACAGGTTTTGGATAGTCATGTTTACAAGGGAATCTCTGCCAAAATTTCTAGAAAACTTGAGAAGTTAGAATATCTTCAACATTCACGGATGATGTTTCTAAGGGGAGAAGGATGTTACACCCTGTAGTTTCTCGTTCTGCCTTATCATAAATTAATACCAATGTATCGGAAAGAGGTACGACCTTATAGAAGAGTAATGAAGGTTTACAACTTATTTATGGAAGTGCCAGAGCGTTTGGAAGTTAAACAGATCGAAAAAAGTACGTTTCAACGAAATCAGAAAACTGTCTAATTTGACGGAAAGTTTGACGGACCGTCAAAATGCCTAATATGAATTGTCAATTTCTCTGAGATTTTGAGGTTGCAGGTCTGGATTAACTGTCCAGATTAACGGACTGTCAAAAATTTGACGAATCATCAAAATGACCGTCCTTTTGTGGTGGTGTAGATTTTGTTACGGGTTTAAATTAGGATTTTTGGTTTGAGATCTTATTTTTCTCCAAGAACAGATCCTAAATCACCTCTCAATTCCTCTCTAAGATACTATAATCTCCTAAGATCAAATTCAAGGCAAAGTACACAAGATTAACATAATAAACCCCGTGGGTATCGTGAGAATTGTCGTTTTCTTGTGGAACTTATTTTGGAAACCCTTGGAGGAAGGATAGCTTGTTGTTTTGAGGAGACCACAATGTATAAAGGTAAATTCTATAATCTTTTACATATATTTGTGATTAATTAATGATTTGAAATAAGTTGTGAAGAGATTTTCATAATCGAAATCCGTAAACTTACCGAATCATCATAGTATGAGTTATTGGATTGTTTTACTTGAAGTATGAGTTGAATTGGATAATTGAACTAATTTTATATGCTATGGAATAAGGAAGTACGGTTTAAAGGATTGTGGGATCGAATTGCATAAAAGTTTCCGAATAAAAAAAGGCTAAGGAATCTAATATGCTTAAAGTTGTTGAAGGATGCCTAAATGAGTTTTCTATATAAAATTTGGATTCAACCTTGACAATGACCCATTATATGATATATATATAATCGTCGTATGTAGTCTGAGGACTTGTATAACGATTGTAGTTTCATGGGCAAAGGTATGTAAGGCTCACTCCTTCGTTCTTTTGGCATGACCCGTGAATAAATGTAACCATAACGACGTCACTTCAAAAAAAGGAACTCTACTCTTGAGATAAAAGCCTGTGAACCTCATTATTTCATATTGATATATGTTGTACGACTCTTATTGTTGTTCTTTGTCGGGAACACCTTCCGCCTTGTTTGTCTTTGAATCTCATATCTTTCTATGATCCTTGTGAACTTTTGGGATAATTGACACAAATACAATTACATAATGATAATTAGAGGATAACGACCTTGAGTCACTCCGAGTAAATTCATAAGGCCTTCAGAGTCACTCCATGCATTACCCTTATATATGTGTGTGTATCTATTTTCTTACCGAGTCACGCTATAGTCGACCGAGTATGACACCTATCTGTGCACACTACTGTAGTTGGTTTTTATATTACCGAGCCCCATATCTAGGCCGGGTACAACCAAATCGTCTACGAGGCTGGTATAATATGACATGACATGATTTGCCCCACAGAGACACGTAATACTATATTATATACATATGACCCTGGTGAGTGGCTTGACTTTTGAAAAACATGCATACATGCTCATGATTATGACAGGTCAGAGGCTTATTATGAGTTTTAGGTTGACTTCTGCACTCTTCATTCGTATTTCATCCTTTATTTATATGTTGTATGCCTTACATATTCAATACATCTTTTGTATTGATGTCCTTTTCCGGAGACACTGTGTTTCATGCCCGTATGTACAAATAGAGGCTCAGGAGATACCATAAAGTAGGTGACTCGACTCAGCTGAGGATTGTCGTGCTCCTTTCTTCCGAAGCTGTGTAGTCAGCTGATAGGTATGGTAGATATGCACATGTACATAGTTGGGTATGGTGGGGCCCTGTCCCAACCAGTTGTTGTCATTCTACTCTTTAGAGACTTGTAGACAGTCGTGTTGTGTATTAGAGTCGTGTGTGGCCTTGTCGGTCTCTTCAATAGACACATTATGTTCACTTGGGCCTTGTCGACCTTGTTGTGTGTGTGTGTGTGTGTGTGTGTGTGTGTATATATATATATATATATATATATATATATATATATATATATATATATATATATATGTCTGTTGGGCCTTTTCTGCGTGTAGGTGGTTGTGTCTATTGGTCAGGTAATAATAATCATATCTCAGAGGCTTTGTCGGCCCATATTATCGAGTATGCTACATGTATCAGGGTTGGTACGCTCAAACCTTACAACACCGGGTGTCGGCCACACTGCCATTTGGGGTGTGGCAACTTTAATGGGAGATTAAAATGATTAGCACATGAACAGGAAATGAGCAACAAACGGTTGAACATGGAATAGACATTAACACATATTATTTGTCCATTTATTTGGATAACAATAATGGCTGTGGTTTTCTAATATTTATTATTTCAAATCATAAAAGAAAAAATTTGGAAAACAATGAAAAAAGTCCAAAAAGGAGAAAACAGATAAATAGATTTCTTAGCCGTAGAGAATGCCACCTCACCATTTTCATTTCCAGCTTTAATATACATATAGATTGTTACTCCGTGTCCCAATTAATGTGACTCGGATTTTGAGAGTCAAATAAATTTTTCTTTGACTGTAATTACTCTCTTCGTTTATTTTTACTTGTCACATTTTGACTTAGCATGCCTATAAGGAAGCAAAAAATATAATGATAATTTTACTATATCAGCCCTAATTATTGCTAAGTTACCTAATGATTGAAATAAATAAAATATACTTTAAAAGTTGTGCAACCACTAAAATTTTCTTGAACTTGTCAACTCAATAATAAATGATAAGAGTAAAATAGGTATGAAGTGGTAAATTATCTCTTAATTTTCTAAAGTAGACAAATAATATTGGACAACTATATTTAGTATAGTGGACAAGTAAAACTGAACAGAGGGAGTATTTCATATGCTTTATAAGTATTTTGAATTGTAAATTATTACTCTCTTCAGTTTAAAATGTTTGTCTTACTTTCCTTTTGGTCCGTTTCAAAATGTTTATCTCTTTCTTTTTTTGGCAACTCTTTAATTTCAACTTTCTACCTGACATGTTTAAGACCACAAGATTAATTTTTTTACTTTCTTAAAATCTGTGCCAATTAGCCAAAACCACTAAACCAGACAAACATTTTAAAACGGAGGAAGTATTATTTATAGTACTTTTTACATAATTTTCAAATATGTAAATTTTATTTAAAAGGATTTAACCATTTCATGTCTAAATTCATGGTCAAAATTAAATTATTTGACTTTGGAAATTCGAATTATATCACATAAATTGAGACAGAGAGAATATTATTTTACGATGTTTATGTTATTTCTGTGGTCGTTCGTCTACTTTACGTTTTACGGTTGATAAGTTAAATTAGCAATACAACACAATAATAAACCTCAGTTTATTAGTAGTATTAGCGAATATTCCCCATATATTCTGTAATTATGAATACTATATATTTATGGTATATTAGGATCCTTACCGAATTAGGATTCCTCTCTTGTACATACTATATATATTTTGTAATAATGAGAATACTCTCCAAGGAAAATTATTACAATCTCACATGGTATCAGAAGCCAAAATCCTAGGGTTTCTATAGCAAGTGCCGCCCCCCTCCCCCCTCTTTGGCCGCCGGAATTTTCGTGTCATCTTCTCCGATTCCTTCTTTGCTTCATCTACCCCACTACAATGTCTTCCCATCAAACTCCCAAAGACGTCTCATCTTCCATAGTTGTCAACCCAAAAATACCAAAATCATCATTTTCTTCGTCAATTCATCAAGCCCTCACCGTGACAAATATCAAGAACTGCCTCCCAATTATTCTTGACCAAGAAACTGGTCAATACTCTCCATGGGTTGAATTATTCCGCATTCATGCATTTCTATTCAACATGCTTGATCATATTGATGACTTCTTCTCTCGCCCTTCTGAGGTTGACAATGCTATATGGATTCGTCTAGACGCTGTTGTCAAACAGTGGATATATGACAGTATTTCTCAGGACTTGCTTCTCACTATCATGAAATCTGGTGCCTCGGCCCGCGATTTATGACTTCGGTTGGAGGAAATAAGCACACCCGTGCTATATATTTGGAGGAATAATTTAATAATACACGTCTTGAAAATTTCTCTAATATGACCGAATATTGCAAACAGTTGAAACTTGTGGCGGATCAACTATCCCACATAGGCACGCCTGTTTCTGAAACAAAGATGGTTTTGCAACTTATTGTCGGCCTTCCAAAGGCGAATATGACACTTTGGCCACCATGATACAACAGGCTGATCCATTGCCCAGTTTCAACAAGGCCCGCTCACAATTGTTGCTTGAAGAAACTGGACGTGCAAAACAGGACAAACACACCCAAAAGGCATTTGTGATTGAAACGCCTCCCAAAAATAACACTACTGTCAGACCACCACCTCCGGAAAGGGTCGTGGCGGCCAACAACAGCCCAATCCGACGTCTCACTGGACCAGCCCAACACCTAATGCCCATCAGCCGAATTGGGCTTAAGTTCTTCCACACTATCAGGCCCAATATCCATATCTTCAGCAAGGGATATTGGGTTAATTTCTAGCAGCCAGAAATGGATCATACAACCCGCCTCAGGCCCACATGACTCAGGCCTAGTATCAGCAACACCCAGCTGGCCTGGCCCCAACCGATTTGGGCCAGGCTTTTAGCAGTCTCAATTTGCAGCAGCCCGACGAAAATTGGTACATGGACACGGGCGCCACATCTCACCTCACTCGGTCCGCAGGTAATATTCCTAAATTGTTTCCATTAAAGCATCATCAATATATTACTGTTGACAATGGTCATCGCATTCTAATACAGGGTCATGGTACCTCCCACACATAGCCACCACATCCGCCCTTCGCTCTTAAAAATGTCTTGTATACCCCTAACATTATTAAAAACCTTATTTCTGTCCGCAAATTTTCTCGTGATAATTCTGTCTCTGTTGAGTTTGACCCATTTGGTTTTACTATGAAGGATCTTCATACGGGGACTCATCTTACGAGTTACAATAGCACGGGGGCCGAAATTCTATACCGCAGGATTCCATCCTACGACCACTTAAGGATATTCGGTTGCCTGTGAAAAACACCCGACCTTTTTAAAAAAACAAAATTTCGGTATCGGGACTCGAACTGGGATGGGACATGATCTCGTCCCGACTTGTCCCGGCCCGCCAGTCCGGACCCGATCTGCCCAAAACTGTCCCTTTTGCAAAAATAACTGTTGCACCAACGTACATTTTACATTTTGGCCATTGTGCAACGACCATTTTTGGCCTCCCCTCCCCCTCCCCAACCCTCCCTACCCCCTTAATAATTATTTTAACCCATAAGTTATTATATTTACACTTTAACCCAATTTTCCAACTATAAATACCTCATTTTCTCTTCATCTTTCTCACAGATCATCCTACAATCTCTCAATCTATCTCCCTACTAGTCTATATTGTCTACTAAATATTCAATTTTATTTATTCATTTGGGAATTGAGAGTGAAGTTGGCAACTAGCTTAAGGATCTTCCATCGAGCAAAGTTTCAATTTTCAACCTCTCGATTACACGTCGACGTCGTTTGGTACATTCGTTCCTTCATTAAATTATTATTGTCTGTTTATTTTATTTAGCGCACTTAATTTCATTTACTTTAATTATTTATTAGTATAATTATAAATTTATAATGGAAAGATTTAAATGCATGCTTACGGGTAAGGGTCATGCTTCTTCTAGTAGGGGCAACAAGGGCAAGGGTACTTCTTATAATCATTCTATTTCTAGACAAAATCCTATTCCTACACAAGATGATTTTGTTGATACTGAACATTTTCCTACAATACCATTAGATTTAGACGAGGAGTTATTTTCTGAAACTCAAGAAGACTTTAATTTAGTCTATGATCTAGATGATACACCCACTAGTGTAGATGACAACACACCTAATAGTGCACCTTCAACCGAAATGCCTCCTATTGCCCCTAGTATGAGACGAGGTCCAGCAAAATGAATATTAAAATCAGATGCATGGACATTTTTTGATAGGGACGTAGAGAATCAAGTATCTAGATGTAAAATTTGTAAAGATGTTTTAAAATTTAAAACTAGAAAAGGTCACGGTGGGACGAGGGGTTTAATGAGACACGTAGCAATGGCTCATCCAGCTAGGTATGCCCAATACGAGGCTTCAAAATCGGATGCGCAAACGTCCGCTCCATCGGGACAAGGTTCACATACTGATACTGTCCCGGACCAAGTACAGGGTCAAATTAAGCTTATGACGGGGGGAATTGTAGGCCCTAAATACAATAAACATAGAGATAGGGAAACAATAGCAAAATTAGTTGATGTGGAGGGTTTGCCTTTTTCATTTCCTTCATCTCCCAGTTTTATTCATTACATTAGAGATGCTTTTAACGATTTTCCTAGATCAACTGTTAAGAGAGATGTATTTAAATTCGCATATGAATATCAACAGTATTTACGTTATTCATTATATCATTTTAATGGAAAAGTGGCTATCACTTCTGATATAGGTTGTAGTACTAACGTCCATGATTATTTAACGGTAACATGTCATTGGATAGATTATAAATGGTCTATGCAAAACGTATTTTAGCGTATAGATATATAGATGATAAGCACACTGGTACTTTTATTGCAGAAAATATTTATCAAGTGTGCGATTATTACGGAATAACTGATAAAATTATGACTATTACATTAGATAACGCTTCTTCTAACAATTACGCTATTACAATTATAAAAAATAGTTTAACTCCATCTTTTTCAGATCATTTTCATATAAAATGTATGTGCCATATATATAACTTAACTGTAAAGGATGATCTATAACTTTTTGAAGACATTCTTAGTAAAATACAATTTGCTCTAAATTTTATTTTTAAAAATAATAGAATACAACGAAGAAAAATATATAAAAAACTTGTCACGATTGCCAACTACCTTATAGAAAATTACAGAAGAAGTACCCACTAGGTGAAATTATTTATACGAGCAACTACTTGTTGCTTATGACTATAGAAAACCTATAACTTTATTTTTTTAACTCTCATAATCAAAATTCAGCTGATATGGTTGTAGATAGAGATTGAGGAAATTTTTTGAACTTATTGTATTTTTAGAGAAAATTTTTCAAGCAACAAAAGAATTTTCTGGTATATATTATCCTACTATTTCAACTATATTATTTTATATAGCTCTAATATTTTTACTGCTTAATGAATATATGGATAAATCAGCTATTAAAAAAATGTTTATCAAAATAAAAACCTTTTTATTCCTATTCCCACTATTTATATTATTGGTGCTGTATTAAATCCGACTATTAAAATAAATGGTACTAAATCACTTATTAAAACTATTTACAATTGTATAGCAGTACTACCACCTCCAAGTCCCAAAAATCCAAATCATCGACCACATAATGAACAAACTAAAGAAGAAGTGTTGTCTAGCGTAGAAGACGAATGCAAAAAAATATATAGGTTTTACCAACAAGAAAGAGCTAGCAACCTACCGGCTTCCATACCATCTTCTTCTTCTTCAACCTCACAAAAGACATGATGTTTCTGCGGCTAGTATTGAAAGCCTCAGAAATAGAATGTGCGCCAGTATCGCTACTAACCAAATTAGTGAATTTGATATTTTTGTTTTGCAGGGTTCTGTACCGTACCAAGCAGTTCTCAATGAAGAAGGACGTGAAGGCTTGCTGAAATACTGGAGGGTAATGAGAAGACATTTCTGACACTTTCAATGATGGCCCGAGATGTTTTGAACATTCAAGCGTCATCAACGGCGTCTGAAAGCATTTTTTCTGCCTGCAGATATCAAATAAGAGAGCACAGACACTCATTAGCTGGAGACAGCTTGGAGATTGTAGTATTATTCAGAGATTGAATACGAGCGGAGCGGAGAAGGTGCGGTCAACCGGAGATCAACGAAGAAGAAGATGAAAACTACAACGAAATCTTATCCGAAGGTGGTGGAAGCGACGTGGAGCAATTTGACTAACAAATACCAATTCCAACCGAAGAACCACAAGAAATTATCAAGAAACTAGAATAGGTTTTTTTAAAATATAATTTTTAATTACAATTTTACTATGTAATTTACAACTTTTGAACAGCACCACAAAGTTGCAATTTTGACAATTGTATTTGTATTACAAAAAAAATCATATGTTTATTAAATAATATAAGAGGCACAAAAACAATCTTGGGATGTTTTTATTAAACTATCTTATTTAATTATTGAGTTTTTTTTATATATATGTTATTTTTTAAATTAAGTGCAAAAAAAAAAATCCCGATCCCGACCATATTCCGACGGGATCGGACACCCCTCCCCCCATCCCTCCCTGACCGGATCCCGCCAAACCCGGCCCGCTGATCCCGATCCCGGCCCACTGGCCACCCTTATCCCAATCTTGCCTCCACCGCCCCTCACAAACTAGCACCTCGAACCACTCCGTGTGTCTTCGTAGGCTTCCCACCTACTAATAGGGGCTATCTGTGCTGTGACTTATCCAGTCATCAAATCCACATCTCTCATCATGTCATGTTCGACGAGACCACATTTCCATTTTTTGAATCTCCAAAAATTATGAAAATCGGGCTACTCCTTCCTTGATGAGCCCACCATCTCACCTGTCATCCTTAGTCAAATAACCGCTTCTCTGCCACCAATTTCCACTGCGTCTCTCAGTCGTCCGGCGGCACTGCCCCCAGCTATGTCTTCTCCACTCTCTTCGTCGGTTTCCCTTCACCACGGTCACCGATCCATCACCACTGTCTCCACATCGGACCACTACTAACTCCAACCCACTGCAACGTCTCCTCCAACACATGAATATTCTGAAAAACCCGCCATTAACCCATCCACCATCGAACATATTAACCACCATACACTACCACCCTCCCCGTATCCGACACTACCAACACCACCACCATCACCTCTGTCCAATACCACACCACTGTCGACCACACCAGATCCAACTTCCTCCGTCACATCACCAGCCCCAACACATTGTTCCGACACATCACCACCAACAACCACATCGCAACACCCAATCCCGACACCAGCCAACCAACCCACCCACTGCCCTCACTCACCAAATGGAAACCCGTACCAGACACGTGATTTTCAAGCCCAAAACCCAGTTTAACCTATCCGTTCAAACAATTTCCCTAATTCTTAAAAACCTAAAATTATCCTAACTAGACCCTAATTGGAATGTCGCGATGTGTGAGCAATTTAATTCTTTAATGAAAAAACACACGTGGTATTTGGTACCTAGACCGGAGGGGGTAAATGTGATCCATTACATGTGGCTTTTTCATCACAAATTCAGAGATAGTGGAGACCTAGAGAGGTATAAGGCATGACTTGTGGCTAATGACACAAATCAATAGGAGGGTATTGATTGTGGTGAGACGTTCAGCCCGATTGTCAAATCGGCTACCATTCACACAATCCTGTGTATAACCATGGGCAAGTACTGGCCGATACATCAACTTGATGTGAAAAATACATTTTTACATGGGGACTTGAAAGAAACAGTGTACATCCACCAGCCACATGGGTTTGTCCATCCAGTAGCCCCCAGTTATATTTGCCCTCTCCGTAAGTCACTGTATGACCTGAAGCAGGCCCCCCGTGCATGGTATGATTGATTTGCCAGGTATATTATGCAAATTGGGTTTGTCTGCAGCAAGTGTGATAATTCTCTTTTCATCTTCCATCGAGGTAGTAGCACTGCTTACTTACTGCTATATGTGGATGATATTGTTCTCACTGCTTCATATGAGGGTTTGAAAAATGAGATTATTGCTTTACTTAAAACCAAATTTGCTATGACCGACTTAGGCAAGTTGAGTTACTTCTTGGGTATATCAGTGATCAGATCTGCAGATTATATGTTCTTGAGTCAGCATAAGTATGCAGAGGAGATAATATACAGGGTTAAGATGACAAATTGCAAAATCATGCCCACTCCGGTTGATTCAAAATCCAAGCTCAGTGATATGGATGGTGCCCCAGTCTCTGATCCTACTCTATATAGGAGCCTTGCAGGTGCGCTTCAGTATCTCACTTTCACCAGACCGAATATCGCATACGCTGTTCAGCAGGTGTGTCTGTTCATGCGTGCCACCAGGGAATCTCATTTTATTGCCCTTAAGCGTATCATTCGATACATTAAGGGCACACTTGATTTTGGATTACACCTATACCCCTATGCACCGACCAGGTTGCTGTCTTACACAGATGCAGATTGGGCAGGGTGTCCGGACACGCGATGCTCCACCTCTGGCTATTGTGTATTCTTAGGGGATAATCTAGTTTCATAGTCTGCCAAGAGACAAGACACCATATCCCGTTCGAGTACCGAAGCAGAATACCGAGGAGTAGCCAATGTTGTAGCTGAGATTTGTTGGCTCCGAAATCTACTCTTGGAGCTTCAGTGTCCTTTGCGTAAGGCGTCCATCGTCTACTATGATAACATATCTGCCATATATCTTTCTCACAACCCGGTTCAACATCAGCGAACCAAACACATTGAGATGGATATACATTTTGTTCGTGAGAAGGTTGCTCTCGGTCATGTCAGAGTGTTGCATGTGCCTTCGTCATATCAGTACGCGGATATATTCACCAAAGGACTTCCCAGACAATTATTCATTGACTTCAGATCTAGTCTCAGCGTCCGGCCTCCTCCTGCTCCGACTGAGGGGGTGTATTAGCGAATATTCTTCATATTTGTCATATATTGTGTAATTATGAATATTGTATATTAGGATCCTTACCGAATTAGAATTCCTCTATTGTACACACTATATATATTTTGTAATAATGAGAATACTCCCCAAGAAAAATTATTACAATCTCACGAGTAGGATAAACACTTGCTAAGTGCCATCCTATTCGAGTTTGGATGGTAAGTAGTAACGAAATATGTATGTTAGAATTAAAAGAGAGACTCACATCTAAAACTATGTCAATATTTTTAGAATTGACACCAAAAGAAAAATATAAATTTAGTGATCAATCATATTTCTTTCTTATACATAGTTTTACATGTGATTATACAGTAATATCAATTCTCCAAATTAGAGAATGTATTAACCTACCACTTTGTCTTCGAATTTGACCATAAATATCTGCAGAGCCCATTCATTATTTTATTAATTTTTGTGAGAAAACAACAAGATGTATAAAACAAGAAAAACTGAGCTTTGTGGGATTATATATATAAGTTAAAAGACTTGGTCCCCGGGCCGGACGACAAAGGAGGGAACTTAAAATTCAGCTGGAGGTCTGCTGCGTTAGTTCGAACTCTGATGAGAGCAATTTGCTCTCTTCTGGGGTAGGACCTTGTAGGTGATATCAGTTGCTCTGTTCTCAAACTCTGGTCATTCAGACACATCTCACGATTTACTGATAGTAGTGCTGAGAGACCGGGACTACTATCTCAAGGAATAATCTGGCGTTAGTCGGAAAACTGGATATAAAAAAAAAGGTTAAAGACTTGAAAGGAATTGGGCAAGACCACTGAAGAGAAGAGGCAAATCTGAGTTTCTCTGATCTAGATATGGTTTTTGTACGTTTTATTTGCACATCAATATCTTGAATCATTTAGTCCATATGATGTAAGCACATACGTCAGCTAATATATTCATCTTTTTTTTTTCCGGACAAAACATTATTCTTAATGATTTGATTTAATTTTAGGTGCACTTTATGCTGAGGATAGTGTATATACTGATGTGATCCTTGTATGTTAATAGAGTTCCTTTCTACTCCTCCAATGTTAGTCTTATAGACACAATTTATGCAAATAAGGGAGATCTTTTAATTTTATTTTTTTAAACTAAATATATATATAAAGTATTAAAATACTTTTTGAATCTTATGGTATTAGAAAAGTCACGTAGAAAATTAGAAAATTATCAAATATAGAGAGATGTATTTTAATAAAAATAAGTATTTTTAATAAAAAAAATAAGACAGTTAATTGAAACGGAGAGGATATTATTTTTTCTAAGCATAAGCTAAGTCTTATATCTGTGTTGTCTTAGAAAATGATTATACACAGATTTTAGTTATGTAGGAAAAAAATAAATAGTATGAATAAAGAAAACAAATTGTGAAGAGTACTTATATTAAAAATTTCTCAAGTAATTTAGATGTTTTATATATTTAAAGGCAACCTATAAGAATCGACTGTAATTAATAAAGACGTTACTAAGTTAAGAAAGAAGAAAAGTATTCGTAATGTATATACCACATGAAATTCATGCGTTATGCATTTTTTTATTAAAAAATTTGGCTAACGGGGTTTAACGTGAAACGTTAACCCTTTATATATCTTTGTTTCGTGTGTTCCTGGGAGGAATTCGATATCGGAATACCACCTAACTAACTACGGCCAGAGAGTCAAATAGGTCGGACCTCACCCTGAGATGAGAGGGAAGGTCGATTTGACTCGAATCCTGGACCTGATATTGAATCCTACACTAGAATTTAAGCCTTTTGAAGCGCCAGTAGTTGTAGCTGTGGCCACACCAATCCTTTCGTTCTTATCGCTCCGGATTTCGATCTATATGACCTGATCCCCGGAGGTGAAGCCAACTTATTACTGATTGAGCATGATGACAGGCGGCAGTACTTTCTTCGCAAAGCTGTTGATAACCCGGCGACTGCTTCAGAGCTTCAGATGCCAACCAATCGGCCACGATCTTACCCCCCTTTCACAGAAAATGGAGAGATGAATTGATATATTTATTGAATCCATCGATACACTGAACACCAACCCAATCTCGACGAAAAAAAGGAAAAACAAGTATATCCTTAACTTCTTGTTTAAGTTGGAGTTTCCTATGGAAAAGGCAAAATTTCCTACTTGACGTTCTTTATTTTCCTCGATTTTTACCCCACGGATGGGTTCATGTGCTATAAGTATTAATGTTCTCTTTTCTTTTAATACATCCGTTGAGAGAATTAACGAGAGTTAAAGATAGTTAGTAAGTTAGTTAAAGACTTAATTAAAGAAGTAGTTAACATAATGAATGCCTAACTAACTAAATAATCTATAAATACAATCACCTACACATTGTATAAATCACTTCTTCAATGAATAATAACATTTCTGCACAATTCACTACATTGTTCTCTCTTTACTTTCTTCTTCTTCTTACTGTTATTGCTACTGCTTCTGCAACTTCTGTTCTTACATTGTGATAAATTTGTCTACCAAATTATGAAGAATTCAACATGGTATCAGAGCTTGATTAAAGGTTCGATGATTGTCTTTCTTCCGCCAGAATATTGAAGACAATCTACTGGTAAAAATGCATGTTTCTTTATCTGCAATTCCGTTTCTGCAAATCTGTTCTTCCTTACTTCTTCTGCAATTCTGTTCTTCTTTCTTATCTGGTTTATGTTCTATAAAAGTCTGTAGAACAGTATATCATCTAATTCTTTATATTACATCTCATCTTGATTCTGGAAATCATACTCATCTTAAGTTCTGATAACTTCTTGACATAGAAACTTAAAATTCTTGTCACACAGAAATTCACTGACATTATATGTATGTATATTGTTCTTGTGGGCTAGTAAGGTTCGGACAATATTATTAATGGTACGGATTTTTCTTTCGACCTTCCCATTTTGCGAGGACGTATGAGGATAAGAAAACTGAAAAGATATGCCATGAGTGTCACAAAATTCCCGAAATGACCCATTATCATATTCCCTACCATTATCACATTGAATATTTTTAATTTCCTGTTTAAATTAGGTACGGATGAAAGCTCTAAATTTTAAGAATATGGAAAAAACTTGAGATTGTTTAGACAAAGGAAAGGTCCACAAAAAATTAGAATAATCATCCAAAAATAAAATATAATAACGATGGCCCAAAGAACTCAAAACGGGAGATGTCCACAAATGACTATGAATAATGTCAAAGGGCATCGACGTATTAGAAGTAGAGGCGACAAACGGTAATCTAACATGTTTCCCTAGAGGACAAGAATGACAAATATGAGTATTACACGTACTCTTACAATCAATGAAATTATTATATTTAAGAAAATAAATAATAGACGATCCCAGATGACCCAAACGGGCATGCCACAAGGAAGGAGCAAGATCGGCAAATGTGGAAGGTGTGCCTTGACTCGTGGTTGGTGGTGGTGGTGGTGATTGGATAAAGCTCTCCCCGACTATTACACCTCATTAGAGGTATTCCCATCTTGAAATTCGTTACAGAAAATCCAAAAGGGTCAAAGTTAACTGAAACTCAATTATCAGTTGTGAATTTTCGAACAGACACCAAAATTTTAATTAAGTGCGGGGCATGAATGACATTTTTAGGACGAGAGGTGGATGTGGGGTGACAAATTTATGTGACCATAACCACGAATTGAAATTGAATTACCGTTACCAACAATTATGCCACGAGTTTTGCTCAAACTGAAATAAGACGAGAGATTACATTGTGCGGACGTCATATGAGAAGTGGCTCCAGTGTCCATGTACCAATTTGTATCCGGAGAATTTGATCCAAGTGTATGCATCGCGACCTCGATATCCGTAGGTGTCGAAATTACTGCTGGGCCCGCAGCCGTGAAGGCCTGCTAACAAGGCCCAACAACCGATCGATCGGATCGAATCGCCGCAAATTGGGTCTTCGCTGGTCGACCCAATTCGGCCGGGTAAATCAGCCGAACTCGCCGCGACTGAGCCTCGCTACTGGTAGATCATTGAACTGTAGCGGTAATCGGGGCTGGGCCACATCGCCAGGCCCATCGCCAGCAGATCGTTGGGCCACCGCCAGCCCATCGCCGGGCACCGGTTGGGCCACTGTCGCCCATCGCCATGCAGATCGCTGCCCACAACCCAGGCCACTACCTTGACTCAGTCGCGGTTTATCGCCGGCCGCCACCGATCATCGTTGCCGCCACCGTTGCCGCCACCGTTGCCGCCGCGACTACTGCCTTTGCCGCGGCTGCCACATTTTTCGTCGGACTTCCGATTTTGACCCCGTTTTCCACCCCCATTTTTCCAATTTGGAGTGGAATTAGCCGAACCCAAAATCTGGAGAAGGATTTACAGTAATTTTCAACAAAGTTAAAGAGGAAAAGCATATAGCAGCTGCTAAGTTCCCTATTGTGCAGCCACATTCAACTATGTCTTCATCAGATAAGAAAAGAAATGCAAAATCAAAGGTATTTTGCTGTTTTTTTTAAGATTCACATGCTTTGATACTATGGAAAGAATGAATCTTGGGTTTAACTTAACCCCAAAAACTAGCTTAAAGGGAAGATGATTGCCCAAGCCATATAAGGAGACCAAGGATCACTTAATCCACCGATGAGGGAGAACTCAACATCCCTCCTCATGTCCAGGGCTGGACATATGAAGCGTGAACAATATAAGAAGGGGGCCCAACATCGGAAATACTGAATTGGGACGGGTCTGACTTTGATACCATGAAAGAAATAAACCCTTGATTATTTTCATTAATGAAGAAGTCTATATATACAATATACAATCTCTAAATATAAAAAATCTTATTCCTACTATAATACGAATATCCTAATTACATTTATACAAAAATTCTATAAAATATGATAAGTAACCTAAATATATATAAATTATCGGTGAGATACACGGTTTTGATTTCTATCAACCTGTTGTTATTGTCTTTTCTTCATATTCATAACAATATCTGCAGATTCCGATCCAACTTTGTACTGCAAAACTGATTTAACAGTCACATGAACATCGATCAAAGTTCATGAGTTGCAAAGTAAAACAAAGCCGCAGGAGACCCCACAGTAAAAAGTAAAATGAAAACCAAAAAGCAGACTGACAGTACCCAGTATTAATCACAGAACCAGGGGCGATCGAATGTAATATAATAGTTAAAGGATTTACTTGAATTCAATAATTTTTATTTAGAATATGTGTTTTCTTTAAAAATATTCATTAAATAAATAAGAATAATATTTAACTCAGAATCCAGTTTCTTGATCGGGTTATTATTACTTTGTCCCATCTCAGTTGTCATGTTTTGATTTTCGAAAGTTATACTATATGAATTTTCATTAGTATTTTAAAATATATTTTCTCATCAAATTAACGTGAAAAATTAGCAACTTGTAGTACTTATTGTATAATTTATGAATATCTAAATTTTAAATATAAATTATTGAATTGATCTAATTCAGTTTAATTTTAAAAATAAGTCAAATAGACTTTAAATAGGAAAATATAACAATTAATATGAGATGAATATAATATTTCTTAACTTGAATAGTAACTCAAAAACTTAGAATTATGAATCCGCTTCTTAAATCTCACTCAAGTAGGGAGAGAACCAAAAAAGAGAACAAATACTTCCAAATTAATAAAAACAATTTCCAACTATGGATCAGACAAATTTACATCGGTAAGAATGTCAATAAATATTCCCCACACCTACTGGGAATTTCTTGTTTTGCGCTCTTCTCTTATAGGCAATTATATTTCTTGCATTTCATAGCTAAGAGTAGCTAAGCCATGAGTGAAAATATGAAGCCGGAGGAAGAGGTGGCTGTTCAAGAAAATGGGGAGAAAGAGGAAAATGAGACAATTGAAACAGAAAAGAGGAAGCTTGGAGGAATGAAAACAATGCCCTTTATACTTGGTAAGCTCCCTCTTTAATCTTCATCGTCTACTAATGTGATTGTGTGAACATATGTCTTTCTTTAGGTTAGTTGCACATGTGATTGTTCTTCTTGAGTTCTTTGATTAGTGTTAAGGTGGGTATAGTTCCACATTGGTTGAAAAACGGACGAGTGATCGATTTGAACAATATTCCTTTATAAATTATTTTTTGGGTTGAGTGAGGTCCAAGTGTCATATCTATTATGATATTAGAGTCGGGTTTATACTCATTTTGATGCCTATGTTATTTTGTCCACTCTTTAGTTGGCGGTCCAAACTTTGTGTTAGAGTTGATTAGAGTTCCACATTGACTGAGAAACAAATTGGTAATCTATTTATTTAAACTTGATAATGTTACCTCGTGAGCTAGCTTTTGAAGATGAGTTATGCATAAATAAATGTTATATACATCTTATCGTTAGTGAAGTTTTCTTTTGACTAAAAGACTAATTCGTCTTGTAGACGATTACCAAATCGAGAAAATGAAAATCACTCTATAGTGTATTCTTTAATTTCGTAAAGTCGAACTTTAGTTGTAGGATGCAAGTATTCAGTTGCCAATCATTTCTCAAAATCACCATAGTATTCAGCTGACTATTGATCTCATATTAACGCAAGGAGTAAAGTCCCCTTTTTCCTTTTCCCTTTTTATCTCTTTTTCACTTTGGTGTCTTAAGTTATTGTTGACCCTTGAGAGATCATAAAACCAAAAAGGTTTACAGCTGCTATTGAATTTGAAATTATACTACTTAAAGATATCTTTGGATTTACCCACAAAAGATAGACATTCTTGACACTTTATAGTTTATGCTTATCTTGAGGGGTGTACATGGATTGAGTTGGTTCGGATTTTTCAAATATCAAATCAAATCAATTGTGTCGGATTTTTAAATTTATAAACCAAACTAAACCAAATTAATAAAAGTCATTTTCAACTTCGGATTTTTCGGTTTTTTCAGATTTTTTTCAGTAAAGTCTTCAAACAAAACATATAACTTGTGCTTCAAATATTTCTTTAGTCCTAGTAAGATACAACTATCTAATTAAGACATTTTAAAGAAAATAACACCAAATATAAGATGAGTGATGACATTGTACTAAAATATTCAACAAAAAAGATAATACAATACAATCGCTAACCCATAATGAAAATGATCAAAATCTAAAGATATTAAGTCATGCTAAAATAAGTACAATTAATAAGTATTAATTACATAACTAAATATCAAAGAAAAATTAAATTAAATTAAATTATGTATTTTCATTGTCTAAACCAATTTAAAACTAAGAATAGATATTCAATATTATTATTATTCCTTGGGTTAGAATTGAATTTATTATGTTAGCATTAGTATTGATTTGGACTTTATTGAGTCATCAACATCTACGTGCCATAAAACTTACTGGACCATTCAAAATTCTAAGTTCAAGCTTGAAATAATATGTGAAAAAAATAAAAGCTATGAAAAAATTTAACAAATATTTATAAATTACATTACAAATAAATATTTTTATGTATAAATCTTTTTTAAAAACTGTATACATGTAATGTCGGGTTGGTTTGGTGCAGTTTGATTTTTTTAGTTAAAACCAAACCAAACCAATTATGATCGAATTTTCTCAATACCAAACCAAGTCAAACCAAATCATTAGTCGATTTTTTTCCTCGGTTTGACTCGAATTGTCGATTTGGTGTTATTTATCGGTTTCTACTTACCTTATACAAGATAGTTAATTTGTCTTTTTCGTTTCTTTTCCCTTTATTCCATTTACCTACCAAGGTTAAAGTAAGGTATGTGTACACTCTACCCTCCCCAGACTCTACGGTGTGAAATTTCACTGGGTATGTTGTTGTGGTTCCCTTTATATCCATTGGGATATCCACGGATACAATAGTTTCATTTCTTGTGTTTCAACTAAACGATTTACACGTACAAAAAGCTGAAGTTATATTTGTTGGGTATTACAAGGATTGCAAGAAACGGAAATTACAAGTAACTGCTTATGTAATAATTGAAATTACAATTCAACTAGAAAACTGAAAATTACAATATAACAAGAAAACTGAAATTACAATAATTGTTGAACAAGACCTAAATCGCTGATTTCTTTTCTTTGGTCGAGTGTGTGGCACTCGCCCAAGACAATATTGCCCCGTATGTATCCTTTATACGTTAGGACAATTAAATGCCTCCCAAGATAAAGCAATGAAAGAATGGAACAATTGAGCGAAAGGAAACTCAAAAGCTACCGTGAAGAATATTGAATAAACGAAATGATGCTTGGAAGATTAGGAAGAAACGCGCTTGCTTTGTGTATTTTCGTATATCAAGTGTCCTCAACAATGGTGTAAAGGTGTTTATATAGGAGGAAGAAATTTGTTGTTTGATCGCTTCTATAACAACCATTATTGGCCAAATAATGACCATTATGGAGGTAGTAAAGCCACCAAATAAATGGAGAAAATTGCCAACGGATTGGCCATTAGTGGAGGTGTAATTGGCCAAAATAAATGGGCTGAATTGAGTGCTGGAACGTTTGCATTCGACCGTCAAATTTCGATTTTCTCGAAAACTTCGGGGACCAAACTGTACATCTTGAAACTTCGGGGACCAAACCGTATATCCGAAAGAATTACGGTCCAAACACATCTAAACTGATCAAATCAGCATTTGACAAGTTTTCAGCCCAAAAAGAACACATTTCGAGTCTTATATACACAACAATTCTTTTCTTCTCTCAGATGAGGGAGAATTGAACACAACACCACACTTTCCATGCTTCAAACACCTCACTGCGTGAACCAATATCTCTTTCATTTCTCAATGAAATTTGACGATTCTTGGCCCTACCGTTATCTACGTGATTTAGTACATTATGACGTGTGAAGAACCGGATTCTCCAACATACGTAACTAGTGTTTAAGCCGTTAAAGTTGGTCGGTCGCAACTCCGCCAAAGGCTAATTTCCAACAATCCTCTTGAAAAGAGATTTTGGCGCACTCACATGGTGTCTTTTCATTTCCAAAGAATATTTCAAATGACCGATGTTGCATAAGGAGAGTAGCATCGACTTTGAACCTTCCATAGTTGAATACCGCCGGACTTACTTAACTGCGGTGAACGTGATGTCTTGAGCCGTCTGTTTAGTATGCCAAATCAATGGTACAACCCACTGACAAATTCCCCTCTCTCTTCGTAATGTTTTGTCCGTTTTGGCCATGGGACAACGCTCTTGATTCTTAGTGCGTTCATCTTGGCGGCGGCCCGCCCTCGCAGACTTTAAATAGGTGGTCTCTGAGGTATCCTCGCTATACCCCCCACTTCACAAGTGTTAGAACCGTTAAAGTTTCCCAAAACCTAACCTCAACTGTTGCTGAGGAGCATTACAGTTTGAGACTTAACTTTACCCACACCGCGGATAGCACTTAAAGTCTATCGCGGAACGGCTTTGATTTGGAGTTTTTGAAATCACTATCCAGAAGTGCTCATCACTTCCAAGCGATCAATTGAACCTTTACAACTTCGTTTTCCCATTGAACCAAATTGGGATCTCCAGTCAGTGTTGGAGTTGTCACCGTATTAGTCCTTATATTTTGGGTTTTAAGCCCATTCCCTGACAGCAAGACATCGATCTTTGGGTAAGCCCTTTTGTCAAAAGTGGTTCCGCTATATTATCCTTAGACTTGATGTAATCAATGGATATTATACCTGGTGATCGGTTGTCTAATCGGTCTTATGCCTCCGTCGAATATACGTGAGACTTGCCGCCAGACATAGCATTCCGCGTTACAAATGATCCTGGCCGATCGACCGTGCAAAGGGATCATTACCGGACGGGTTTGTTCCAACACGGAACATCCTCTAAGAAGTCATGAAGCCACTCGCCTTCTTTCTCGCTTTGTCTAAAGCCGATAAACTCGATTCCATTGTGGATCTGGGCGTCAAGTTTGCTTAGAGGATTTCCAAGACACGCACCACCACCAATTGTAAATACATACCCACCGGTGTGGACTTGGTGTTCTCTATATCGTGATATCCAGCTTGTCATCAACTGCACTCTAGTACAAATTTGGATATCTCGAATAAGTGTAACCCGTAATTTAACGTGTATTTCGTGTATTGTAATACCCGATTCAACGCCTTCCGATGGTTATCACTGACACGGGTGAACCTAGCTAACTTATTATTTGCGTAAGCAATATCGGTCATTGCGGTTTGTTATATACATCAAACTACCGATCAATTGCGTATATCGCTTCCTGTATCTGGTGTATCAAGATTTTTATCAAGCTTTAATTTGTATCCATTGGTGACTTTATCGGTATGGAACTGCCTAACATCTCAAACTTTCTCAAAACATCCTCGATGTAGTGAGGCGAGATAAGACCCAGCCGTCAGGACGTCTTAGAGATCTTAATCCCTAAGATGACATCTGCGATACCCATATCCTTCATGTCAAGCATTGTTTCAACATGTTCTTAGTCTCTAGGATTACCACAGGATCGCTTCGTGATTAACATGTCGTCACATACGTATCATAACAAACGAGTCGGAGTTACCTTTCGTAAACACATTTATCACACTCATTGGCGAACCCTTTCGATGGTAAGTCTTATCAAATTTTTCGTGCCATTACTGGCTTGTTTCACCGCATAGCAGATTTGATAAGTCGGCGGACTTTCTTCTTATACTTGCCCTTGAACCACGTAATTTCTCGGTTGGTCCATATAGATTTCTTCTTCCAAATCGCCGTTTATGGGAGGTTATCGCCTTAACATCCATCCGCGTGTATCTCGTTGTCACGCAAAGGCTGCGATCGCAATAAATGCGTGATGGATGTCATTCTGGATCTGGGAGTAGGTATCAAAGTAGTCAAAGCCTTCTGCCTGTCGATAGCCCTTGACTACCAACCTGGCATCAGATTTGTCTATAGACCCATCTCGCCTTGTATTTCGTTTGAGTATCCACTTACACCCCAACGCGGTTTATTTCTGAGGAAGATCAACCAACTCCCAAGTATGGTTGTCAGTAATGGAGCTTATTTCACTCTCATAGCTTCTTTCCAGAGCGATCAGCTTCGAGTTGACAACGCCAGCAATTGTCCTTGTTCATCATTAACCATATAAGCTTACAAAGTCGGGACCAAAGGATTTATCCTTCCTGGCCCTTTTTACGCCTTAGATCCGTCTGGAGTCTCCAAGTTACGAGAATGCTGAACAGATTTAGGATGTTCAGCCCACTTCTGATCGCTAGATCTGAATCCATTCGGATCCAAGGCGATCAAGGATTCGGCTTCGAGAGCTTTGCATAACTTCGTTTGAGAGAGGTTATGTCTTTCTCCTTTCTAGGAAAGGTACTTTCAAAGAATAGAGCATTCCAGTTCCATTATTGTACCGGTGGATATCCGGAATATCCGACTTATGCACTAAGCAGTCGATAAGCACTATCGTTATTTGCGATATCCATGAATATGCAATCGCCTTAGGCCCAATCTTGACCTGCTTTGGCTTGGGTACTTCAACCTTTGCGGACAACCCCACACCTTAAAGTATTTGTAGGTGGGTTTTTTCCTTTCCATGATTCATATGAGTTTTGTCCTTACCTTTACGCGGGACTGCTAAGAATCATATTAGCGCAGAGGTGACTCGCCCATGTTTTGGGGAAAGACCTAATTGATAAGCAAGGCATTCATCATTTCCTTTAATGTGCGGTTCTTACGTTCGCTAAAATCGCTTGATTGAGGTGAGTATGGAGCCGCGTTTGATGAATAATGCCTTCGGGGTACAGATTCTCAAAAGGCGCTACATATTCTCCCTATCGCTGAATGAATTTGTAACTGTAGGCTAAGTTGATTCTCAACTTACGCTTTGTAACGTCGAAACGCTTCAAAGGCTTCGTCCTTACTTTTCAACAAGTAAAGTGTAACAATACCTTGTGCTATCATCTATAAATGTCACAAAAGTACTTGTTTCTAGTTTGTGCAAACTTCAAATCACGTATATATCCTGTGTGAATAAGTTCTAGAGGCGGTATTCCTTTCGACGGATCGAAAAGGAAGCTTAGTAAGTTTTGCCTCTACGCACAATTTCACACTTATGTTGAGGGTTTACGCCGATAGACGCACAACAACTCCATCTTTACCGGCGCTTTGAATAGACGTTACGTGTCCCTAATCTACGATGCCATAAATTAGAAGACTCGACAAATAAGAAGAAGGTTCAACTTTATTTCCTTGATTTAATACATGGCATTCACTTTGAAGAGGGCCTTCACAGACAAGCCCCTCCACAAATGTGCCATTTTAGTGAGTACAAATTTATTTGATTCAAACACTAGCCTAAAACCAGCATTAACCAATAAAGGTCCAGAACTAGATTTCTTCTAATCTGGACGCGATCACTTCCTTCAGAGTGAGTTCCTTGCCTAAGTCATCTTCAGACCACCTTCCAACTCCTAGCACGTCCGAAGAAGCGTTGTTGCCCATGAAGCACCTTCTTGCCTGAGACCGGAGCAGTGGAGAAGCGCATCTTTGTTGGGCAGATGTGTGTCTTGTTGCACCTGTGTCCACTCCACCACCGCATTGGATTCTCCACCGTTGGACCAAAGCACCACGGCGAGAGATCTTCAATCATGTCATCCAGGGCGTGTCCCCGACGGCGTTAGCTTGAGCCTTGCCTTCGACTTGGCTTTCTGTTGTTGCTCGACCTTGAGCTTTGGCATTCCTTGATCCCTGTGACCAGGTTTCCACGTTGATGTGATTACCTCTGAGCGCTCCGCCAGGGCTTTTGCCGATCTTTGTGGAACTTCCGACTTTGTTGCTTGTTTTCCCTTTGGCCTCAGCCAGATTCGCCTTTGCCTCAGAATGTTGTCTACCCTTTGGCAAGGTCTTCTTATTATCTTCCTGAATTTGCAGTTTGATAACAAGCTCTTCAAAGGTCATAAACTCATTCCACGAAGGAGGTAACTTTTCAATCAGCGATGCAACCAAAAACTGCTCGTTTGGCTTTAGTCCTTCCAAATCCAGGTGATGTAAAATCATTTGGAATTCCTGGACTTGGGACATCATCAAGCTTTGTCCACCATTTGGAATTTTAGAAATTTCCAACGATGAACTTAGTACCCGCGTACTTCATGCGTTGTACTTTTTGCGCTTTTCCTACGTTTGGCGGTGCCAGCGGTAGAATATACCTGTAGGGGTCTGCCAAACAAGCCAAGATATAGTTCTTGCACGTGAAATCGCTATGATTCCACGCATCACGAACCATCTTCACGCCGTTAAATCTATGGATACTAAGGCCCTTCAACGCGTTTCAAACAGGCGAAGAGTCCATTTCATCTCCGGCATGGAGGATCTTCCGTAAAGTGAACCGGCCATGCCCATAATCAGTAAGAACAACATATTTTCGCCATCTTTTAAATTACGATCCCATGAACTTTTCGAGCGATCATGGTGGTGTGAAGAGAGAGCTCCAACAATGGAAGCGGCGGAGTTATCGCCTTGAACGATAGCGGCAACCGGCAGCAAGGCGGAAGCGTGAGGTTATCGCCTTGGCGATGCCAGCCGATGGGGAAGTAAAGCGCACGCGTTCTCGAGAGCGGCAGCGGTAGCGATCTGGCCATATTTCCGGCCATTTACGTTATCATAAATGCTACTGTAAAACTATTGTCTTAAGTTGTTGGGTATTACAAGGTTACAAGAAGAACGGAAATTACAAGTAATCGCTTATGTAATAATTGAAATTACAATTCAACTAGAAAACTCGAAAATTACAATATAACAAGAAAAACCGAAATTACAATAATTGTTGAACAAGACCGAAGCTGCGATTTTGACTTTTCTTTGAGTCGAGTGTGGCACTCGTCGCCCTAAGACAATATTGCCGTGATGTATCCTTTATCGTTAGGACAATTCGTCTCCCAGATAAAAACAAGAATGGAACAATTGAGCAAATGAAACTCAAAAAGCTACCGTGAAGAATATTGAATAACGAAATGATGCTTGGAAGATTAGAAGAAACCGCTTGCTTTGCAGTGTATTTTCGTATATCAAGTGTGTCCTCAACAATGGTGTAAAGGGTGTTTATATAGGAGGAAGAGGGTTGTTTACTGCCTCCATAACAGCCATTATTGGCCAAATAATGACCATTATGGAGGTAGTAAAGCCACCAAATAAATGGAGAAAATTGCCAACGGATTGGCCATTAGTGGAGGTGTATTGACCAAAATAAATGGTCAATTTGAATTAGTCTTTGAAACGCTTACGTACGGACCGTCGAAAATTCGATTTTCTCAAAACTTCAGGGACCAAACTGCACATCTGGAAACTGCCCAAAAAGATATTGACAGTAAGGCCCGCCATGGGCCCGGAACCAGGCCAGGACGCGGCAAGCGGCAGCGTGTGGTCTTTCTTTCCTTGAGCAAGCACATCTAGGTCCTCCTCCTTTAAACACATGGGATACCGGCGGGGTCCCAAACCCCAAACACATTTCGAGTCTTATATACACAACAATTCTTTCTTCCTCTACCGATGAGGGAGAATTGAACACAACACCACATTTTCCATGCTTCAAACACCTCACTTCGTGAACCAATATCTCTTTCATTTCTCAATGAAATTTGACGATTCTTGGCCCTACGGTTATCTACGTACTTAGTACATCATGCATGTGTGAAGAACCGGATTCTCCAACATACGTAACACTAGTGTTTAAGCCGTTAAAGTTGGTCGGTCGCAACTCCCGCCAAAGGCTAATTTCCAACAATATTTATCGTGGGAAACTATGTTTTGGGGTTAATGTATTGATAAAAATATGCTAGAAGTGAAGAATGTGTGACCGAACACATGACAAAAGCAGAGAGGACCATAATCAACCGTTTAATTAGTTAGCTTAATAAGTTAGTTAATTAGTGATATGGTAAAACTAATCTCTACTATAAAGATTCACTACTAAAGAATCACTATTTTTCGACTGAAAAATGTTCAGTGACTATTCTCACTGAATGTCGATGGAAAAATTTAAATAGTAATAATATTTTCACACGTAAAATTAAAAAGTTTTCCTCATAAGTTTTCCCACTGAACTGATTCGATGTGAATGAAGTAAGAAAATTATATTTTATATCACAAATTTTTCATTGAATATTAGTGAGAAAAATCATTATTCTAATAGTGGTTTTCACAAGTGTACATTTTCTTATTCATTAAATCATAATTAGATATCATCTCTCTATACTCTCTCTCCTTCCTCTATATCTCTGTCATCTTCTTTACGAACTTAGGGTTCTTTACTGGTGACATTGAAGTTCAACGTATAGGCATCAAGTCAATTGTGATAGTACTATTTTTTTCGTGTCAATTTATGTGATGTAATTTAATTGGATACGAAATTTAAGAAATAAATAAAAGTTTTTGAATCTTGTGATGTAAAACAAGTCAAAGATATTTGTGTGATTTAGATCATCTCGTTAAACGTAAAATTTCAAGTTTAAAGTTAAATTATTGTTAAATAAGAAAATGTTCCATTCTTTTTGGAACTGACTAAAAAGAAAAATGTGAAATATAAATAGGGATAAAGAGAGTAATTTATAGCTTCACACTTATACTATAGGGGTCGTTTGGTACGCGAGCTAAGTTATTTCGGGATTATAGTCCTGAAATTATAATTCCTGGACTAATTATAAAAGAATACCAAGCTTGATGGTGTATAGGATATCCAAGACTAAGTTTGAATTATATTTTATACCTTGTTTAGTTGAAGGAATCACGGAATATCCCACCTTAACGCGGGTACAAAACGACATCTATGATTATTAGCAACTCCATGTTTACAACAACTTACCCAGTGTAGGTTTAAAACAGTGACACACTAAGTGGTGCCACAATTATATTGCCATATTGCATGAGAGTAGCATATTTATGTTTAATTAATCAATTTAAAAAATATTTTTAAGCAACAAAATATATTTAGACAAGCTTTCTAAAAAGTGTTTTAAATGTCAAATTATGATTAGGGACATGAAACGATTTACTTAATAGTTAGTATTATTACATAAATGAATAATTTTGAATATTTATTATGAAAGACTACAATTAAGTTTTCATATTTATTTAGGTAAAATATGAAAATAAAATTAAAATCGCATTATTGAGATTGCCATCGAAACAAATTCTCGAGAATAAACGTGATCAGAATAACATACAAGGTTAAATTAAGTAGGGTTGTTTTGGTATATAACTTTTTGCTAAGAACATTTATGTCAAGATGAAATTTTAAATAAAAAAGAACTTTTGCTTTTGCTGGGGAATTTTTTTTATTAGCTTATGGAAAACATTTCAATAAACTCCTCAATTTTCTTCTGAAATACACACATTTGCCCTCCTAATAATTTGGCTATAAGTTATGAGTCACCCCTTTAGTTTACATATTTCACCAATTAATTGAAAAGTATTTTTGACCAATAATTAGTATTTGATCAAGTTTTTAAAAAGTAATTTTAAATATATTTTATTTAAAAATGCTTCGGAAAAAAATATTTTTTTTAACTTGTGAAAAATAACTTTTTTGTTTAACTATTGTAGTGCGACACGCGCGTCCATTACTCCTTTAATTTTAAGCAGTTTTTGTTACCTTCTCGGACCCAAAAAAACACAATTATCGGAAATATATGATCCGACATCTTCACTTTTTTCTCTCTCTCTGCCTTCTTTAATAAACCAAATTTTATTTAAATATTTTATCAGTCATAATCAATATTTGAGATCACCATATAAAGTTATTACTTTAATTAAATTAACTATGTTAATCAATTATATTGCACTCATTTGTTTTTCAAATAAGCAAAAATAGTTTCAAAATCCAAACCAAACAGCTGCCTGACATGGAGTTTCCAATTTATCTTTTAGGAAGTACCTCAAGCAGTTTTGTCCAAACAAAGTTTTTTTGAATTTTTTTCTAGTTTTTTTATATCTACGTAAAAAATATTCCTAAAAAGATTGTCATGGTTACTAATTGGACAGTCAATAGATATTTTCTTTGATCATATTTTTTCAAATACTTTTCTAAAAAAATTGAACTGTTAACTATTGTGACTTATAATATTTTTATGTAATATCTAAATATGTAAATTTTATTTTAAAAAAATAAAAAATTTATGTCTGAATTTACACAGAACATCAAGTAGCTTGACCCTCGTAATCCAAAACGTGACAATCTTTTTGAGACAGACTAATATTTAAACAGTGTTGCCGCTCTAGCAGGGGAATACTTTTCCTGGAGCAAAGCTAAAAATCTTGGTGTTTTCCTTGACAATCATATATATATATATATATATATATATATATATATATATATATATATATATGGGAAAGTGTTTGATTAAATTGCTGAATGAAACTATTGTTAAGAAAGATATATCAATGTGATTTAATAGAGTTTATAATAATTGTTTTTCCCTGTGTGAGGGGCACTTGAATGTTAGGAAAGTAACGGATGCACTGGTAATTGGGGAATAATTGTCTTAAAAAAATCAATTCTTAGTTAAACTGAATTAAAATAACTTCATAATGATCCAAGAGTACATAATTGTTGAGATCATGAGTTTCTTGTGCCACAACTGAATAATTTACGAATCATCAACACATTTAAACTGTACAATTATGTATTGCAAACTGTACAATTGCATGTAATATTTATTTACTTCCCGTAATGATTTACCTACAACAGTTAGTACATATGGTTCGAATAATTACGTAATGCATAAACTGTTGCAGTATATTTACAGAAGTGGTGAAGCAGCAAAATTACTGAATGATTTGATTCTAGAATGCATCTGTAAACTTTTAATACATCAGATAAGCTTATAGTGACTCATATATAGTTTTGACTTGTCTAATTAGTTCATTATTTTAGAGCATAAGTGGATTGATATTAAAATCCCAAATGTGTACTATTGCCATAAGATACTGTATACATATTAAAAGCAATGAATTAACAATCCTTATTCTTGTTTAACAGCTAATGAAGTATGTGACAGATTTGTGGGTGCTGGATTTCATTCCAACCTGATAACATACCTAACACAGGTGCTAAATGTGCCTCTAGTAAAGGCATCCAACACCTTAGCCAACTTTAGTGGCGTTTCCAATTTCACTCCACTTATTGGTGCTCTTGTTGCTGACTCGCTTGCTGGGCGATTTTGGACGATTATTGTTGGCTCCATAATTTATGAGATGGTATGCTTCTATTCCTCTCTATCCGTGTCCTCATGTTCATGCATTATATCTTTGCTTATCGACCAATTGAAGTTGAAAGGTCATATAACTAAAAGGATGTTGATCGATTACGCTTATAAGCTGGCCAAACTCACTTACAAACATTTTTTGAATTATTTAGGTGTTCGGTAAACATACAAGGTGCTTATATGTCAAGTGCTTATAAGCCAAAATCAGGCAAAGCCCATAAACTGGTCACCCCCAAATTATGGTATTTTTAGCTTATGAGCACTTTTAGTTTTCAAACTTTTTACTGCTATTATTTATCCTTAATATATTTTCTAATTCTCTAAATATCTTTTTCATAAACAAAACCCTTCCTCCATATTTATCCTTACAAAGATACTTTTAAATTGTAATTCTCTGTAGGAAAATTAAGGATATTTTAGTCATTTTACCTAAAGAACAACTTATAATCAACCCTTTTTTACTAAACACATCACGTGTTTATTATTATCAGTCGTGTACTAGAAAGATCCCATAAAAACCTCACATCATAATTATAATATATCCCGTATATTTTGTAAATATTTAGTGATGTATAATTATGGTAAGGCTAAGATTTTTATTGTATTAGAGTTCTACATATTGTACACTATACATTGTGTTAATGAGAAAGACACCCAAAGGGAATTGATACAATTTTACAATTATCAGTCTCAACACTTATCCAGATAAGTAACTGTTTATTTATAAAATTAATTTCAACACTTAAAAATGCTCTCCATACGTAATGCTTATCAGCTAGTTTTTACAATCAACTAATCCAAATCAGGCTCTGACACTGCTCAATGAGCTAAGAGATCGGAAACCTTTTAAACCTCTACACAGATTTGATATTTTTTTGAAACTAAAGGGCGTTGACCCGATACCAAGATTTAAATGGCTGTTTGTGCGCCTTCGAGGTTTTTACTTTTCGACAGTTGCAAAGAATTTCTTGTACGAGTTAAAATTTGGTTTTTCAACACTAGAAGAGTCTTCAGAACATAGTGTCATATTTTTTTGACATGTTATTCTCATTCTAGTAATTTATTATGGAAATCATCTATTGAGTTATAGTGAATGAGAGAGATTTTCTCTCTTCGCATTTGATCGTAAGCGTTTACATTTGATCCATGTTTATGACATTAGCTACAAAAAATAACTAGAATTAGCTATAAATTTTGTCGCTAAATTGCTCGTAGCTGACATAATTTATTGATAATCCGTTGCTAAATAGTATAAGCGACAGATTTTGGTGTTCTACAGAATTTGTCCGTCGCTAATACCTGCTTTTTTAGTAGTGATTAGCATCTCTGTGTCTAAGATATTTATATGCATATGTCACAGGGACTGGTGAGCATCACTGTCTCAGCAATCATGCCACAACTCCGTCCTCTACCATGTCCGACTCAAGAGAATTGCAAAGAAGCTTCAAATTCGCAACTTTGGGTGCTCTACATCTGTCTCCTCCTGACATCTATTGGTACAGGAGGCCTTAGACCTTGTGTAGTTACCTTTGCTGCCGACCAGTTGGACATGAGGAAATCTAAAGTAGAATCGCGAAGGTGGAATTTTTACAATTTGTTCTATTTCTGTGTGACAATGGCGACACTAACTGCACTAACGGTTGTCGTTTATATCCAAGACAACGTAAACTGGGGATGGGGTCTCGGACTTCTAACCATTGCCATGGCCTTGTCAGTTGTCGCCTTCGTTATTGGATCACCGCTTTACAGAAAAGTAGAACCAGGAGGAAGTCCATTTATCAGATTGACACAGGTCATTGTTGCCTCGGTGAGGAAGAGAAAACTTGTTCTTCCAGCCGATGCTCGTCTCTTATATCAGAACAAAGAGCTCGATTCTGCTATCTCACATGATGGAAGACTTTTTCACACTAATCAGTTCAAGTAAGGTGATTTTTGGTATGGTATGATGAACCTGTATATGTACCATATAATGGCTAAAAGAACTGGACAAAGTAATTAGACTGAATACATCGACCACCCGTTAAATTTGCCAGTAAATTTCATTTAGAAGCTCGAGCTATGTCATGTTTTAATTGAGTACGTAAACACGTGATAAAGTGTTTTTATAAGATACTTTTAACTCATATTTTTGAAAAGTTTTTGAGCGTGTTTACAAGAGCCCATTAGATAACTTAATCACATAAAAATATGTCTCCTCCTTTAATTATACACATCAACATCAATTGAAACATGCATGAAGTTTTATGATTTATTGAGATTAATGTATATAATTAAAGGAGGTGACATATTTTAAGTGTGTTACTTATCTACATAATGGGTGCTTTGAGAACACGTGCAAAAGCTTTTTCAAAATTTTGAGTCGGACGTGTTTAATATGAATACTTTATCGTATGTACAAGTGGTCCATTGGAACATGTCTTGGTGCGAGTGTCTAAACAAAATGTACTAACAAATTTAAGGGGCTATAATTTAACTTGCAAAAAGAATGAATCAGTAAAGATGCTAGTCTGTAAATTCAACACCTTCATTCTGATTTCTTTTCTGAAAGGATAATATTGTAGCTGGCAACAATTTATTCTTTAGCAAATATTTACACCCAATGCTACTCAAAATAATGTAAGACTTTCTAGAGGATAAGTATTAAGTAAGATTAAAAAAAGAAGTTGTTAACCAGTTTCTCACATCACACTTGAAGCTTATAAGAGGTTTGATCCCATTTCTCTTTTAGCAGTAGTTTTATTATTTGGTTCAGAACTTCTAAAGAAGTGTCACTTTATTGCTTTACTAATTTAGTCAATTGGTTAAGGTGGATCGATCGAGCAGCTGTAGTAACTGATGATGACATGAAAGAGTCATGCCAGCCAAATTTGTGGAGGCTAGCTACCGTTCATAGAATAGAAGAGCTAAAATGCATCTTAAGGATGTTTCCAATTTGGGCTGCAGGAATATTACATTTTGCTTCACATTCACATGTAAGCAGCTTTACAATCCAACAAGCACGCACTATGGATCGTCATCTTTCCCGCAACTTCCAAATACCTCCAGCCAGCATGGCTATTTTTAGCGTCTTAACAGTTCTCATTGGCCTTGCCCTATACGAGCGCTTCTTTGTTCCTTTTGCTCGCCGGTTCACAGGTAGGGTGGTTGAAATGAGCTAAAAAGCGGGTCATAGTCCAACTCACTCAGTTATTACTAAGTTTTAGTTTCTTTTATTTTTGTACTTCAATAAATTTTTAGTACCTAATAACACTATTTTATCTTTATTATGGCTATATATAACATATCAAATTAAAAAGGATAAGTTACACATTTGGCTGATCCGCCAAAAATAATTACATGCGCTAGCCAAATTTACAAAAATATACACATTATTATGTATAACAAAAAGTATACTTTATGTATATTATACATTAATATACAAAAAATACGCATTTCCTTGCTAATATTTTGGAGGACGACTATTTATTTCAGTTTCTCATAAGAAATGTTTTTTTGAAAATATTTTGACAAGATTTCTGACTGGTCAATTTAGACTGTATATCAGCCCATTTTTATGGGCTGAAATGAGTTGGGCCGAAATGAGTTGAGTTAATAATTATGCGGGTCAATGATCAGCCCAAACTTGGGCGGCTTGAACGAGTTATGTTTCATGGGTTAATTTTGTCAACTCTATTCACAGGACACAAATCAGGCATTACATGCTTGCAGAGAATGGGCATAGGATTAGCAATCAATATTCTTGCTACTGCAACTTCAGCACTTGCTGAGATTAAGCGTAAAAAAGTGGCTGCAGATCATAACTTACTGGTCCATCCAACAGTTGTTATTCCGATTAGCGTCTTCTGGTTGGTTCCACAGTATTGCCTTCACGGAGTAGCTGAAGTGTTCATGAACGTTGGGCACCTTGAATTTCTCATTGAGCAATTCCCGGAAAGCATGAGAAGCACTGGAGCTGCGCTTAACTCGTTAGCCTCGTCTTTTGGAAGTTACTTGGGCACCTTTATTGTAACTCTAGTTCACAGTAATACTGGAAAAGAAAGGAACTGGCTACCAGATAGGAATCTCAACAAGGGAAGACTGGAAAACTTTTACTGGCTTATGGCTGGAGTACAGGTACTAAATTTTGTATACTATCTTATATGTGCATCATTATATACATACAAACCCTTGGAAGAGCATACCGAAAGCTGCAAGGGAACAGATGTGGAATTAGCTGATGATACAACTTTGTTACACGATTCTAAAGGTGATGGACAAACAGATCGATCAAGAAATGGGACGAACTAATATTGCTTAAGCTAGTAAAAATTTAGTGTTTAAATCTAAAGTTTTCACCAGTTGATACTATTGAATGTACCAAAAAAAATAAGTTAAAACTATTGAAGAAAATGGCATTAAGGTTGAAGCAGTCATTTTTTATTTGATGCCGGGGTTGATATTTGTTCTTTTCCATTTTCATTCATTTAATCTATGAAGGTTAACATGGGGCACATTTTTTAGAGTTTTTCTGAAGTTACATGTAATGGAATGTTGGGAGTTTACTTTGGGTGATTTGCAGAAAAGGGATATCTGGGGCCAGTATTTACATTTTCCCCAGATTTTGCAATTTTTGCAAAATTACCATTTTAAATTTAATGAAATTTTTTTGGATTAAAATACCCTTAAGTTGGGCAAAAGAAATGGTAAAGAGATGCTGGCAAGCGTGTAGAATAATAAAGAAATACAATGAATATACAGCTCATATACAACTGATATATAGAACTGTGAAGTATTCAACTAATTGTCCAAAAGTTAGTTATGGACTGTTTTCCCTCCAAAAACAGTTACAAGTAGTTACTTAATTTCTTGTTAGATTAGTAGGTTATATAAAGTATATTCTATCACATTGTAACACAGGTGAATCAATACAATATACAAGAAATGTTCTCTACAATTTCATCTTCTTCTTCATTCTATAATCTATACTACTCGACAATGTATAATCTATAATCTATACATTGTTCTCATCTAATTTGCTTGTATTGTTAATCCTTGCACCATTAATTTCATGGTATCAGAGCTTCGATCAAATGCAGTAGATTAGAAACACCGTGTTTAAGGTTCCGCAACAAGAAAAATTGTAGTTGACAGTTTCTTGATTGTTCTTCACCTCAAAGATAGAAAATGGGGACGAATGGAGAAAATGTAACTGCTGATCTGAATCAAAATCTCAACAATAATGTGAATCAAACTCAAAAAGTTGTTCTGGGAGGAAATCAATAAATTCACAATGCTAACAGTGGTGGTACACATCAAAATTCAACTGGTGTGCCTCAGAATGCATCCACAAGTTCTTTGGATGGTAATCTTGGAAAAAGTTCTGGACAAGGAAAAGGTATAGACTATAATCACCCACTTTTCTTAAGTCCTGTGGATATAGGCGGTATTAGCTTGATTTCTTTTCAGTTAGTTGGTTCTGAGAACTACACTGTGTGGAGTATGTCAGTGAGATTGACTTTGTTAGGAAGAAATAATATGGGCTTGGTAGATGACACATGTAAAAGGGAAAAATATCCTGAGTCAATGTGGTACCAATGGGAGAGAGTTAATGTCATTGTATTGTCTTGGTTATTGAATTTTGTAGACAATATTTTGCTAGGTGGTATTGTGTGTGCTTTTGAGGCTGCATATGTGTGGTCTGACCTTAAGGAAAGATTCAATAGGGTAGATGGGTCAAGAACCTTTAATCTACATAAAGAAATAGCATTGCTTAGTCAAGGAACTGCTAGTGTATCTGTTTACTATACTAGATTCAAGAATTTATGGGATGAGTTTGAGTTGTGGTCCCTTTACCAGGGTGCAATTGTGAAAAATCAAGAGGTTTTGTAGCTTTTCTACAGGGGCTGAAGTTGTTTTAGTTCCTCATGGGACTTAATGACTCTTATATCAAAGCAAGAAGCCAGATTCTTGTCATGACTCCACTTCCTACTGTTAATCAAGCTTATGCCATGATTATAGGAGATGAGGGACAAAAGGCTTATATGATTCTAACAATGGAGGATTAAGCATGAACATTAGACACTCTAATAACAGTCTTGAGTCTGTTGCCATGTACTCGAGAACTGTGGGAAATCAGACTTCTGGTAGTGGTTCAAGGGTTAATAACAAGAAGCCTTATAATCCAAAATATGGTGTCATTTGTGAGTTCTGCAAGTACAAGGGGAATACCAAAGAAAATTGCTACAAACTGGTAGGATATCCACCAGAATTTAGATCCAAGAAAAGGCCTTATGTGAGTCATGGTACAGGAAACAACAATAATACTAGAGGTGCTGCTTATAATGTTTCTGAAGTGCTCTCAAATAGTTCACAAGATCAGAATCTCAAATTTGGATTGAACACTAATGTTCCTAGCACTAGCACAAATGATGGATCTCAAGTACAGAATAATGAAGTAATGGTTGCACAACTTAGAAACTGCACATTCACCAAGGACCAGTATGAGCAAATACTGACATTGATGGGCCAGAATTCAACTCAAAATGATGCAGGATCATCAACTAATACAGTGAACATTGAAGGTAAGGCTTTGTTTGTGTCTTATAATGATGAGATATGTATAATTGACACTGGTTCAACCAACCACATGGTGTCAAATATTGCTATGTTAAAAGCAAGTTCAATTATGAAACTATATAGTCCAAAACAAGTTTACTTACCTAATGGAGACATTTCAATGGTCACTCATACAGGTTCTAGTGCTATTTCAGCTAGAAGTTTGATTACCAGTGTTTTCCATATTCCCTAGTTCAAGTACAATTTAATGTAAGTGAGCAAGATAACCAAAGAATTAGGTTGCTTAGTTATATTTTTTCCACATTTTTGTGTACTCCGGGAATTGTACACTGAAAAGATGAAGAAAATTGGTAAAGAACAAAGAAACTTGTATCTACTTCTAAACAAGCTAACTGAGAAGATTCAGAAGAATACATCATTGAATGTGAAGTCTGTGTCAAGACAAGAAGAAAATACAAATTCTACAAGTGTAGAGCTGTGGCATAAAAGATTAGGACATGTGTCCTCCTCAGTATTGAAAGATGTATTTATAACTAGTTTATAAGAAATTTCTGCTCATATAGATCAGTGTATAGTATGTCCACATGCTAAGCAGACGAGAATACACTTTCCTACTAGTAGTATTAGATTTATTGCTTGTTTTGATTTTTAGACCATTTTGGTCGATGATAAACTAGAAAAATAAAGGCAACTGTTGCAATGTGATGCATGCTGAATTTGCACTAGTCCAACATGATTTTTTTTAAAAAAAAAAAATCCAAACCCAACCCCAAACCCCAAATTGCATAAATCTAAGGGACTGTGGATAGGTATACCATAAAGTGACCATCGTCAACAGCTAATAGTTATCATTTAGGCTCGACTTCACGCATGGTCAATAATTATTCACATATTATGTATAGGCCAAAGACATTATTTTTCTAAAAAGCTATAAATAAATAAAATAAAATAAATGAAAGGACATGCCACTATTTAGTCATTATGATATCACTTTAATACATCATATGAGAGTCCTCATGCATTGAATACATGATCAAAATAGTTTTAGGACAAGTAATGATACTTATAAAACCAATATTTGTCTAAAAAGGCTATAAATAAATAAAATAAATAAAAATATTTGATACTTTTTAAACATTATAATAACACTTTAATACATCATATGAGAGTCATCATCCATTACTTGTTCTAAAACTTTTGATCATGTGTTCAATGGATAAGGACTCTCATATGATGTATTAAAGTGTTATTATAATTTTAAAATAGTATCAAGTCTTTTTATTTATTTTATTTTATTCATTTATGACTTTTTAGATAAATATTGGCCTTTTAAGTATCATTATTTTTCCTAAAACTCTTTTGATCATGTGTTCAATATATGATGACTCTCATATGATATATTAAAGTGTTATTATAATATTTAAATAGTTTCAAGTCTTTTTTATTTATTTTGTTTTATTTATTTATAGCTTTTAGACAAATATTGGCCTTTTAAGTATCATTACTTGTTCTAAAACTCTTTTGATCATGTATTCAATGGATGGGGACTCTTATATGATGTATTAATGTGTTATTATAATGTTTAAATAGTGGCATATGCTATATTTTATTTTTTTTATTTTATTTTATTTATGACCTTTTAGACAAATATTGGCCTTTTAAGTACCATTATTTATCCTTAAATTCTTTTGATCATGTATTCAATGGATGAAGATTCTCATATGATGTATTAAAGTGTTATTATAATGTTTAAATAGTATCAAGTCTTTTTATTTTTTTTATTTATCTATGGCTTTTTTTAGATAAATATTGGCCTTTTAAGTATCATTACTTGTCCTAAAGCTCTTTTGATCATGTATTCAATGAATGGGGACTCTCATATGATGTATTAAAGTGTTACTATAATATTTAAATAGTGGCATGTCTTATTATTTATTTTATTTTATTTATTTATGACTTTTTAGGCAAATATTATCCTTGGTTTATTTATAATACGTGAAAAATTATTGACCACACGTGAAGTCGAGCCTAAATGGTAATTGTTAGCTATTGACGACGGTCGATTTTTGGTATACCTATCTACGGTCCTTTAGATTTGTGCAATTTGTGATTTGGGATTTGGGGTTTGGGGTTTGGAGTTTCATTTTTTTAAAATTTTATTTGTATTCGTTACACTCTTCGTCGTCACTATCATGATCATCCTGTCACCTCGCTCATAGAAATCTAATCCCAATATTTTGAGGTCTCCTCCCATTCACCCATATAATCACCACGTACTATAATATATTTTGCAATCGACGCCATAATAAATCTATAATAGACTATGGCTATGGTCTATGACTGCAATCGACGCTATAATAAGTCGTTCGGGACTGATTTTTCGATGAAAAGCTGAAATTTTAACCAAAATGGGATTTGAAAAGTGGAGAAATTGGGAGCTTTTGGAGGGAAATATTTAATTATTTCTTTCTTTTGGGGGTAATTAAAATGAAGGGAAATATTCTGTTTTATATTTATTATTTCGGGTAATTAAATGGTTGGGTTGGAGATCGATTTTCCGATGAAAAGCCAGAATTTTTGCTGAAAATGGAATCTGAAAATGAGATAAATCGGAAGCTTTTGGAGGGAAATATTTAATTTTTTTTGGGGCAATTAAAATGAAGGGAAATATTCTGCTTTTTATTAATTTTTTTGGGTATTTAAATGGTTGGAGTTGGGGACCAAATTGTAGTTTTCAAAACTTTGATCTAGGTTTGGACGCAACAAAATCTGACGTCATAAATGGAGGCCATCCACCTAATTTTTTGAAACTTGAAGCCTTTTACCTAAATAAGTTTCTAGATAGGCCTTCTATGCAAAAGCCCCTTGTTACTATCATGGTTTATCCTTAATATTAAGTATTTATTTCCCAAATCATTTCTGTAACGATCCGTTTGATCGTTAATGACTTTTGACCCCCTTTACCCTCATTAACCCTTCTCTGAGTCCCTCTAGTATGATTTTGACCCGCGGGGATTAGCGATATGGTTTCCGAGGTAGTCGGGCGAGTTTTATGCTGACTTAAGAGAATTAGAAGCTTAAAGTGAAAAAGTGTTGATCAATAGTTGACTTTTAGGTAAACATGCCTTTTTCAGAATTCCGTCCATTATGTGAGGTCCAGAGGGTCGATTTTTACTTGGTGGGATGTTTGGTTTGGTTCCCGAGACATTCAGAAGCGTTTTGGCCGTTTGGGGGTTGACCCGGTCAATGTGACCTCCATTGAGATTTTTCGGTGCGCGATTGAGTTGGTAGGGTGATTTCTGATATGCGTGCATATTTAATTCATGTTCGGGAGGTTTTGGGTGTCAAAATCAAATTCGAGAAAGAACAAGAAATTTCTGGTGCCCGTTCTGGTTTCCTTCTTAGCGATTGCGAAGAAGGTGGCGTAATTATGAGAGCGGTGGGGGCCAGACCAGCACGATCGCGTGGTGACCTCTCGCTGTCGCAAGCGTACGTGTGTCGTTGGGTGTGGAATCGTGCTTCATTGCAATTGTGAGCCTCATCTCGGGATCGCATCTCTCTGCGGGTTGGACCCTCGCGATCGTGCGGTCTCAGACCGCATTCGCGAAGAAGAGTCGGGGTCCAGTGGGTATTTCTTCGCCAAATTCCGATTTGAACTCCATTTTCATCATATCTTAAGTTCTAGTGCTCGGATGAGAGCAATTTCAAGTCCTATTTTCAAGAATCTTCGTGGGGTAAGCCTTTTATCATCCTTTTATAAAGTATATCATTAAATTATTGAGTAGTTTATGCTAGAATCAATGCATAGAATTGAAAATTTTTATGGGCATGAACCCTAAATAATAGAAGTGGATTTTTCTTTATTAACCAAGGCTAATTTGTGTAAACTTTCCTTATTTAAATACTTGGGTAAACTATTTCAAACACCAGCTTCTAATTCTATCCAAATTTTAACGATTTGATTTTAGGGTTTTGACAAAGCGAGCAATTTTGACTAATTTTTTGAAATTGGGGGCTTAAATGGTAATGAAAACCCATGAAACTTTGGGTTATAACTATGTGGGGTATAAGTATTATTTTTCCAACTTAAGGTTCCGATTTTGCCCTTGTGGGCCCGCGATCACTTTTTGAGTTGTGTCTTAGTTTTCTTTTTTATACGGTAATATGGGTATCCTTGGATTCGTATGACTTCCTAAAAATATGTTTTGACATTCTTGAACCCGATTTTCCTACAAAATGACTATTTTGCCCCTTGAGGTGGGGAATGGATTTTCGAACTAAATTCAACCCGAAACTCTCCTAAGACTTTTATGAGTATCCTTCGAATCTTGTTTTAATGTAAAATTCATAATTGTTAGACCTTGCTTATTCTGAGATGCTTCAGAAGAAGAAAGCTCGAGTTAGATAGTTCGTGGCGCTTGTTTGGCCTTCCATGTATGTTACGACTTACCTTCTGGTTAGACTTCAGTTACCGAAGCATATGTACGCCTTCGGGTATGAAGCTGGGATGGATTACTTAGGCTTGATATTGTTGATTGATTTGTGGACTTATTGTCTCTTGTGATTTAGTGGCTTGACTGTCTAGTGTTGACATTGGATTTCCACTTAGTTGTCATATCATGATTGTGATATAGTTGTCTCTCACTTATCTTGACATTATCATGGATAGAGCAAAGTATTTGACTTCATATTGATATTGTGACATGTGTCCATGTGTGGCACGATTGGGATTGATACGATTCACTTGATATCATTATTTTGCATTGCATTCATCCTCACTTCCATGATACATTGATATTAATTGTGATTGGTGTTGATGCTGACATGAGGAAGGAAACATCCGTGATTCTTTGAACATACTTGATATTGCTATGTTTGTGACTTGTATTTGCATTCATCTCTCTCTTGATATCTCACTTATCATCGAAAATGGAAAGATAATGAAAATGACTTGAAAGTGTGAAGTGTACTTTATGACATGTATAATTGATACCATGCATAGCATACAATCTTATTTCGTATGATGATTTGTATGAACTGTGAGTGGAAATGATGATAAGTGAGAGAGTGTAGCCTCAAGGTCTTTGTCGAAGAACGTAAAAGAGAGATGAGTGTCCGATGCTCGAGGTCTTTACCGGGATCGTGAGAGTACCCGATGGCCGAAGTCTTTACCGGGATCGTGAGAGTGTTTGATGCCTGAGGTATGTGTCGGGATCGTGAGAGTGGTACATGGACTTCGCGGGTCCCCCATGGGTCATGACTGCTGGAACGATGATATATTTCGCCCCGAGCATGTGTGTACGTAGATTACGTTTGGCCAGTGCATTGCATTGCACATGCGTTCATTCTCATCATTTCATTTTACATCTATGGATCGAATTTGCTGATTGTACTTGTGTTTGTGATTATTCTGAGAAATTATGAGAAACTTGGCAGACTTGGGTTTAGGTGCTTCAACATAGGCTATGATTCGGTTATTGATTTTTATGTACTTGAGTGGTTATTCTTGAACTGTGATATTACTTGTACTTGATTGCGAGCATGTCTATCTTTCAACTTCTTTCTTAGGCATATGTTAGCTAATTGTTGTCGGCCTATGATATCTACCAGTACATAGTGTTTGTACTGATAATACTCTTGCTACACCCTTTTTGGGGTGTATAGTTATTGCAGATACATGAACAAGGTTCAATTAGCCTTCGAGGATCTCATGGAGTTCATCTAGACCTTTCTGTTTAATTTTTATTCTAAACAGGAGTTGTATTCAGGTTGTCTTTGTAATTTTTACTCCAGTTGTATACTTAGAAGCTCTTGTACTATTTAGACCAGATCCCTTGGATAGTTGTTGTAATCTACACTTATGGTATTTATGATTTAGACTTTCACTTATTCCGTTCTGTTTACTTTATTATTGATTATTGATTAAGGGACGTGTTCGCCTACCGAGGCGGAAAATGGTAGGTGCCTGCACGACTAGGTGGTTTGGGTCGTGACAATTTCTCAAGATCAAGGAGTAAACATCAATTAATATTGAAATTGTGGTAAAGTGAGGGAATACTAATTATTGTATTGAATTCCTATAACGAGCTTGTTTTGGGACATTTTTTTTGGTCGCTAAAACTGCACTTATTTTGGGGCGGAGGGAGCACAGTATTGGCTAAAAATTCAAATGACCAAAGTGAACATGTATTTATTAATCATGAGAATTCAGAGCAATAAACTAATGCTTGCAAAGTTGGCGAAATGTCCAAACGGGCTGACGGTTGAAGGCTGTATTATTGGTCCCAAATAATATAATGCAGCTCATTTCTTTATGAGATGTATGTCATGTTCATGACTATGCAGGGCAATAAACTAATGCCTGCCGGCCAGTTCGATGAAATGCACTACCTGTTAACTGAGGAATATTTACAAAAAAACTTGGAATCAGAAATCAACACTATATAAAGGAACTTTAGTCCAAGAAATTTTGCTCCTTTTCATTACCAGATCTTTCTCTATTAAGAAATATTCAGAGTTCTATTTTTATCTCTTTTGTTAGTGTTCAGTCTATACCTGTAGTCGTTGAATTACTCTGGTAGTTTCGTGTTCTTTGAGTTATGTTATTATTTGGTGTTTCTTGTATTTCGATTAGCGTATGATTTTTGTGGCAGTTATGTTATTGTTCTTTTTTTCAGACTGATTTCTGTTATTTTCTGCTTTACTTTTGTTATTTCTTTTTTCCGTACAACTTTTGTTTGCTTATCTTTGAGCTGAGGGTCTATCGGAACAGTCTCTCTAGCTCTCAAGGTAGGGTTAAGGTCTGTGTACATCCCACCCTCTCCAAACCCCACTTGTGAGATTACTCTGGATATGTTGTTGTTGTTTTGTTGGTGTTCAAGCTAATCCTGATGGCCAAGTTAGAGATTCAAATCCAGACAAGGAAAATGTTAAAGCCCTCAACTCCTACCCCGAATCATCTTCGGAGCCTCAAGCTTTCGTTGTTTGATCAGACGGTTCCTCCCTTGTATGTACCAATATTGTTCCACTACTTGCCAAGCAGTGAAGGAATTATTGAAAGATGTGATAAACTCCAAAAATCTTTGGCTGAGACTTTAACCATGTTTTATCCTCTAGCAGGAAGATATAGAAAAGATGACCTCCCAATTCACTGCAATGATGAAGGTGTTGAGTATGTCGAAACCAAAGTGAACGCGGACCTTGCTGAATTTCTTCACCAAGGAACCAAGAATATTGAGCTCTTGAATGATCTTCTTCTATGGTGTGTTCCTCCAGACGCGCATCTTCCATCAAGTCCATTACTTGGAGTCCAAGTGAACATATTCAATTGTGGAGGACTAGTCATAGCGATACAAATTTCACATGTCCTAACAGATGCTTTCACGTTAGCAACATTTGTCAATGAATGGGCACATATTAGCCAAACAGGGACAACAAATGCTAATTACATCGAAAATTTCAGTCATTTGCCATCACTCTTTCCCACAATAGTGCCACCAGGACCTCAGTTTTCACCAGCTTCCGATATTGGAGGCTCTTATAAGATTGTCACGAGGAGGTTTGTGTTTGATGCTTTGACAATAGCAAAGCTCAAAAGCAATTCAAGTGCCACATTGAGGAAACCTACTCGAGTTGTTGTCGTCCTGTCGGTATTATGGAAGGTTCTTGTCGGTATTTCCTCAGCCAAACATGGACATTCAAGGGACTCTTCTTTGTGCGTCACAATTGGTTTGAGGGGAAAATCAAATATACCATCTTCAGAACATGCTTTAGGGAATTTTGTGATGTTTGGAATCGCGGATCTCGAGGCTAACCAGCCAAGAGAGGAGTTGAATAACTTTATAAACTTGGTAGGAAATACAATATGGGACACATCTGTAGGCATTGGTAAGGCAAGCGTTGATGATATTTCCTCTATGTATGTTAACACTTACACAAAAGTTGTAGACAAACTTCGTAAAGGAGACGAGATGGACATTTATTTGTGCACTAGTTGGTGCAGATTCCCTTGGTATGAAGCTGACTTTGGTTGGGGAACGCCATTTTGGGTGAGCAGTGTTAGCCATGGTGTTGAAGCAATTTGTCTGATTGACACAAAAGATGGCGATGGAATAGAAGCATGGGTTAGTTTGACGGAGAATGATATGGCTGAATTCGAGCGAGACCCTGATATTTTGACATTTTGTCCCACCGACATTCAGTGAAACTACATTATGTATCTTCTTGATGATGTAATATTTCTACAGATTTCAAGTTCTTCACAACAGATTATCATGCTTGTCCTCTCAGTTTGAGATAATAAATTCGTATGCAAATAAAATTTTAACATTTCATACATTCGTGTGCAAATAAAATTGAGGGATCAAGTTGGATCCATTTCAGGCCCTAGAGATATGACTGGTGTTCTTTTCCTGCAATTGTGTCATTTTTATGTGAAGGATCCAAGATTCAGCTTCTTAATCAACACTTTAGCCTAGGATGTTCAACCACCATTTTGTCAATACAGAACAAACTTCTGAATGAGAAATTTGCTTCTTCTTTTTGTTCGCCTTGTAGTGGAGAGCAGTAATGAAGACTATTAGAAATACAGTTTTTTCCCACCAACAAATCAGTGGAAACTTATGGTGAAAATATAATTTTTCCATCTCATTGCCCCGAATCAGCTCACCGAAAAAACGCATCGTGAGAAACAGATTTTCATTAAAACGCTGAAAAACTTCCAAATTTTTTATAACACTACTATTATTTCTTTTTTCATTGATTCAATCAAAATAACTGTGGGAATGGCCACCGAACATTTTTCAGTAAAAAAATAGTGGGTCTAGCAGGTTGTTTCTCAATTTCCAATTTTCCTTAGATATCACATTATAAGGAAAATAGACAGCTGCGACAGTTAGAAGGATCTGAAATTGTGCAACAGGGATGAAGAAAGTAGGATGGAACTCATTTTTAGCAAATATAATGGACCAAATAGCAATTTGCTCATTTTTGTTACTCTACAGTGCTGAGTTCCAGCCTTTGCTTATCATATTTTAGACTCTGCTTATGGTGTCCATCGTGGAGAGAAAAAAAATACAGAAAGAAGGAAAATCCTTGCTCTAAAAAGAAGCAGCAATAAAATGTGCATCTCCATATCATGTGAATTTTAGAAAAAAATAGCAGCAGGGATACCAAGAAATTAGAAAACAAAATGAAAACCTTTTCTTTGTTTGCATCAATTTAACAGCAACACTGAAAACATGACACTGAGTGTTTACTAGTTTCTGGTACTTCCAAGCGCAGTGATCATCTTTTTCCCAAAGCGAGTTTATATTTCACCAATGATACAACAATTGGAGGAACAGATCTTATCACAAAATGATACAATGGACATAGGAAGAACAAAAAGGGCAACCCGGTACACTAAGCTCCCGCTATGCGCGGGGTTCGGGGAAGGGCCGGACCACAAGGGTCTATCTTGTGTCTATTGTACGCAGTCTTACCTCACATTGCTGCAAGAGCCTATTTCTACGGCTTAAACCCATGACCTTCTGGTCACATGACAACAACTTTATCAGTTACTTCAAAGCTCCTTCAGACATGGAAGAACAAGAAAAAAAGAAAAAGTTTTTTCCCAGATGATACTTGACGCACACAATGATTCGTGAAATATCCTTGGGCAGTTTCTTGCCCCTACAATCAACATGCCCATGTAGATTGCATTAGCTTCATGTTGCAATAATTACTGTCAACCCTGATAAATTAGCACTCCAAACAAAGCAATTTGGCACCTCAAAAGGCATTTTTCCTTTTTCCGGGGAGAATCTCAAGCAAGCAATTGCAGGGAGAAACCTGCACTAACAGATGATAAAATCACACAGCCAAAGAAAGGCTTCTCTGACAAGGTCTTCCTACTTCTCCATTGTTACAATCAGATCCGAAAAATGAGAGAGAAAAAAAATGGACCTGAATTGAATCATGACTATATAAGCTATTCTGATATGTTGAGATTATATATATATTTCATTCTTGGAAGCAGACCTTTGATTTCCTTGGACCACGTAAGAATTCGACCTTATTAACTTGATTTTTGAAATGAGCATTTTGAATTGAATAGATAGTGAGAAAGCCTCTTTCGTGATTTTTGTCGGACTTGTCTTTTACGAAAGGAAGTGAGTTGAAAGCCTCATTTATGAATCAATTTGTATAAAAAGCAGTAGGGGTCTAAACTCTTGAGTAGATTGTCCATGTAATCCAAGGAAAGAGTCTTATGATTTTTGTGTTAGAAATGAGAAAGGATGTTTGATACATGCTCAGGCTGGGGAGATTGGTCACATAACAAATACAGAGGCTGAAATATTGGCAATTTTGGAAGCAAGCAAGTGGTGTAACTCAAGCACATGGACAAAGTGATTTTTCAAACTGACTCACTCTTAGTGCAAAGGATCTTAACTGAAGAATAAAAATACCTTTGGAATATATTGGAAACCACACCGACAACAAAGAGCAGATATGGCAAAATGTTTGCCTTGTCGACAAAAGGGACTTTTCTATTTGGATCTTCTTATTTTTATTTTTGGACTGGGCCATTGTTTTGGGCCTGGTCCATTTTCTTATCCTTTGTTTTTTCATTTTCAGCATTTTGTTAGACAATTTCGTTTTGGATTTAATATAAAAAGCCTGATTGGGCATAATTGATTAAAAAAAATAGTTTCATCGAAAGGAAACAACACCAAACTAGTAAGAGGACTATCAGAGGGATGAACATATAGAGGACTACTCATATCAATTGAATTACTTATAGCGATCGAAGCATCTCCTGATGTATTATCAGATTCTGTGTACGCCATGTTTGTTCAAATTAGTTATTGCGAGTGGAAATTGAATGAAATACAATCAATTAGGAAGGAAAAACATTGAATTATTTGATTATTTGTCGATCAACACCACAATTAAGAGTGCAAACACTTTGCATATAATAATCGCATAGAAATGAGGAATTGTGATCAAGTAAATAACAAATAAGCAAACAGTAGAGAAAATCTTACGAAAAGAATCGACTAGAAGGATCGATTGTGCTCTGATACCATGTTAAGCTCGAGCATGAGCATCAATGGAAGGATATCTTAATACTTGAATTCATAGTCAACACAGTTGAAGTTCGTTAATGGAAAAAGAGAGAAAGGAGCAGAATCTGCATTTCTCTTATGAAGCTCAAAATGAAAATAAATGAGTACATGAGTGTATATACAAGCTAATGATTGGATCAAAATATATAATTCTACAATAACTAGTGATAGCTTGATCCAGCTAAGATTGCTAACAAACTCTAACAAAACTAGCCGCTCCTATCTAACTTTGTAACTAACTAAATGTACAGTGTAATAATTAAGCTAACAACTACACTAATTAAACTACTACTGAATCTATCTCTTAATACACCTTTTGCTTTTGTTGGATTTTTGGATATCTTGATATTTCTTGAATCAATGAATTAAAGGCTTTGTAGGCTTTCTTTATACTATTAGTTTTTTCTCAAATTAAAAAAATAATAGGCTTAATGCGATGGTCTATAAATTCTTTTATTTTTAATTGTTACTGAATGATATAAAATAGTTATAGTTTAAAAACACCTATGGACTATCGCATAATAATTTTAGCCTCTTAATTTACTTAGAAATGGAATTTGGGCGTAGTCTTTTGTCGAAATGGAATGACTTTTCTTTTTATTTTTTTATTTTTTATTTATTATGAATGGGGGAATCAAAGAAAAGTCAATGGACCATCGCGTAATTATTCAATTAATGAATTCTTTAGCTAAAACTAGTACTAGGAGTAATATATATGAATAGACAGTTCAAGCTGAAGTTAAGTAGACGCTTTAAACAATTTATTAATAAGCGTTGACATAGACTTTTCTGCGTTTGCAGTCGAAGGTGACATGTTTTTCTTAGATGATGTCCATCGTTGAAAGTCCTAAATATTATATATCAATCAATTTAAATAAATTTTTTACCTCTAATAATCCTATTGACACTGAAGCAAGAATTCACAAAAAAAAATAGTGGATAATGTGGGGGTTACTATGTGGTGAAGTAATGCATGTAAGGTGTATTATTTGTTATATATCTAGGAGTTGTCTACTTTTAGGGGTAGTTTTTTTCTAAAGGGCCTTATTCATATAATATTTCTAATAGGGACAAGAAAACATCCGGGTACTTGATAGGAAAACAACCATTTTTTATTCCTCTTTAATGATCTGGAATTTCTGCGAGGAGCTCTGTTCAAGAGGAAGCCCTGATTCTTATCGAAATTGACCTTTTGGCCATTACAACATTACAATCAGCTTCTTACTTCTTTCCAGAAAGATTTTCTGCTTCTTAAGATTCCGTTTATGGCTATTATATAATATTAGAACATCATCCCCCCTACAGTAAAGTAAGTAACAACTCTTTTCAAGTATTCTAATAAGAGATATTTTCATCAAGCTTACTAGAATATTCGAACCTCGACAAAATGATACTTTCATCTTATTATAGCTAAAGAATCACCACATGGGGAACTATCTTTTTTAGCTTTCAATTCGCATGTTACAAATACTCATTTTTTCTGAACATCGTATCGTATATAGTGTAGTTAGTATATATAACGTACTTTTATAAGCAGCGCTCTCTTGACAGAGCTTTAGGCGGTACTCTTGGAAAGATAGAAATATCACCGCGTGAACATAACATTACATGTTGTTACGAATGTAACTCCCGAAGGATCGACCACTATTCTAAATATAGAAAGGCGGAGAATTGTTGTTCCGTGGAGCGCCGGAGTGCGAAGGTTGTTCCCATCATTGAAGTCAGGGTGTGGGACCCTCTCTTTTCTTCAGGAAATCGAGTTCCCTGGGCTGGTTCCCTGTCCACGATATGTAACGAAAAGATTGATTGGTTTACCGCATTCATGAAAGCACTTGCCTCTCTGGTGGTCCTTTACCTTTCTAAAGGAGAAGAGAGGTAGTCGCAGCAGTAGAAGGAGCCCTAAACAGACAATACCTTTCAACATCGGAAATTCTCTTCATCACATTTCACGTCGAGCCTTGTTGAGTTTTGAGAACTTTTCCTTTCTATGGGAAAGGTTTCCAATACGGATTCTGCCGTTGTTAAGCTTAAAAGTGGATGATGATCCCTAATCAAGAGTTTGGTCCTAGCTTTTTGATTTCATCTTGAGTTCTGTCCTCGCAAAGATATGAGGGCGCTTTTGTACCCCAGGACGGATACAGGTGACCCAAATTGAGCTCTTTCCCTTTTACAATACAAGTTCATCTGCATAAATTGCAGACCTTTTCGATCAGTTGAGTGGAGCACGATACTTCACGAAGTTTGATTTGCGGTCGGGGTATTATCAAGTGCGTATTAGGCTTCAAGAGACATCGGCTCAAGGCATTAAGAGGAAATAGAAAGATTCGTTGGAAGAGGTCCTCAACCCTATGATCCGATCCAACGATTTGGAAGAGGCCACAAAAAGGCCTTTTATGGTGAATAGCAATCTTTTGTACCCCATTCAATAGACTTGCTGGGAAAGCAACATAGAGTGACCAAGCTAAGACCTTAGACGAAGAGAGTGTCCAACCAAATCTCGTCTTCCCTTTCGATGTCCGATCCCGGATACCATGACTTGCCTTCAAACGGGCTTCACCTTTAAAGGAGAGTAATCGATCTGGGGACAGCAAGGCCAATGAAGATCAAATTTACCGGGATATATGTTTCATTATTCTACATTTTATTCACAATACACATATTCCAGCATAAGATATATATATATATATATATATATATATATATATATATATATATATATATATATATATATATATACCTCTATTACTGTATTAGTAATATAACATTCTTATTTTTGGCACTAAACTCTGATTAAGTCGTGTTGTATAGGGGTGAGCACGGGTACAGGGTACCTAAATACCCGACCGGAACCGACACTAACGGGTAGGTTTCGGGTAGATATATTATAATAACGGGTAGGTTCCGGGTAGATATATTATAATAACGGGTAGGTTTCGGGTAGATATATTATAATAACGGGTAGGTTTCGGGTAGTAAAATTAGGAATCGATCAATGTCGGGTTCGGTTCCGGTTCCGACAAATAGAGACAGGGCACCCGGACCCGGAACCGATACCCGAAACCTATGAAATATTAAATATTTTTACTTTTTAATTCCATTATTTTTTAGTTAATAAAAAAAAACATACTAAAGTACACCATTTAAGGGGGGGGGGGGGAAATCAAATGTAGAACAGTGACTTTCACCATCAAGAAATAAATCAAATAATACAAAGTGACAATCATAAGCAGAGAAAAAGATAAAAGCGGTAGAAAATGAAAAACTGAATTTTTTAAACTATGTACTCCTTTAAGTTATTGAAAAAGAAAGTTGAAACGAAAACCAAAACAAATCTTTGAAACATTCTTGGGATATTCAGAAAGGATTCTTTATGGGTTTTGTGGCACTGGCTTTCAGAAGATAAGCAGACGAGTTTATTCCTAAACCAAAGTTGTTATACGAAGGCATAATTTTGCACAAAGAAACACCGATTCTGGGTACCCGGGAACCTACTCGGAACCGCAGGGTCCGGGTAGGTTCCGGGTAATGATTGCTACGGGTAGGTTCCGGGTAGTAAATTTAGGAACCGATCTTTTATTGGGTAGGGTCTGGGTAGTTCAAAAAAGTTAGGATACCCGGACCCGCTCACCCCTAGTGTTGTATATTATACAGAAAATCAAACACTATCTGAGTAATGCGAAGTTTTCTTTTTTTATAGGACTGGTCCGACACATTCTTTAATGCTGGTATCTCCGTGCATGCGTTCTTTCTCTCCTCCCCTCAGCCATACATCCCTTTTTTTTCTTTTTCAGTAGGAAAATCAATTTCATCTCATTTAATAGGCCTTCTGGTAGTAATCTTGGATTTGGTCGATATGAGTGATAGTAGTATTACAACTATTCTGGGGAGGTGCAGCTCCCTCTATGACCCATTCATTAGGAAAATCAATTTCATTCCATTTAATAGGCCTTCTGGTAGTAATCTTGGATTTACCAAAATTAATTTCTATTAAAATAGTTTCATTTTTTAAATCCATGATTTTGCACGGGTAAAGGTCACTCTAAAATAATATTGTAGAACTATATGTAACTATATTATTTTCTCACTTCATCATGCTATAATCGGGCCTAAGTAAACTTTTAAAAACAATTATACTAAACCTTGATAAGTCCTTTAAAAATTAAGACCAAGAAAAATAATTTCCAAAAGAAAGAAATGACTTTGCAAATGTGCATGCAGTTGTATGTGACAAGACATTGTTATCACCAAAGGACGTGCTCCCTTATCCAGAGGTCTCGGGTTCGAGCTCTGACTATGGAACGAAGAAAAAAAAGACAAAACATTGTTGGTTAATTGATGAGACCAGAGTTAGCATTTCATGTGTGGAAAGGAAGAAGCAATCTAAGACCAAAGAATAGAGGGGTCAGAGATTTCATTTGAAGGGAATTGAATTCACATGGAACATCTTTTCTTGTCATCATCTTGGATTCGAATTTCACTGAATTGATTAATTTAGATTTCCACGAGGTAGATTTACTCAAAGGTAAAACATTGAGTATCAAAAACTTTTTTATTGTTAGAACTCTAACTTAAAATCTCTAATTGAAGATTAATCATCCATCACAACCCTTAGTGATCACTTGGAACGTCAACTTAATTTATTCGGCTTTAAAGTCATCAGGTGACCAAAAAAATTGGCTTAAAATGTTTCCTACGAAAAAGTTCTAAATTATCAGAACTCTATCCGAAACCTCTAGCTAGCTAGTTAATGATGGAGGCTGAGGTGGAGATAGAGCTTCGCTTACGAGTTCTATAGAATTAGTAACTTTGGCTCAAACCCTGTATTTATGTTTAAAAATTTATATAGTGTGTATGATAATTTATCAAAAATCTAGTAAATTATACTTCTTAGAATCTAGAACTTTTACGAATCCTAGCTCCGCCGCTGAAGGGAGGGATCCCAACCATCCACCACAACTCTAGGTGATCACTTGGAACTATCAACTAATTAATATATATTTGATAGTAAAATCATCAGGTGAACAAAAAGTTTGACTTATATTTGTGCATTAGGAATATATTAGAGAGAAGAAAAGAAAAATAGAGTAGTAGCATCCTGCCCTTATAATTTATGGCGGGAGCAAGACCCGTCAACTTCATTTGCTTTATCAAAACCATTACAAAAATAGAGAAAATTATCTGACTCATATCTTTTCAAGATTTGGTTCATACTATATTATATTTTAGTTTTCCTTCCACTAAAATTATAAGTTGCATCAATTATTTGGGTAAATTTTTTCACTATTCCCATAACATTAACTTAGTGAAAATCCTCTAGGAGTTAATAAGAGAGGTCACTTCAATCAGATGAACATGTTGCATTAATCATGTCCAATGAGTCTCCCATATAGATCCAAAATTACTTTCATCTAGGTAGCTCATGTTGCTTTGTGAGGTGCCATATTGTGGGATAATATTAGTGAAACTGTCCAAGGATTGTTGTGGTGATGTTTGTGGAGATTGTGTCATGTCCATGCAAATAAGGTCCATAAGGTTAGCTTGTTCGAATTGCATGTTGACAATTTTGGCTTTTGCCTTAGCCAATTGTACTTTGAGCTCATTCACTTGCTTTTGTAGTTGACATATTGCTCCTGCGCAACCATAGACAGGATCCCTCAGTCTAGCATTTGCCTCGTACACCATACTGCTAACCATATCTGCTCTTTGAAATTCTGGTAGTTCCTATTAACCAAATAAAGTATGGTTAAGTTTATTAATTTGCAAGTTTAATAACTTCTTTATACTAATAACATAAAAAAAATTACACTATCAGATCACTTTATCAAAGGTAATAAAGGTCAATAACTAACATTATAAGTGAAATTAATAACTTGGAAAATTAGACGATTCACTTTCTCACAACATGTTAAATTGCACTAATTGTGTAAGAAAATTATTTACAATGATATAAGGTAAATCCTCATGATTCTAATGTAATAGTCGAAATCATTCTATTTGTCAAACCTAACAGGTGGAATTTAAGTGTGTAAGAGAGAAAAGATGGTTTTGATTATTTTGACATATATAGCAAGCCATGAGTAGTTGGTACCAATAAACCATAATATGTTTAATTTCTTCAAAACTAAAGGAAGTCAATGGACAAAGAAAAAATAAAGTTGAAACTGCAGCCACATGGAAAAAAATAGTAATGAGGATGAAAACAAGGAAAATACGTTATGCCAAATATAGTATCCAAGCATTTGAAAAACATATAAGCTTGAAAATGAATTGCCCTTTCCTACACTACTAAGGACAATTAATATTGGTATTGAAATATTAATTTCTTACGACTGTTTGAACAATATATTAGCCTAGGACTGACTTTTCAAAATGCATCTAGAACTAGAAGTAGAATCTACCTTCAGATCTTAAATTCTACCATCAAATTGGTTTTCGACGCATTCAACTCGACCATACTAATTAGTACATATCTTCCTATATTTTCCTACTTCTAAAAACAAAAGAGGATGTCATAATATAATAAAATAAAAACAAACCAAAGGCATAGGCTAATAACTAGCTTTAGTTTATATATCAAGTTTTTTCTCAAGCTCCTTAGAAAATCTAGTGTACGTTGATATTTCTCGTAAAATATAACTAATGAATTTTACCTCTATACGCTTACACAACATAAAATATTTTTATACTATAAGATAACTTAAATATAAAGATAATTGCTAATAATAAGTGAAATTTTTTAACTGAAAAATAAGATAAAATGCGAACGACTTACTATAATATGTTAAATTAGGTTTACCACACAAAAGTGAACTAAAATCAGTTACTAACTTCGTCACTAAATAGATCGTATCTAACCGACTAGAACTAGCGACGGATGTTGATGTTCAACCTAATACGCAGAATAAAGAGTCAAAACGTGTGTCTGCTAGAAGTATATATACCTGCAAAAACTTGATAATATTGCTGGCACCGAAGACACGATGAGCAGTAGTGAACTTGATGGGATCATTGGGAGGAAAATAAGGAGCCAACACACATTTCTCGGTGCACCTCCGCCGCAAGATTTTGCAAGCCGCACAAGGACTTACGACCACCACTTGCGGCGGAGGTGGCGGAGAGTTAGGAGGAGAAGAAGATGGTGGCGATATTGGTGAACAAGTTATGGTGGTGGCAGTAATGTCACTGCACTTCATTTTTGTTTAGCTCTTTGGAGAAACGTTTTTTGACGTGCAAAAGATGTGAGAGAAGAGAATATTTGGGATTGTGTGTCTAACTTGGAGTGAACAAAGGGCATATTTATAAGTCCAGGGAAAGAAAGGAAAACTAAAAAAGAAATAAAGAAGAGAGAGGAGGGAGGAGGGAGCTGCTGGTGGATGCCATCATATATATAAGAGAATGACATCATCAACAAAATTTTAAAAAAATCCAACTTCTTGAACAATTTAAATTATATACATGGAAAATATAAAGATTTTTTACACAATTAGTAGTGTAGTTTAACTTAATATTTCGCTCTCGGATCTAATTCTCTGCTTAGTGACTCGATCTTTCTTTCTTTACTTATCATTTGTATTAAGGTTTATCATTAATATTAATGACTAGTCCAAGGATTTATTTATAATTATCTTACAAGTGACTTGTAGATATTTTACATTATCAATACATATAAGTTAATTAAACTATGATTATTTATCATGATAAGTGGAGTTTAATTTTATGTACCGATAGGGTAAGAAATACTTACACAATCATGTCACTTAACTAAATAGGAACTTGCAGGTAATTTAATTTAGTACTGTTGATTGGTAACCTAGAATTAATAAACGATAAATAATATTTGTAACTTGTTAATTAAATTACACTGATAGTGTAAAAATACTTATATAATCAGGTCAATTAAAATTAACTCTATCTATTAATATTAATTACTAACTTAGAATAAATGATAAATAACATATTGTAACATGTTAAACTATACTGATATGGTAAAAAAAACTATTTATACTGCAAAGTTTAAGAAATAAATAGTGTACACTATGATTGAAGATCGAAGGATTGTTTAATTTTAGGTGGGATTAAAAACTCACATCGAACTCTAAGTTGTGCATGTGAAGCATAACACTAGAATATAATTCTAATCTCTGATCTCCCATTTCAGCTACTATATATTACAACTAGTTGAGTTTCACAAAATATTTGACTTTTCGAATGTGAAAACTCCACTACGAGCTTTGAGTTTAGGTTAGCCGATATTCTAAGAACTTTTTAGAGTATATACAACTGAGGTTAACTAAAAGGTTTTTGTTGTGAAATTAACTACCCTTTTAGAAAGAAAAAAAAAAGAATTTACAATCTTGTAACTAGTTAATTTACTCTGTCAACATAGCTGGTAAATAGGAGAATGCTGACATAGATATCATTTACATTATCGTATAATTTGTTGCAGAAGAACTAAAAGTAAATAATTAAGACAAAACCTCTTGCAACTTCCAAAAGATAAGATGATTAACATAGCAAAAATAGTGCAAAATGGTATAGCACGTACTCTTTGAACCTAAGTTCCTCTCATGTACATTTGTAATAAGTGATATTAATAGCCTGAAAAAATAAGTTAAATAATATAAATAATTTACACCATCAGTATAAATAATATTTATATATCATCAATATAAATAATTTTTACACCATTAGATTATTTTTAAATGTTGCAGCAGGTAACATATCTTATTTTTGAGATTTCAAATCCACATTTCAAGGAGGCTTACGTGTATATATCCTTTGAATTACTTGATAGAGCACAAAATTCTTTGTGTATACAAGTTGAATTCCTATACATACAAACAAGTTGCAATACAATAAGGGGTGATCGTTTGATTGGTGTGATGAGATAGACAAGGATATTTCATGAGATGAACTATTTCACCTTCTATAAGGGATAGCTAATTCCAACATTTTAGTACAAATGATAGGATAAAATAATCTTGAGACTAATTAATACTCATAACCAAACGCATGATAAAATAAACCCACATTTTATCTTGGAATTATTATCCTTATCCCACCAACAAAACCAAACTTAATTGTATAAAAAATCCATACACTCTCAGTGAAAATAAGTATGTCTATGTATATATGTGTGTATGGGTATACCTAATGCATACATAGAAAAATGCAATCATATATATAGAAGATTCTTTTAAATATTTCAACAAATTTGGCAAATGTCGTTCTGTAGTCCGGAATTTCAATAAACAGCAGACATATTTGGTTTTATTTCTCATTCAGAGACTAAAAATACTCTATGCTTATATTGGAATTATTAGTCACACTGGAAAAGTCAAGGGTGACAAAATAACCGTGAGACTAACTTACAAAATACGTAATTACGTACCTCACTTGTTCGGTCTATACCCACCCCTCTAATATAATTCATTAAAAAATTTCCTTTTTAATTAGGTTTTGATGTGACTGAGTAAATTACACTTAAGTATGGTTGGCCAGTGGGCCGGGTCGGCCCAGTCCCGGCTCGAACCCGACTTTAAAAAAAATGCAGTATCGGGACTCGAACCGAAATAGGACATGGTCTCGTCCCAACCCGGCCCGGCCCGGCCCGGCCCAATCCCGCCAGGCCGGACCCGGACCCGGACCCGGTCCCGCCCCCGATCCCGCCCCAAAGCCCCCTTTGCACAAATAACAGTTACACCAACGGTCATTTTATATTTTGGCCGTTGTGCAACGGCCATTTTTTGCCTCCCCCTCCCCTTACCCCCTTAATATTTATTTTTAACCCATAAGTTATTATATTTACACTTTAACCCAAATTTCCAACTATAAATACCTCATTTTCTCTTCATCTTTCTCACAAATCTTCCTACAATCTCTCTAATATCTCAATCTATCTCTCTACAAGTCTACATTGTCTACTAAATATTGAATTTTATTTATTCATTTGGAGTGAAGTTGACAACTAGCTTGAGGATCTTCCATCGAGCAAAGTTTTAATTTTCAACCTCTCGATTACACGTCGACGTTACGTCGGCATTTGGTACATTCGTTCCTTCATTAAATTATTATTGTCTGTTTATTTTATTTAGCGCACTTAATTTCATTTACTTTAATTATTTATTAGTATATTATAAATTTATAATGGAATGATTTAAACGTATGCTTACGGATAGGGTAAAAAAGGGTAGGGTCAAAAAGATACATGGAGTGGTTCGGGTGCTAATTTATGTGGGGCGGTAGAGGACAAATTAGGATAGCACAGACAATCGAATATCCGGAGGTGATCATAGGAGGGGATCCGCCGGTATAGGATTTCGGTGGGGGTCATATTATGGAGTGTGCTAGTGGGTATAATATTAAGGACGTATTCCACCATTTTGACTGTATATACCCAAAAGGAAGAAGGTAACGAGGCATGAAAGAGGAAAGTTCTAACCATGTTATTTATGGTACGAATAATACGTTCTGCTTTACCATTTTTAGGAGAGGTGTGAGGACACGAAAAATGGAAAACCATGCCATTTTTTTTGCAGAATTTATGAAACGCAGAATTATTGAATTCACGTCCGTTATCACATTGAAAAGATTTTATGGGTCTTTCAAATTGTGTTTTTATAAATTTACAAAATTCAAGAAATTTGGCAAAGACTTCCGATTTGAATTTGAGTGGATAAATCCAGATGTAGTGAGAATAATCATCTAACAAGACCAGATAGTACTTATGACCCAATGAACTAGGGATGAGAGATGTCCACAAATTAGCATGAATAATATCAAAAGGGGCAAGCGTAACACTAGTAGATGAATTCAACGGAAGACGAATATGTTTGCCTAATTGACAAGAAGCACAATTTGGAGCAAGTTTTCCGTTACAACTAATAAAATTATTACTTCGAAGAAAATGAAAAACAGGAGCCCCTGGATGTCCAAGCCTATTGTGCCAGGTTGACGGAGAGAGAGCAGTAAGTGATGTGTGACGGCTGGAACTGACAGCGGAGGATGGTGTAAATGGATATAGATCCCCTGTGCTATTGCATCTCGTAAGAGGTATCACCGTACACAGATCCTTTACAGTAACACTAAATGAGTCAAAATCAACAGACACAGAATTATGACGAGTAAACTTGCGAATGGAGATTAAGTTTTTGATGATATTTAGGGCATATAGGAAATTGTTCAAGGAGAAAGGTGGGTGGGGTGGCTTGGTGTGGGTGTTACCTTGGCCCTGAATTTGAATGCGGTGACCATTGTCAACTGTAATAAATTGAGGAGACTTTAAACGAAACAGTTGAGAGAGATTACCTGCTGACCGGGTGAGATGAGAAATGGCTCTCGAATCCATGTACCAATTTTCATCGGGCTGCTGTAGGTTTAGACTGCTGAAAGCTTGGCCCAAATATGTGGGGGCCACGTCATTTGACTGTTACGGATAGGAGGACTGCATGAAGTGGGCCTGTGGTTGTTGCTGATGGGCTGATTGGTAACCAGGAGCAGGGCCCAGTACCCCATGTTGTGGGTAGAGGGACTGGGCCGAAACAGTAGCCGAGTAAGGAACCCAGTTTGCCTGCTGAAATGTACCAGCTGGGCCTTGCAAATTGGGAATGTTTGTGGGCTGGCCCATCTGCTGCTGGAATTGATGAGCCTGCATGCGGTGGCCTTTCCCCCTTCCTTTTTCGTCGCGGCCCCTGCCACCTCTGTCGCCGCGGTTGTTGTGCGGTTGAGTATTTTTCAATGGAAGTGGTTGGGTGGCGGTGATGTTACTTTGAACAGGCATTTCAACTGCAAGTGCTTTTTGGGTGTGCTCATCTTGCTTTGCACGCCGGTTTTCTTCCAACAAAAGTTGAGAACGAGCTTTGTTAAAACTGGGTAAGGGATCGGCCTGCTGTATCATAGTGGCGAGGGTGTCATATTCACCCTTCGGGAGGCCTGCAACCAATTGTAAGACCATCTTTGTTTCAGAGGCGGGCGTTCCAACGTTGGATAATTGGTCTGCGACCAGTTTCAACTATTTGCAATATTCAGACATGTTCAAAAATTTTTCAAGACGAGTGTTGTTGAATTGTTCTTCCAAATACACTGCGCGAGTGTGCTTGTTGTCTTGAAAAATCTCTTACAAGCGTGTCCATAACTCATGAGCGGAGGCACCGATTTTCATAATGGTGTGAAGTAAGTCCTTAGAGATTGTGCCATAGATCCATTGTTTGACGACGGCATCGAGATGACGCCAAGTTGTGTCATCAATTTCAGAGTGGCAAGGGATTGAGTCGTCAATATGGTCAAGCACGTGATATACACATGCATAAATTCGAAACAGTTCCACCCATGACCAATATTGGCCATCTTCCTGGTCAAGAATTATAGGAATAAAATTCTTGATATTGGTAACTGCGAGAGTCGGATGGAAAGATGGTAAGGAGGGGGTCATGGGTAGTGTTTGAGTGACGACGCCGGAGGAAGAGGAATCCATTAAAAACCGAAAGAAGTGGTGGGGGGGCTTTTACCGTCGGAAAAAATTAAGTGGGGGGGTGGGGGTGGCGGTAATGTCGAGAAGAGGAAAAAAAAGTTTTAGGTTTTTAGAATTTTGACTCTTGATACCATGTTAGATTGTATCAATTCCATTGGAGAGACTTTCTCATTAATCCAAATATATATAGTGTACAATGTAGAATCCTAGTATAATAATAAATCATCTACTTATCATAATAATATATACAAAATATATGGGATATATTTTAATTATGAAGGTGGAATTGAATTGGGATTCTATATACACATA